>OY728155.1:223766069-224366069 GCA_963277665.1 Viscum album | reverse complement strand
CATGATTGTGTCAATAATAAATTAAATTATTTAATGTCTAAAAATTACAAATAAAATACAATTATGTAGAAATTATTTTTAGCTTTCTAATTAATATTTATAGTCTAATTTATCTTATGTATAACCTTATATTAAAAATTAATTAGTTATTAAAATTTGATTTTAACTATTTTACCCTTCTTTAAATAAATTAATAATAAATGTCCTAATTTAATCCATGTGGACCTAAATTGTAATATTTTATTCTTATGGTTGATTTTGGTCGAATTAAACTTATCAAATAGAATTAGGACATGTGTTAGGATAATAATAATAACATTTTTACCCTTAATTACCCTATTTACATTTAACCGTGGTAAAAAAAAGTAAAAAGTTAATATTCACCAAAAATTATTTTCATTTCATTGAACCAAATTTTAGTATTTGATATTAACCGTGTCTCTCGGATTTTCAATCTTCCACTCACAAAAGTGGTAAAATTATGTTTTATATAAATTTACAAATTCTCATAGGAGGTGGGTAAAAGACGGTGAAAAGTTCAATAAAATTTTTATATATCTAAAATTATTATAAAATGACTCCAATGAATTGCATTGAACTTATATAGGAATTATGTATAAATTTTTACCTAAAATAAATTTAAATAAAATAAATAATTATTTAAATAAAAAGTCGGGTTTAAATAGTAACCTAGTGTTTTCACTATTCATCAAAAAATTGAAAGTTTTCATAAAAATCCCAAAATTTCACCCTAGGCTAATTTCGATATTCTGAATCTAAAAATGAATTCCATTTTGAAAAATAAAATTTACAAAATTTCAAAAAGTGGTTATTACTATTCATAATGACTATTTTTAATAATATTTTAATAGCATATCGTTGTTTAGTGAAACTCGGTGTTGCGTATGACGTAAGCTATCGAGGAAGGCCACGGTTGCATGTAATGCAAGCCAAGCTAGTTTTGTGTGTAGTGAAAGATTACTTTGATGATTTATATAACATAAAAACAAAATATATATTATAAAAGTCTCGGGTGTTACAGATACAAATGGAATTTTAAATATGAATAGGGGATGAGTGGGGGTGGCCTTTTATAAGTGGGGGAGAAGCCACATATTGAATTTTCGAAAACACCCAATGAAACCATTGTTTTTATCATGAAACAAAAATCCCAAATTGGTCATTATCAATAATTAAAGGATTAATGGTTTAAATATGTATATTAAATGGGTTTTAACTTGTTTTAGATCATTTTTAAATCTTATATTCATTGTTTAATACCCGGTAAAACCATTATTACCTTAACTACAATAATTATTATTTTTATTTTACTATTCATAATTTTCAAAAATTAAGTTGAAATTATTACATAATATAAAAAATTATTATTTCAATTTTGTAATACATTCTTACAAAAACAACTAATCTATTTTAAAAAATTTATTTTAAATTTACACATACAGATGCATTGAAAAAACGGGTTTCCTGAAGAAAAACATTCAAATGATTATTAGGTTTTTATCATAATTCAACAAAATAATTTATTTTAAATGAAATAAAATAGTAATTTTTTAATATTATTTTAATAATTTTAAATGAATATAAATTTATAATAAAATATATCGGTGTAAATTATTTAAATTTAAAGGCAGTTTTGAATAAAAAAATATGTATTTTTCACTATTCATCAAAAAATTAAACATTTCAAAAAAACACCAAAAGACTCCATAATATAAATTTGATATTATAATTTAAAAATTATATTCATTTTATAAAACAAATTTTCTAAAACATTTAAATATTGATTTTAAATTATGTTTATGAAGTGTGACAAAACCATTTTTTAGAAATATACAGCCTTTTAGGAAACATTTTTTTTTTTCATTTCATTGATTCTTATTTTATTTATAATAAATAAGTAACTGTAATTTTCATAAATTGGTTATTATTCTTCATACCTTACAACTTAAGAGATATCTTGTAACATTCATGTTTTTATTAACATAATTTTAATAGAGTATTTTTTTTCTTTTAAACCCGGTGTTGTGTATATCACAAGCTTTCAACGATATTAAATTTATTTAAAACTAAATATATCCTAATTTATTGTGGTGTTATATTATATTAAACTATTTGTGTTGTGTTTTATATACATTATCAAACATTTTTTTACTATTTTAAAATATTGGGTTGTTACATTCCCCCCACCATTAATTAATTGTATCATAAAATTAAAAAATGATCTCGGTAATAAAGGATTTGACATTTATAAATTCTATCATGGAAAAAAACCACATAGTATAAGGCTCAACAAAACATCTACTTGATAATAAATAAATAAGAATACGATTTCCATTAATAATAATACCTAATTAGGTTTCTAATTATGATAAAAAGGTGGTAAATGAAGATATGGGCATTGAAGAAATGCATACTATGTTAAAAAGTGTGGATGATAGAAATTGTCACAAGAAAGTGAATGATTAGGGGAATGTTAACGACCTAAAAATCATAAATCTATGATGATTTAAAATAACAATTTATTCATTGGATGAGAATTTAATAGGATGATTTTTTTCAATATTATTTTTCTAAAGTTGAGAAATTATTCTATTTTCTTAGAATATAAGGAAATATACTTACTAGACGTCTTTCTATTTCATAAGCAAAAAATTTATCCTTCGGTAATTCGTTGATCAATGTTAAAATCATCTTTGAATATATAAAATAAATATAAGAAATTAATTTTTATGCCTAAATCACTAAAATAAACTTTTAATATATCATAAGATCCTTGAATGATTGAGAAGTCTTTCCACTCATTTCGAGTTATTTTTTAAAACAAAAATTTTTAGAATAAGTTATAAATTAATATAAAAAACTCTATATTTTCACCACTAATTCATCATTAATATTTTTAGATAAAATTATTTAATTAAATAAAATAACATATTAACAAAGACATCACAGAGGTTAATGGTAGGCTCTGAACCATTTCCATTCATTGGTTGTGGGCTCAATCTTTGTAGACTTTTTGCATGTGATAGGTTGTCATATATTATATAGGTTATACATAATATAATTATTATAACATTTCCAAATTGTGATAACCCAAAATCACTATAGCATCAGAGACAATATAAACCTTACAGGTTACCAGTACCTTTAATCTTATGTCCAAAAAAATTATAAAGGCATTATACCTTAAATAACATTTTCATATACCAAATAAATGGGTTGTATTTCCATAATTGATTTCCAAAAACATATTTAATTGGGTTATTTTCCCAAAACATAAATTTTAAAAATGGATGATTAATACCTTAACATTATGATCAACTTTAAACTCATAAACCCAATATAGTATCAATAACTGTTATATTAATAAATACACATATGATTCTAAAATTTAACACAATCTTTAAGTGTTTCATGATTCTTATAATTAAAATTCCATTAGAAAAAATACTTTTACAATTTAATTCTAAAATCCCAATATATAAATACTTAAACCACATTATTTCAACAAATAACCTTACTTGTTCTAGTGGTTAACCTTTAAAATAGGGCATTGACATTAATATTTCCTATGTTTCCCATATTTAATACAAAGAACTATAAATGGATCCCTATGATGAAACTTATTTCCCTTCATCGTAATCTTCATTTTTTATTGTAAAATAATTTATTCATAACCTTAATATCCACACATTAAAAATTTTCCAATTACTCTGTGACACATTATTGGGTGTATATTTTAAAATTTATTATATGAATAATGTCATGCCCTCCATATTCTATGCACTATACCACTTAATCTATTAGATAACTCCATCCTTCTCATATTTAGTGAGTCATAGAGTTATTTAAGGGATGTGTTGTTAATATTATTTCAAGATTACTGATTAGTCATATTTATAATATATTTTACTCTTATCATTAATTAATTTTTTTGTAGTCACCATTTTTTCCTTCATATCCAATGTAAAAAAGATTCATTCAGGTTCAATATATTTACTAAAATAAAAAATCAGAGCGTGAGCATCAATAATCATAGTGGGAAACTATATATTGATTTATATTATTTTGAAATCAGAACATCTTATTTTAAATCTAACAAACAGTGTATTTAACCTTGAAAATTCATTGTAATAATCTATCCAAATCCTTATTAATGGTTTGTAAAAAAAATATGAATAATCCAAATAATATTCACCATGATTGTAAAAATAGGTGTGCGTTAATGGTTGTTCTTATGTACAATGTTACGCTTGAGTCAATATTAGTGTTCATTTTTTGGAATTATTACCTCAAGGTATGTCCTTCTCAGAACCATGTACACATGTAGTATCTATATGGTGTTGTATTTCCTTGAAAAACCCCATAATCTCTAACTTACCAAAACATTAGGTTGTTATTCTATACTTATCTTCAAATCTTATTATAAGGTTATATTCCATAATATAAATTTTTCTTAATATATTTCCAAAGGATTATAATAAACATTATCTGATAATAACTATAATGAAACTAGCCCTAGTATTTAAGATATAGTGGTTACATTAATAACTATTCACTATATAAAAGGATTCACATCACAAAATGATAAATATATTATTAATATTTTTAATCTAGCTACATTCATGTGTTCAACATTATATTTAAAAAACAATTAAAACATATTTTTTACAATAATATTATTAACCTCTCTCGAATATCTTTTCATATCATTCATTGTACACTTCCTGGATTTTTGGTAATGGAATAAAAATAAGTGTGAGATCATATTCTTAGTAAGAGTTATGTAAAGTGAAAGCTATCATAAATCTATAACTATAATTATCATAGAAGTAAAATACCTAAACAAACATTACATATAAATAATTTAAGTATCATGATTAGATAAGTCATAATTAATATGGAATGGTAAATACATAGACATGAAATCTGTTTAATCAATAAATTTACACACATGATTATATAAGGAAGAATAAATATGGAAAGCTAAATATCTAAACACACATTCAATTTAATAAAAAATCCAATGATAAAATTAAACCCAAGGAAATATATTTTTCAAAATATAATCGGTAATAATAACTAAAATATAATTTAAGAAAAGTTTTAATTATTATATGTTATTATATCAGGAATCTAAAAGAATATATATTAACAATAATTTACACCATAATTTGTATAACATTTAATGTAAAATAGCATATGTAAAAATACTATTTGGTTTAAGTGATAAATTTATCCATGATAAATAATATATATTTAATGTAAATGTAATTTAAAATTGTGATAAGAAAGTGAATATTTCCAGGGAAAGTTAATGAATAAAAAATTAATCTAGAATGATAATTTCAAAACATTCACAGGAAAAAAATTTCGTAAACTATCAAGAGAAATCATAAGAATGGTATCAATAAAACATATCATCATTATATCATAAAGAAAATAAAGATTTTATTTCACTTACGAGTATAAATAATATAAAATCTCATTAAAAACATTCTTGAGGAAAATAACCTTTTAAATATTAAAATATTTTTTTTAACTAAATGTTAAAAAAATATCCAAAATATTACTCCATGAAAATATCCTTTTAAAAATATAATATATGGATTAAAACATATATTACTCATGATGGAATGAATTTTTATAATTTCCCCAAAAAATATAACAAATATGTTTTTCACAATTTTGATAAAATCCATACATTCATTATTTGGAGAATGACAAGAAGATTCCTTCAAAAAAATTCTGGAAAGAAAAAAATGGAAGAGGAGATTTATATAATACATTACTATAAAATAATAACATATATTTATATTGAAGATAAATAATATATTACATATTCATTGTATAAAAATATTTTTTGTAGGTTTATGAAGAAACAAAAAAACGCTAATTTAATAACATTACCACTTATTCGGGAAACAACTTTTGGGTTTACCTAGAAACCTTCCTAAGATGAAATTATGATCAATAAAATAGACCTATGATGTTTTTTTTGGGGATTAAAGAGGTAATTTTATTAGGTAATTTCTGAAAAAAATGGAAATGGAAGCGTGAAGAGGGAAGGATATGGGGTGGCCTTTTATAAGCCCGGTAGTGGACAGAAATAGAAATTTTGAAGACTATCTATTACACCCATATTTTTATAATTCAAAAAGCCTCAAAAATGATCATGTATGACCCTTATAGGTAATAGGTTCAAAATATGTCCATACAATGGGTTATAGGTATTTTTTAGAACATTTTTATCCAATATATGTATCTAAAGAATAATTTTTCCAAGGAAATTGCATCAAAAGATTAAAACAAATTATATCAGAATTCAATTTAAAATTTATTAAAAGGAAATACATTAATTATATTGTAATATAATTTAACTAATTTTAATTTAAAAAATATTTAAATATAATTTATCCATCTGAATTATTTAAAAGAAAAGGCAGTTTTAAATAAAAATTGAATACTTTTCATTATTTATCGAAAAATGAAACATTTCAGATAAATCCAAAAAATTATGATTGGGAATATTTTTATGTTATTATTTAAAAAATTTCGTTCTTTTTATCATAAATACTATAAAATTAGTAAAATTTAACTTTATATTATGTTTGTAAAGCACGACTGAACAATATTTTAGAAGAAATTTTTTTTCCAAAAAGTATTCCTTTTTCTTCTAAATGATTCTTATTTTATTTATAATAAATTTATAAACATTGTTTTAAAAAAATATTTAGTCATATTAATACCCTAAAACATTAAGGTAATGTTATAATTTTCATTTTTAAAATAATAATATTTCAAAAAGTAATTTTTTTTATTTATAACTTATGTTTCCTGAATCATACACTATCAAAGAAATTTAATTTCTCTAAAAATAAATATATTTTAATGTATCAAGGTGTTTAATTATCATTAATAATTTTAATTTAATGAAACATACTCTATCGAAAAGGATTTTCCTATTTTAAAATTTCATGGTGTGAAAATCAATTTCCGCAAACAATTGCTTCGTGAATAAAAATTATGAAAAATATTTAGTTTTCATAATTAATTTATGTTCTATAGTGATCATTGAGAGATAACCTTTACGTTTGGTCATCCTATAGTAATAAAATCTCTATGATTAAATTAACTACCACATAATTACATTCAATCATTCAATAAACCAACCTAATCCAAATTCATAAATCCTAAAAACAACGTTTTTAGTTTTTCATGTGAACTTAAACTGAATTTCATAATGATTTTTACATAGAATTGTATTCTATTATCAACTTTTTGTTTCCTTTTATTAGTATAGGTTGGTACCTTATGAATTTTTAGGTTAAAAAAATATTTATACATAATATAGTAAGGTGTAATATAATCCCAAAAACTCTCATAAACAATACCGTATTGATTTTTTTTCCATATTCATCTCATGATAACATCATCCATGTTCTAAATTGTATTTTTATTTACATAAATTAATCTATAATAAATCCTTTCATTACCACATCACTATATTTTTATTTATAAATAATTTATAATTACCTCCATATGTCACATTAATATAGAATAAACTTTTAATTCTATAATAATCAATAATTCAAACTGTCTTATCATAGATTTATTAAATTATATTCATTTTTAATTATTTAATCACCCAATTATTTTCTTATCCACGTAAATGTGAACCATCTTAATTTGATCATAAATGTTTTTTAATTCTTGATTATCAACATCATCTATATTTTAGAATAAAATATTTGTCATGTTTTTATTATGGTTGGAAAATAACTCAATTTGTTATTCATTAATTCATATAAATCTATCATGAATTGAAAAAACAATTCTTATTAATTTTTTAATTGAAATCCATATTGTTTTTTGATGTAAACCTCAAATTGAATAAATTAATTATGGAATTTTTATTCCACATTCATCAAAAAACCTTTAATATTTATTAAAATAATATGAAATATTAAAATTAAATAGTTTCTAACACATCCAAGGGAGAAACTATCCTCTATATCGATTACTTCAATAATATAATATTATTCAAACACAATCCAAGCCTTGAATCAAAAAACATTTCTTAAATGATTGATTTGTTTGTAGAAAACCTAATTTCATCAAATATTGTTCTGATTCTCTAGCATTGAGACAATTTCCCATTTTTTATTCTTCTCAATTTCATCAAGATATTCATGCAAAACTTTTCCCAATTCTCTTATTCAGCTAAATATTAAAAACTATTGGGGCATACTTTTTATAGATACTTCATTATATTTATTTGAACTAGATATTTTCATTCACTAACAATGTTTTATTACTATGATTCTACTATGGTTCACAATTTAATATTAGATTATGATTTTATTTTAACGACCTCATCATTGTAATCATCAGTAAAATCAGCCACATTTTCATATACTCACCATGAGAAGCTCAATAACTCAACAATTTCATCAACATTTCAGTCACTATATTGTTTAAATTGTTTCATATTTTTTACAATATCTATTCCTTATATTTGAATATTTATTCTAATACGTTTTTTTTAAAATATTTAAGTTCTATGTTTTTTGTTTTTGTAACCAATAAATATTCATCTATAACCATGGTATTCAAAAATTTATTTGATATTCATGTTTGAATGAATAAATATATTTATTCAGTGGATTTTAAAATAAATTAATGTATCATTTTACTCATAACATATCTCATATAAATTTTTCCACTCACACAAATGAAATATAAAATATCAATATTTGAGATAAAACTATTATCAACACAAATTCTGTAATATTTCGGAGTTTCTTAATGGTGCATCATTGTTTTAATATTTGGTCAATATCTCTTTCATGGTTTATGAAGGGTTTCTTGGTTTCTGGAGGAGTTCCATTATTTTTCTTTTTGTGTATGAAATGAATGTAGGTTAAAAGTGGAAAAAAGTGGCAAATGCATGGTTATTAGAAATGGTACACCTGGCCTAGGAAATCATGCGGCATGGGAACCATTTTGGAAAGAGGTCTATCACATGGTTACTGCATGATTTTCCAATCCATGTAGGAATCTCTACGTAACCTTGCAACCTAACCTTCAAAATATAATTTCTTTCATATGTTATGTGCATGGATTGGTAAACCATGCGGGTAAACCATGCACCCCATTAAAAATTGAAAAATTTACAAATTTTCCATCTTATGTTTTTTTGATCCCAACCCCATTTTTCCTCACATTCGGCCACCTCTACACTATGTGATGAACTCGAATCCCCCACCTCCTCCATGGATGTTTCTACTTCAATTCTTGGGCATTTGGAGTGAATTTGAGAATGAATAAAAGATTTTGGTGATTCTAACAATCCCATATCTCAATTTTTCTAGATTAGGGCTTGTAGATTCTCCCATCTTCTTCTGAATACCAATATAATTTAATTTTGTAGAGGATTTTATGTTTATGATTTATATGATGTTTGAGTTCAAATAAATGGTGGAGATTAAGAAAACTTGTGTCAATGGAGATGGTTTTAGTGATCTTTATGTTTTTCACCGTAGTTATAGTGTTATATATGTGTATTTGGTTGTTCCAATGTGTTTGATTATTATGTTTATTATTCACTAGTTATGAAAAGCTTGTTGTTACTTAGATATATGTGTGAAACCCTTCATAGACCCCATTTTGTTCACTGATGATGTAATACAAAACATATGGCTACTCATGGAGTAAGTCAGAACCATGTAATTGGTAATGAAATTTAGTAATTCATGATATAAGGATATTAAAAGATAAAATGGGTAGTAGATATGTAATTGGTTTGTGGGTTGGATTAATTTGTAAATTGAAATAAATATATTTTTGATTTGGTAAATTCTTAAGTGGTTTTGAAATGGTTTCATAAAAATATTTTGGGTTTTTTTACCCAATTATAGATTTATTTTAGGAAGATTATGTTATAATGTTGGAATTTTTTTAAATATAGGTGTTGAACTCAATAATATTTTTAAAGGGGTTTCCTAATGATATTATTAATGATTTTTTGAAATGAATGCAAGGTCACATTATTGTCAAGATGGTTTAATGGTTGTTTTAGATGGTTGAAATGGAAAGTAAATAATTTGGCCTGTTATAGTTTTTAAAGATAAAATTACATGTTTTAATGGATGGATTCATGATGTTACCTAACAAGTAAATTGAATTTTGTTCTATCCGTGATGTGGACGTAAGGGTCTAATTGGACTACAATCAGTGAATTGATTTATGGGCTAGTGAGATATGACCCATCGACATTATTTTTGCATGAAAACATTTTTTTAAATGAATTATGTGATGAATATTCTTAGTTAATGACATTACATAAGGGGTTTTTAGGAATAATGATATATGTGTTCAATAGTTATGGTTTGTGTTGGTAAATATGAAATGGTTTATAAATGAGATTAATGTTAATGGTTTTTAATTTACGTTATGGAAGAAGGGAATTTTTTTTATAATATTAATGGGTTAATGATAAATTATTTTCAAATGTTACTTAAGCTAATAGGTTAAGGTATAAGAGTGATTTGTTTTTAAATGAAATGTGAGATGTGATTGTTATGTGTTTTTATTATTTTTTGATTGTGATATGGTATATGTGGTTGATGGTTACATGTTAGCATGTGCACATGGATTAGTGGTGGGGTAAAAGAATGAGGATCCTCCTATGAGTTGGGTGGACTGATGCTCTATCCCAACCTAGTAATGCATGAGTTATAGTGTCAAAGTGATGTTCTATGCCCCTAATGGTTGCATTCGATGAAAATAATTGGACTGCATCTCCAAGGTAAGTGTTATTTAATGAAATATTGGGATGTCGGACAGTGGATATATCCTTCCCAACTTAAGGTCATTGTGTGGGTTGGGATATTGGACTGAGGCTCTATGCGTCCCATGCACATAGAACTGGATTGATTTCTAGATTAAGGCTCTAGGGTATGTTCATAAATGTGATTAGTAAATTCTTTGTGAGTGGTAGTGTATTTGACCACCTTATGAATTTAAATTTATCGTCTTAGGCCAATTTTTAAATGACATAAATACATAGCCTTTGGAACATGAGATATTGATGAATTTAGTAATGAAGATAGAATAAGTGATGAAATGGTAATAAAAATGAAATTATCTTAAATGAATGTTACATAATTACTTAAATGTTCTCCTAATTTACTTGATTATTTATTACATATGATACCTACGTACACATTTATACAGAATGGATATTGCCTTAGACACTATTCATGGTGGCCTATTGAGTTGTACTCACACCCTACTCAGGACAACATGGCACTAGGATACCAAAAACGATACTACATATTTTAGGTAAATGTTTGGGAAAGGGACAAGGTGGGTGGTTATGCTTGGGATAATAGTTTGGAGTATTCATGCTAGGTTTGGATTGGGACTTAGGTCTATGTTTAGAGTCATTTTTTATTTTTGGTATTGGTTTTTATTGTATGAGTTCATGTCATATAGATTATTCATTGGTTTCTGTCATAGAATGTGTACTTGGTTACTTATTAGTTTTTTTATGAATGTTGTCCACTTATTCTTCATGTGGTTATTTTACTTCTTTTTGCTTCTTTTTTTTCTTCAATCTAATAAGAAGGTATCATATCCCCATGTGAATATTTAGTCCTGCACTGGTATTCAACAACCTCTATTGTTCGGAAAGGCACCCCTAAGGTCATGTGATTACCTAGATCTAGGCACCGGTTATACTGGCTTCTAGTTCAAGGACATTACAAAGTGTTATTAGATAAGTTCATATTTTTTTCTTACTAATTGGGCATTGTATATAGGAGACTAGGATCGTTTTGGGACTTGCTAATGAGTTTGCTCTTGGGTAACTACATCCCCATGTATGAGGGAAAACCCAAGATTCCCGGGCTGGGAAATGATGTTTTGTTTTATTCTTTTATAGTTGGATGATATTTCCACCTTGGGTGTCAAACATGGAGGTGATTTTATTGATTTATTAGGTTTTATATCTTGGATCCAAATGGAAAGAGATGGTGTGTAAGTTCATGTGTCATGCTAGGCACACAGGATAGATAGGTCATATTTGTTCTTCCTATGACTAACTTTTGAATGACATCATGATGAACATAATGGTTATAACTAGTGAAATTTAATGTAATTACGGGTTTTGATAAGTGTGTTAAAAGGGTGTTTGGGACTTATAGGGATACGAGTGGTTTTTATCCCTTGTGTTGGTTTTTGATCCCTTTTTGGGTGGTTAGGGCAGTGAGAGTGCCATGGTTTGAGACCTCGAATTATGGGATGAATGATCTGGTTGAGTTGGGTGTGTCATTTAAATGGGATTTTGATAGTTATGTCCTTTTTTAATTTGTGACCTTGATATCGTGAGATAATGTATATAAGTTTCAATGTGGTGACTCTTGTGAGTTGATACCATGTGAGTTGTGCTTCGAACCCTATAGTGGGTGTTCAGATCATGGTGTTAGAATACGTGTGTGGGTATCTATGATGTAGTACATAGGGTAAATGATTTTTTGTGTCTTTGTTAGATTCAATGTGTTTGGAATGGCGGTAAAATGACTGTCGTGAGAATATGATTGTTTAAGGTTTGGTGTGTATGGCTTAGAAATATCTAGTGACCCTTCCTTTGTGTGACTATAGTTTGGGGAGTATGTATCATTTGGATTTTGAGGAAACCCTATGAGAGTGGTCGGTCAGGGTTACAGTTCTTATGGGTGTGTTCCGCACATGTAGAATTTCAGAACATGGTAGTAGCATATAGAGAGTGTTGAAAAGTGTTGGATTAACCTAGATGTCTAATTAGAAAAGTTAATGTTTTGGGAGATGTGGAGTAAGTTGTGGATATGAGTTAACAATTTAAGAATTTGAGGGTAGCCTCGAGGGAGGGAGACCTTGTGTTGTAGGTGCCTTGGAATGTGAGGCACCTAAGGTTTATTTAGAGGTTTAATTTATGCATGGTGGGTGTTATCAGTCTTTGGTAAAGGTTAATAGTTATGCATTAGACTCACCCCAAGGAAGCACTATCATGCTTACATATAGTTGTTAGATTGGTTGTGAAGGGAATGATCATACGAAGACCTAAACATGTGTTTTTTTGAGTTATATGTGGATAGAAATGTTGGTTTGGGATTATGTTGGGTGATGTATGAATTGTGTGAGTTGGAGATGGATTTTATGACTGTTCATAATATATTTTGAGACCTCAGTGGTCCCTAAAAGTGATGGGTAATGGACATGTGTTGAAGATGCACGATCCTTTTGGGATATGTTCCAAGGTGGGTGGGGCATAGAATATGTGTTTCCTATGGAATCACGGCAGAGAGTTCATCGTTGCGTGAGAACTAGTTATTTTTGGACTGATGGAGTGAATCTTTTCATATCTATTGTGGTCAAAGGGACCATGAAAGAAGAACTCATGTGGGGTGATGATAGTGTTACCAAAAGTAATGTTGGGTCACGACCACTATTAATAATTTCATGTGGTGGTGAGTTTGACCATAACTTATATATATGTTGTGGTTTTCTATTGATGATGAAATAAAAATAGGAAGGGAAGAATGATACCTTCAGCAGTTTATGGATTCCTCTAGGTACGAGGATATAGCGGTGGTGGATAGATTGTGGTGGTGAATTATGACAACATCTTAGTCTTCTTCTTGCTAGCAATGATCATCCCAAAAACCTTGATAGTGTCCTAGGTGTGCTGAGAAGTATCTGGATTTATACTAAGTGACTTGAATGTGTTCATCTTGGATGTCATCATCATGGAGTCTATTCTCATGGAATAGTTGGTGTGTGGGATTCGTATGGTGGGAGATCACACCATCAACTAATTATGGAGGAGGTCTTTATGATGGGTTGGATGTCACAAATTCCATAGTTATCGTACTCAGAAGCCGAGAATGAGTAGTGAGTGATGTTGTTTCTTTATTAAAGTAGTAGATGGAATGATATGTCCGAGTTGTAGGGTTCATCAAGTGTTTGAGCATTAAACACAGAGGATAAAATTGCTTTAGGAAATCAACAATAACGACACTCATAAGGTAGGGAGTTCTACGTTAAGTCATGGATGTCTGTAATACATAGTGAAGTAGGTGTGGTGGCATCTAGAAGCAAGTGGAAAACCTAATATGTGGATATTTCAGTTGGACTTGGTTGTGATGGACAGTCAGGTTGACCACTAGCTTCAGGCTCAAAAAAGTTCTAAATAGAATTATAGTGGTTGTTTCAGAGTTTTCATGAGGGGTTTTGAAGAGAAAAAAATGGTTTAAAGAGTAGTGATGTCTAGTATAGCGGAGTATTACCGAACGACAGGGATGGATTTGGAAGGTGCGTTCGAATGATGGCGGTATATCCTAAGTAAAAAGGGGGTCATGAACCGATAAAGTGGCGACATACCAATAATGAAAATTAGTCATCATTGTGTAATTATATTGTGGAGGTGGGGGTGACTAATCTAGGAATAAAGGAACATATGTGGGGGATGATAAGACACCTGAGGGAAGCATTGGATAGATAAGAATGTTGTGGTAATGGGAATGGGATCTTAGGATGATCCAATTTACCCTTAAATATGTTTGGATATTGAATGTGTCCAATATAAGTGGTTTAGATAGAATGGATGAATGTCAATTTTGGATAGTGACCTTGTGGATGTTTGAGTGTGATGGGTTTTAAACTATGTTTGGTATGTTTTGAAATTCGTTTTGAAGTTCAATTTTTATATTTTTCATTTATGGAAGTTTTCATCACTGAAAAAAGGCGTGATGATAATTTGAAGAATATGGTGGGATGTTCCATTGTGGGTAAATATTTTGATAATGGCATATTTGGGTTTTCAAGTTGGATGGAATCAAGTGGGATTCATCTTGTTGCATCAATTTTTAGGATGGGTGATGGCTCAAATATTGACAGGTTGAGTAAATCTAGATGAAGATTATGTTTACATTATTCTATTCAGATGTTTGGATGAACTGAGGTTGTTGACACTCTAGTTACAGATTGCGGTAGGTCGTGAAATTTGGTTTCAATTGGTACATTTCTTTCGGTGATGTTTGGATTTGATAACCATTAGTGCTTCAAAATAATAAATTTAAGATGGTTCCATGTGATTTGGGCAATGAATTTTGTAGAGGATCATAGTGAAGGTGTTCTGATAGGTTCATCTAGGATAATGTAGTGATTATCATAGTTATTTTTGAGGTGACCTAGTAGTGTAAATCCAGTCCTTCTCTTGAGCTTGGTGTGAGTAATCATAAGTTGAGGTGAATGTTTCCTCGAGGGGGATCAGGTTGTGTTTGTGGATCATAATGGGAGAAATGTTTTCGAGGATGTACTATTTCCTTAGTCTCAGTATTTTTGTAAAATAGAAAAGATCAAGGAGAAACATGAAAGTTCAAGGTTGATTGGTTGGCATGTGGTGTACCCATTTTGGTATAGAGGACTCGTGAATTCTTTAAGGTTTGGCTCAAGGATGAGTCACTATAAGGTTGGGAGGTTGTAATATCCCAGTGTTTTGTGGAGGTTCCTCCTTGTTAATTTTTTTAATATCTCGTTTATTGATTAAGAAGTTTTTATTTTGTTCTTGATGTGTTTTTTAGTGTTTTAGGTGTAAGGGACATGAAAGGAGGTGAAAATTTGTTAAACAGTACATAGGGCATGGTTGGTGCATAGTTGGTGCATGGTTAGTGAAAACCATGTGCCTGGAACCGAAAACTATGCGGTATGGGAAACATTTTGGAAATATGGATAACACAAAGTTACTACATTGAATTATAAGACATGTGGGTATCTCTAGGTAACCATTAAACCCATTGTCCCTTATATAGTGGAATTCACATGGTTTCGAAAATCGTGTGGGAAAACTGTGTGCCCCATTAAATGTTGAAAATTTTATAATTTTACCATCTCAGTTTTTTTAGATACCTATACTATTTTTCCTCCCATTTTACCCCCTCTAACCTAGGTGAAGAACCACTACCCCCCCCTTCATCTATGGATGCATCTCCTTCTTTTCTTGGGCTTTTGGTGTGTGTTTGGGTGTGAATCAAAGATCAAGGTATGTCTAACACTCCCTGTTTATCTATTTTCTCGATTAGGGCTTGTAGATTCCCTCGTATTATTTTGAATCACTAAAACCTTCACTTTTCTCACATATTTTATGTTAGAAATTTATAAGGATTTTGAGTTTGATTAGAGGGAGGATAATAAAAATCATTCATCAAAAAACATGATGTAGGTGGTATTTAATCTTTTTCCCAGTATTGATGTTATATATGTGCATGTGGTTGTGCCTATGTTTTGACATATTGTGTTTCTTTTTCACTAGTTATGAAAAGTGTTTTGGGACTTGGATATAGGTTTGAAACGCTTCACGGACCCCATTCGGTTTGTTTATGATGTGAGATTGAACCTAGGGATACCCATGGGGTTAGTCAGGTCCATTTAATTGGTAAATAAATTTAGTAAACCTTGTGATATATATATATTTAGAGATAAACTGCATAGTAAAAACATAATTTGTTAATGGGTAAGGTTAATTGGTTACTTGAAATAATTATGTGTTTAATTTTTTAAAATCCTAAGTGGCTTTGAAATGATTTCATTATAATATTTTGTGGATTTGACAAGATTATAAATTTATTAATGAAAGATGATGTTAAAAAGTGAGAAATGATTTGAAAGGAGGTGTTGAACTTAGAGTAAATTTTAAAGGGGTTTCCTAATGATATTTAGAATGATGTTTTGAAATGAGGGAAAGGTACCATTTTGTGAAGATGTATTAATGGTTTTTTTGGATGGTTGAAATGGAAGGGAAATACTTCGTCGTGTTTTTTTTAAATAGGAAGACTTGTGTTTTAAAAGATGTATTTAAGATGTATTATAACAAGTAAATTGAATTGTTTTGTGATCTGTACATAAGGGTCCAATGGGACCACAAACATTGAATTTTTTTACAGGATATTGAGATAAGACCCATGAAAAATGTTTTGGTTTGAAAATGCAGTTTTTAATTGAATTATGTGATGGATATTCTTAGTTTATGACATCACATAAAGGGGTTTTAGGCATGATGATAAATGTGTTTAATAAATATGGTTTGTGTTGGTAAATGTGAAATGGTTTGTAAATGAGATTAATTTTAATTGCTTTTATTGGAAAACATGTAATAAGAGAGTGTTTAGAATAATTTTAATGGGTTGATGAGAAATGATTTTCAAATAGTAATTGTTTTATTATGTTAAGGCATATGGGTGATTCATGTGTTAAATGAAATGTGAAATGTAATTATTATGTGTTTTGATTAATTTTGTTTTGTGATATGGTATATTTGGATGATAGATACATGTATTCATATGCACATGGTTGATGGTGGTATTAAAAACTAAGTCTCCTCCCATGGGTCAGGTTGGACTGATGCTCTTTTTTCAACCAAGAATGTATGGGTTAGGTATTAAAACTGATTTTTTATGTCCCTAATCAATGCATTTTATGAAAATACCTAGACTAAGGCACCAAGGTAAGTGTTATGTAATGAAATGTTGAGATGTCAGACTGAGGCTCTATGATTCCCAACATAAGGTCAGGGTGTTGGTTAGGATATCGTACTATGGCTATATGCTTCCCAAACACATGGACCTTGCCTAATTTCAAGACTAAGGGTTTGGGGTATGTTGATAATTATGATTAGTAAATACTTTGTGAGAAGTAGTGTATATGACTCCTTTATGAATGAAAAATGACCAAAATAGGCCATTGTGTAAATGATTTAAATTCCTTACCCTCCTAATAGGAGATGAAGATGAATTTAATAATAAAGATATCATAAGTGATAAAATAAAAATAATAATAATAATGGTTTAAATGAATATTAGATAATTACTTAAATTTTCTCCTCATTTACTTGTTTATTTATTACTTATGATAACTGCATAATCATTTTTAAAGAATAACTATTGCTTTAGACACCATTAGAGGTGGCCTATAGAGTTGTATTCACACCCTGCTCAGGCCTCCATGGAGCTTGGGTACCCAAGAAGATACTACATGTTTTTAAGTACATGTTCAGTTTAGGGACCAGGTGGTTTGTTACTCTGGGGATAAAGGTTTGGAGCATGGAGTTCCATACCGGGTTGGGAATCGGGTCTTAGTTTAGAGTATTTCATTTTTTATTTTCTTGGTTTATATTGTATGAATACTTAGCATGTAGATTATTAATTGGTTTTAGTCATATAAAGTGTACTTGGTTACTTATTGGTTTTTTTCATGAAGTCCTTTTATTATTCTTGTGGTTATCTTATCAGTTTACGTTACTTTTGATGTCACTTCATTCTAATAAATAGGTATAGTCTCACAATGTTCCCCTATAGACTTGCGCTACTAGTCATTAGCATTTGGCGTATGCAGAGGCACACCTGAGGTCATGTGATGACACAGCTTAGGGAACCAGTTATCGTGGCTTCAGAGTCAGGGATGTTCCAACATTATTATACAATTTATTTGGTAGATATTTCTCAATGTAAATCATTTAATCCATGTTTTCAGTGGGCTGATTTCTCCTCCTAACTACATTATTCTTTTATAGAGTATACACTACCAATACTTGATTCTTTATCCAGTGTTTCATGTGTTAATCATCTATATTTATTTTAGAATTATCCTTGTTATTCTCAGTCAATAATTTTAGAATCATTAGAATATAAAAAATTTCTACCACTCTCTGATAATGACTAATGTAATTATAAACATTATAATCATAATGAAATTCCATTAATTACGCCATATGGTTATAATAAATATATAAAATCACTTAAGACATTTTTCAATTAATTTCATTAGGTGATATTATCCCCAAAACAAAAACATGAATCAAATAATGAATCATTGTTATCCTATTTTCCAATGATTGTTGATACATTAAAATTATCATTTTTATTTAAAAAATCACATGTTTGAGTAAAATATCATTTAATATTTTGGAAATCAGTAGCTCCTTATTTCTGGAAAAAATTAACTATGTATTATGTTCTCTTGGACAATCCTTGTATAGAACAACCAATTTTTTCTTCCTCGGATAAGAAATGAAATTAGTCATCTCTACCAATGAGATAGAGATTACCCTTTTTGTGCTTTACTATCTACAAAATTTCACCAAACATTTCTCTGATGGTAAATTTTTTTATTTATATTTATTGCAAGCCCCCAAGATAGAAAATTAAATAAAACATTGTATGTTAAGACCAGGCCTTCAACTGCAATGATATTTTTCTATCTCTTGTATTTATCAAAAATATTATAATTCTCATTACCGATGATCATAAATAAATTATCATTATTATATATTATTAAATCATATGTTTTATACATGATTTTCTTATCATGATTGTTGTTTCTAAGATATAGAAAATGAAACCACTTATAGGAATACATATTCAAGCTCTATCTGCATGATTTAATGAAATATCTATTTTAATCATGTTATCTGACCTTTTATTTTTAATTATAGACCATTACATAACGTAATTTGGTGAATTATTTTCTCATTTATCTTCCCGATATAATAGATCAATTTTATCATATAAGGATATAAATGGATTCTATAATTTCGACCCAAATAATTATTACCTTATAACTAAGAATCCCCACATTGATTCTCCCCTACCACACATATTTATATGAATGATGATTAATACAAGAATTTAAATTCATATATTTCACACCAAAAAAATATATCAATTAATACAATTATAAGAGTACAAAACTCTACATATCTTCCTCTTCTGATCTTGTTCCATGACATACATTTTTGAATATATAATAATTATTTTTTATACCAAAACATTCTATAATAATAATACCTATTTTGTGGCGAATGTTTTTGTATAATCATTTCTTCTCCAACACACCTTTTTTTCCATTTAGTGTCACCCAAATCACAAATCCTCTATAGAGTAGGTTCTAAGGGATTAACCTCAACCATGGTAATTTATTTGTTTTTTACAAATCTATAAAAAAGATTTATCTTTTATATATAACATTTTTATTGAATTTAATATTGGGAATTATTTATTAGATCAAAATTTTTATCATTTACATTTTCACCATATTATACAAACCAATTTCCTAATGTCATACATTCATTCAAGAGTCATTCCTAGTCTTCAATATTTATTTATAAAAACTGATTTTTCCTTTAATCTTTTAAATGTGCATGGATTTATCATTCTCTATGTTAGTAAAAGAATATTTAATCTTGAATTTATATTGAATATTGATATTAAACTAAATGATTTCTCAATGTTTTATAGTTTTTCATATTTTAGAATATCAATCAAATCCTTTAGTTAAACTATATACACTTTTAGTTATGGAATATAGAGTTTTGAATCATGGATTTACTAGATTTATTTTTCATGGTCCTCCAAACATATATTTCATCGTGTGAAATTTCTATCTATGATTTGAGGTATACTATAACCTAAACAATAACATATTATCCATTTTGTTTCTTTCATATATGATTTTTCTATGATAGCTGTAATAAATTCTCCCTTGAGGTCATTGTATTACTTTTTTTCAAAACATCTTTTTTTATTCAAATAAATGTCTTCTTAAAAAAACATGCTCTACTTCTTGAATAATTTAAGATATGAATGAATCAAGAAACTCACATCTATTAGAGATATATTCAGGGCTACATCATCAACATTATCATATCAAATATTATTGGGTGATTTTGAAGAATCATTCCCATCATTTCCATACTAAAAATAAGTAATTTAATATTCTCCAAAGAACCATCATTTTTTATTTTTAATATTCAAGGAATGAAATAAGATAACATCATCACATCTATTTCAATAATTTTATCCACCAGTGTGTCATTCATTATTTTCATGAATGATACTTCCACATATTAATCATTTTCTATACCATAATTGTAATTTGTCTTCATCTCAAATGATATGGGGATACTACAATGACTATATAATCCAGACTATGTTGAGTCATTTTCCCCTTCACTAAAACCTTTATTCAATTTTTAGGTGAAAATGTAATACCCCAAGATTTTAAAAATATATTTAATATTTAATTCATAAAACACAACGTCTTTACAAGAACCAATTTATTACAACCTATCTGTTAAACATAGTTTTTCCATATCATTGATTTGAATTTCATAAAACTTATATACACGGTTGAGTTTGGAAAGGTATTTACATTCTGGTATGACAAACATAATTTTCGGTGAATAGTAACATACCCTTGTAAATATTGACATAACCTTATGAATAGTAATGAATAATAAATCAGACAAAAAATAGAAACTTCACCCATGATTGTATAAATACTATTCATACATATTATATGTGAAAAACAATCATATTATAAGTATTGGTATTTTTTATGTCATAAACATTTTTATAACAATTTTATGATTAATTTAATTAATTTAAATAAAAATTTATTTTAATAAAATTTAATCATGACTTGTTACCTTATTTTAATATGGTTATAAGATAATTTTATAAGATCTTGATTAATTTCTCAAGGTGTTATAAAATGAGTTATAGTTTCAAAGTTGTATTTTAGATTAAATTTTGATTTTATTTAAAAATTAAAAGAAAATTATTTAGAAAATTATGTTCAAAAAATGGATTTCATTTTTGAATTATACACATTGATAAATGTTTTGGGTGGATTTTTGGGATTTTTATAAAATACTTGAATATTTCATGAATATTAAAAATACGTATTTGAGTTTTTGATATGTTTAATGACATCATAATGACGTAATAACTTAAATAAAATTATGCTTGACTTGTGTACATTAAAATATGATATGAAGTGTCCCAAGTGTCTATAACCATGGGAATAAACCATGGTAAAGCCATGGATTTTCAAAAACCACCAATGAGGACTCCTTTGAAATTAATAAGAAAACTCCCTCTCTTTTACTATAAATACCCACTTATAATTCCATTTGCATTCATTAAAAACTCATTATCATTGACGATCTGGTAGTTTTACCTCCCCCAGATTCCTCCAAAGGTTTGATAAATCCCCTAAAGACCCCAAATTTATGTTTTAAGAGTTACTCTACAAGGAAAAGGAATTCTCGATGTCTATTTTTCTATTCATGTTGTCTTCTTTGTGGTATGTATTTCAAGTATCTATAACATGTTTTTATTTACATTTTATTCTATCCCTATACTATATTATGATTCATTTATGAAATTTTTACCCATGTCCCCTCTCTTTTTAATGTTTTATTAAACAATGTTCAATAGTTGTTATGTTGTATAATTTTCATCTCAAAATCCATCACTTTTTCAACAACTCTTATCATGTTATTATATTTTAATTTCAAATGAATTATTTTGGGTAATTTAATTAAATATCCCCCATTAAATTACATATTCTATAATAATTTTTAGATACCTCTTTTACTCTCATCAAAATATCGTATGAAATTTTAAGAAACGTCGTTAGCCTGCTGAATTTTCATAAAGTATTTCAAACATTTTTTTTATTTCGAGTTCCTTTATTTTCATTATTCATTCCACACATACATTAATACAAATGTTATGATAAATAGAATATGTTACATGTACTATAATTGTTTTGTAATGATGAAATAATTCCTCATTATCACTCTTTTCCCCATCTTTTATACTAGAAATGAAAACATCGTCTTAGATGTGTTAAATTATAACATTCAAGGAAGGTGGTTTTTTAATTTCTATTACCATATTCAATTCTAGTCATAAAACCATTTTCATGAATAAAAAAACTAAAATATATGTATTATAACATATTTAATATTATTTAATCCTTTTTTACATGTGATACTAATTTATAAATCAAAATGAGTTTTTTGTGATCAATAACCACTAATTAACCCAGAAAATTGTCATTAATGTTTTATATAATGTTTAATATTCTCTCTGAAAAACCATTTGAATTTTATAACCATGTAATCTTATGGATTTTGAAAAAAATAAAATATATATTATGGAAAACTATTCTCATATTACATGTTTATCCTTACTTGTATATATGTAAATCCGTCAGGATTACCAATGAAGAAAATGCTCCCAAGCAATAAAATTGAACCTCTTAAACCCATAAAGATGTACATGAATGAAATTAATAAGGATATATTAAATCAATTAAATAAATAATTGTTTCTAGAAAATATTAAATATTTAATTTAATTTGGTTATCCCGGACAATAAGATCAAGTGAAGAACATCATCTGACTAAAGCTAAGGGTTTCCTCATCAAGCTTCCATTTTTGTGAGATATTCCTAATATACAACTATTTATTATGTATGTTGTATGTACACATCCAATTTATGTTTCATATAATGTATATATTTATTTTCATGACATTCAATGTGTAATTTGATGATTATTAATTTGGTTCATACGATTCAATAGATTACAAAGTTCAATGTATTTTCTACCCAAACCACTAATTTCATTTGGGTCGCTCTTATTCTCTACTCACCTCAATGAAATTATTATTTATTATTATGTACTCATCATAAATTTTGTGTTCATTTTATATATATACTTACCAATAATAATACTTCTTTATTTTATAGTGATTTATATTTTTTTAAAGAATCTTTCAAAAATTCATCTGAAATGAAAGCCCTATTCAAGGAAGTTATCAAATTACTACCTATTTTGAATTTCACTATTTTTTTTAATCTATATTTATCTTCAAAAATAATAACTTTTTACTTGAAAAATATATTTTTGTTCATATCTGGTTTTATGAAATCAATCATGTCTTTTCTCTTTAAAATATCTTTGATGAATTCCTTAAAACGCACTAAAATGTTTTAATTATAAAGATTATTTAAAACATTTTTTATATGATTAACTTAAGTGGGACATCATTTATGCCTCAAATTTAATCTCAATGTCCTCCCCTTTTATTTTCTAGGTTATAAAGGTTTAAAACCAGATTTTTGAAAAATAAAAAAGGTTTTCCAAAAGAACTTGTCATTCTAAAGTAAAATAGATTTTTCTAACCAAACATAAAATTTTGTGAGATATATGACTTCCTCACAACTTATCATTTACTTTTGGTTTATGTACTTACCTTTTTATATCATATAAGAAGTTTCCTAACACTCATGATATTCTAAGGGATTATGATTGGAATGTTTCAAGTTGGAATGGGACACTTTTGAAATGTTCAAGGAATATTTCCTCAGTAATTTCTCAATTATCTCTTTTAAAAGTTCATTTATTTATGTCAAAATCCTTTAATTAATATTTTATTTCATAGAGGTTTTTATATTATTATATCATTTAAAATGTTTTTTAGGGTTTCTAATTAGTTTGATTATGGATGTGTTATCATCAAGCTATTCACCAATTTACTCTGAATGGTTAGTGGTTATGCATAATGTTCAGGGAAAGTTATCAACAATTCATATGTTAGTTTCAATGTGAATGTATATGTTGTTTATGTTTATCCTTGTTCATATAAGGAATGCATTGGAATTATTATGTGATGGTTGGGGACCTCTATAGCCCCTCGATGCATCGGTAGGTCTCATGAGACAAATATATATAGACATGGATGAGGCCTTGTCCATTTTTAGATATTGTTTTGGCTGAGGCCTTAATAAATTTTAGATGTATTTTACAATGCCTTAAAGATATGTTTCAAAATGTTCGTCATATGCATTTTTCTCGTTATGAAACTATTAATTGAATGTTCATATGGTTATTCAACTTGTAGAATACCCATGATTTTTCTTTATTATGGAATTATTTATTCAGTTCTTCTTCCTACCATAATGTGTTCAAGTTTATTATTTTTAAATCTATTTGTTTTCAATTATTCACCATGCCTAATGTTTATGTTTATGATAACTTCTGTTTTATTATTTTCCTCTACTGGGAGTTTGAGCTCACCCCTTTCTTTTGTTTAATTTTCTCATAACAATAAGAAGTTTATTATGAATGACCTGTAAGTATAAACTACTAATTGTGGATGTTCCCAATAAAACATATATTTTGTTTTTCATTTCATGTTTTAATGATGATCCTATGTATGTATCTATTTTTTCAAACCTACTATACTACTTTATCCATCAGGATTTGTATCCTTTTAATCATGCCAATGTATTATAATAATGCACTGGCTCCAGGCTTATAGGGCCAAGGCATTATATTTGGTATCAAATGATTTTTAGTAGAAAACATGGAATGAAGATTTACAAAACATATATTAGGGAATACAACTATAAGATAAACTTCAAGATAAATATACAAGAATATACTAGAATTTTGGTTAGGAATAGATTATTTGGATATTCCTAGAAAATAAATCTCAATATGGATAATATAAATAGATTTTGTTCTAGAATAGATGTACCTACAAGTAATAACTCCACCAAGGTGTTTTGGTATTGGCCCCGGGTATCCTGGTACACAAAAATGGGCCTTACTGCGCACATGGTTGACAATCCTATGAGATATTCTTTGGATAATTCACATTTTCATTACAAACCATTTTGAATGAAATATATAAATTTTTTTCAATGAAACCATGTTTATGATTAGGATATTAGTTATGGATATGATTTCTATTAATACTAAGTATTTTTATAAGTAGATATTACACATTATTATTCATAATATAATCTATTATATTCCATTATTTAGAAATGGAGCCTACCAAAAGGAATGAGAACCATAAAAAACCACATAATTAAAAGAGTAATAATGATCATTTCATCGATGGGTTTAAGCCAGTCTTTCAAAGTGAAATAATATCTCACACATTCTCATCAAATGAGGAGATAATATCATGTCCAAATAAAAAGGAAAAAGAGTTTTCTAATTATTTGATTCTTTTGGAAGAATAAGGAAAAGAAGAGGAAAACTGGGAAAATATAGATAAAGGGAAGAAGGGAAAGATGTATTTTCCCACGTGTGAAAATTGGATGGAAACACCTTGGTATACACTTAAGAGGAAAAAAAGTTTTCTTCATGTGGGGAGGAAAAGTACACCATGCTCATAATTGAAATAGAATGATAAAATTTTAATATATTCAATGCCTCACCTGTAAGGATGTGGGGAACTAGACAAATCAATATCCCAAGTATCATGGAAATATAGCATTGAAAAAGAAAGGGGATCAATGTCAAAGATATGGTGCTACTATGGTTAAAGTAGAATAAATAATGTTTTTAAATTTTTGGATTCAAGAACTTCGTTATGATATAATTGTTATATGAATTTTGACATATATATGGATTATACTATAGTGTTATTTCATTAAGGATTTGATGTCATATGATGAATGGTACATAAGACATGTGATTCTGTGGGAAGTTAAAATTTGGAAAATGTATGATTAAGGGAAGGATAACCCTTAATATATTTCTATTGAAGAATATAATGGTGAAGAAATGATTCATTGGGATATGTATTGACTACCTCAAAACTGATTTTTTAACTTGTCAACAAGTGGTTTATGCTATCATTGATGGAGGTTTCAACATCTTTTGATATAAGGAATATATCCAATAGAATTTGTAAGGATGAATGCATGTTTCCAATAAGGTTTTATGATAATTTATGTTATTACCATATTTCAAGAGCACACATGATGAATATATCCACATTTTTGGAAGGTGAAAATTTAGGGTTGGTTCATGTTGATTAAAGGAAAATAAGGTATCAGATTCATTGAGTATGATATATCATGGAGTTCTAAAAAAATGAGGATTTCCAAGGACCCTGTGTAAATGGTTCTTGAAAGGATGGATATGGGAATGATTCTAAATTATTGGTTCATGATCTTTTTGAAAGTTAATCTATTAAATAAATGGGTATGTTGATAATTGTATGAGTTTTTACATATTAATTTCACCGCATGATGCAACTTGTGATAAGAGATAAAGTATAGATAGTTAAAGGCACAAATAATGAATAATATTGTTTCTATAAAATAGAAACATATATTCATACTCTTATAGAGTGTAATAATTAATTAACTATAGGAAAATAATCTCAAATAAATATGTTTTCCTATTATTGTTTTTTTCATGATATCAATGATATTTTTTATAACTATAGTTTATGGTTTTGTGGTAAGGAACTTTCATATGATCATGTTCTCAATCATTTTTCATTAGTACATGATGGTTTGAGTATTATTCCATGTCCATGTTGTCCAATTAGAATGTTTTTAGTAACTTATGCATTTACCTTTCCTCTTATTTAGAGGTAGTTTTAACATTATTTGTGATATGGGTTTTCCATAATGAAATTTTCAAGTATCTACCAATAACATTTGATGTTCAATTCCAAATTTAGAGGATAGAATTTTTGAATGCAGAGGATAATGTAACACCCCAATATTTTTCACATAAGAATTTAATATTGAATGCATAAAACATTGAGTCTCTACAAGAAATACTTAGTTATAACCAATCCATTAAAGATAATTTTTCCACCTCGGTGATTTTAATTTTGAAAAACTGACATACACAGTTATGTTCAATAATATATTTAGAGTTTGATAAGACAAACATAATTTTTGGTGAATAATAACAATCCATTTTGAATATAAAAATACCCTTACAAATAGTAATTAATAGTAATGACTAGTAAATCAGAAAAAAGAAATATAAACATCACCCATGAATGCATAAATACAATTTAAACATCTTTTAAGTGAAAAAATGATCACAATATAAGTATTGGTATTATCATATGTCATAAATACATTAAGTAAAATTTTATGATTAATTTAATTGTTTAAAATGGAAATTTATTTTCATAAAATATTATCATAAATTATTACTTTATTGTCTTATGGTAATAAGATAATTTTATGGGAGGTTGATTCATTTCTCAAGGTGTTATAAAACAAGTAATAGTTTTAAGGTTTATTTTTGGAATAATTTATGGTTTTATTTCAAAATTAAATTAAAAAATTTTATAAAATTATTCTCAAAAAAATTATTTAATTTTTTAATTTAACGCATTGAAAAAGGGTTTTGGTAAAGTTTTGGTAATTTTCTGAAATACTTGAATTTTTTGTGAATAGTAAAAATACAGATTTGAGTTTTCGGTATGTTTAATGACATAATAATGATATAATAATTACTATAAAATCTATGAGGACATCTTTACATTAAAATATGATATGAATTTTTCCAAGTGTCCAATTACATGGTAAAATACCATGGGAATTCCCATGGTTTTTCAAAAACCACTAATGAGGTGTCCATTGAAATTAATAAAAAACTCATTCTCTTTAACTATATATACCCACTAATTCATTTTTTTTACATCATTCAAAACAAATCCTCCTAGAATATATGGTATTTTTACCTCCCTAAATGTCCTTACAAGGTATCATCATTCCCCCAAGGTTCCAACCATCAAGTTTTAGGAGTTACTCTACAAGGTAAGGGAATTCTCAATGTGTCTTTTTCATTCAAGTTATCTTCTTTATGGTCTGTCTTTCAAGTTTCCATACCATGTTTGTATTTTCATTTTATTTTTTCCCTAAACTATATTATTATTCTTTTATGAATGGGTGACCCCCATCCCTTCTATTTTTAATGTTTTCTAAAACCATGTTCAATAGCCGTTATGATGCAGAATTTTCGTCTCAAAATCTCTCACTTTTTCACAGAATCATATTATTTTATTATACATTAAATTCAGTTAAATTATGTTTCTATATTTAATTACATATCCCCATTAAATTAAATATTATTTATTATTTATTATAAATCCATTTTTCTCTCATCAAAATATTTTTTAAATTTTTAAGCGATGTTGCTTGGCAGCTGAATTTTATTAAGGGATTTCTCAACTTTTCTTTTATTTTAACGTCCTTCCTTTTATTTGTTTTTTCCTCACATCCTTTCATAGAAATATTATGATAACTGATGTACCTTAATATTACTAGAATTTTGTTTTTATATTGGAATAATTCATCATTATCTCTCATTTACCCTTCTTTTATACTAGAAATGATAACACCATCTGAGTTGTGTTAAATTATCACATTCAATGATGACAGGTGTCTAATTTCTATTACCATATTCAATTATAGTCATGAAACCATTTTTATAAGAACTTATATCTTCTTTTCAGGTAATATTTTCCTTTTTTAGTCATTTTTGTGAAAAAGAGTAAAATCTATAAATTTTCGAATTACACATTGTGTACATTATGAGTACACTCCGTGTACTGGGATACCTCTGGAGGCCATGTGATGGTCGTGCCATGGACAGACACACGTCCATGTAAGGGTGACATGGAGGCCACCTAATGTGGAGTACATCAAAGGTGAGTACACGTCATGTAATTTAAAAGTACATACTGTGTACTTTCTTTTTCCTCATTAAACGAACCTGGTCACGTCTGACCGACAGAACACCCTCTTTCTCAACCTAGTTTGTCTGAGAGCTCCGAGAATCCATAGATCTTTGAGAAGCCCCTGAGCCTCTGTCCATCCATCCATTTGAGCACCGTCGATTGCGTCGTAATCACAGTGGTATGCTCTCTCTTCTTCTAGATAATCGTTTTCCAATTCATGCTCTCTTCAATGTTATCATGGGTTGAATGTTTTATGCGTTATTAAATATCTATGGTGTTCTAAGGAGATTAAAGCCTCGTGATTCAAGTATATTGATCTCCTAACCCCAAGGTAGGTGGTTTGTGCCTTCACGTTGAATGTCATTGAATATTTCAAGCAAATTCCACCAATACCCTTGAATGGGGTATTGTGTGTTTACCTTTTTAGCCATATTGTTTGCATGCTTTGATTATATGCTAGAGTAGAGGATGTTGATGGTGATTAGGGTAATCTGTTGTGATTTGAATGTATTTCCCCTGCATGTTTACCTGTTCTATCCTTTGGTTCATGTTTGCCTATTAGGCTTCTGTTTACTTTCCATGACTAGTATTGTAGGATGGTATGATTGTAGTTCTAAAGTGTTGATATGTCGTAGAATGCTAGCCAAGTAGTTATTGTGGGTTACCTTTGGAATTACATGGACTATATTTATTTGATTTACAAAGGGCCATGATAACCTAGTGTAGTAGACCATAGGGAAAATGGGAGTAAGGGCTTCTCCATAGTGTCTTATAAATTACAATGAGAGACCATATAGGGAATTGATGTTGAGTTATTCCTCAAAGTCTATGTAGTTCCTCTACATGGGCCACATAGGGAATGAGACGTTGAGTTCTTTACCAGAGCCACTTTAGTACGATACGAGACTATAGTGGGAATTGATGGTGAGTGGTTCCCCAGAGAGTCTATTCAATAGCTGAACAAGAGGGGTGAGACTGTGTGTGCCTCCCATAGGGTTGCTAGTGCTTGTTGGATGAACTAGAGGAGTTCGAATGTGAGAACTAGCTAAAGGTTTACCTATTTGTTTTTTCTTTCTTCAGTAGTTGTTTTACCTGTTTGCAGATTAGATGCTTGAGACTATGGATTGCTTACTGTTCAATATCTTCCTATTTTTTGATTTCTGTACTTTTACCTGCCATATATTCACTGACTGTTAGGCACAAATCTCTTGGTGGTTGCCTACTGGTATTTAGACTCACATCCTGTTTGGGCCAGACATTTGGTCCCAAATAGATTATATTGCTGCAGGTATAGACAAGGTCAAGCACCCTTTGACTTCTGGAACATGACTTGCTGTGGAGTAGGAGAGTGCATGACCAAGCTTAGGCTTGCGATGTTGAGGATTTTTTTTATCATTTTTCCTTTTGTACTTTGGTTTAGTACTATTTTCAGCATTGTGAATTGTTTGGATTTTTTCATAGACATATATGTATCAAGCATCATTTTATATGTATGTTCTCCATCTATTTATTATTTCAGTCTTCCGCTGTTCACCTGTGTATGGATTTTTTACTGGTTCCACTTTTTTTTATTTGCTTCTCTTCCACTGTGTACTCTGCCAATGAGGGCATAGATTCCCCTTTATCACACCCATGGCCCTCACTACTAGTCAACAGCCTCTGGCGTTTAGGGAAATGCGCAAGAGGTCATGTGACCAACTGGGTACGGGGCTCCATCACATGGCTTCCAGAACCGGGACTTTCCAATGTGGTATCAGAGGAATTCTTTTCTCTTGACTTAAAATTTGGAAACTATAGCCAAGGATAGGATATAATATGTACTTGGTAATAAGATGTGTCTGGAAATAGCTAACCTGTGTACAGGGAAAATCCATACTACCTCGTTTAATTCAATTTTACTGGTTGGCAATTTTACAGTTGATTTGATTTCATTGTTGGGTGATTCACAAGTTTTATGTTGTTACCGTTGTTGTTATTGAGGTTCTATTTCTATCACAACCCGATGATATGAGGGTATGCCATCTCATGAATCATATAGTAACCTTTTAGAAATCACATTTCATGCATTCTTTACATGCCTTATTGGATGCATTAGCGATTGCATGCGGTTCTGATAGATGTTGTGTAGACTATGCATGTTGTTGTGATCGATGTTTGATAAAATACCTGTTGATTAATAAGGCATTGTTTGAGTAGTGCTTTGTTTGGATGAATGTCAAACATTGGTTCTTGAGGTGTTATGAGACCTCATGGACCATAATTTGGTGGATCATTTCTTTTTTTTCCTTGTGATAACTTGTATAAGATGCCAAACATTGATTCGTGGGTAGTATGTGCCATCATGGATCGGAATTTGGAACCTTCAATGTTCTATTATGTGTTTTTCTGGGTTCCAGAATAGTTTCTAAGGCTAATGTCCAGAAAAAACAAGAATAAACAGTGTGTTCATTATGAATTCATGCCGTGTAGTTTTAAAACCGTGTCACTGAATGTGTGGGCCGGGACACGAGGTTTTGAAAAATCTTGTAAAAACACACCATGTATAGTACTTACATGTCGTGTTGTAGTGATCGTGTGTCAACCCATGTGACTAATGACACACATGGATGAAACTTATTTTTTTTATGTGTTATGTCTTGATTTCACATGTCATGCAGCTAACCTAGGTACCCAGCCGTGTCACGAACAATAGGGGTTAGTGTTATATTTTCCTAGTACACACTGTGTTTGTTTGGAACACGCCGTGTAGTGTAACCTGGGTTCACAGGACGTGTCACTTACAACATGGGCTAGGTGAATCTTGTCCCGTACACGCCATGTCTACCATGAACAAGCCGTGTAGTTTTGTCTTAGAAGAGCCGTGTAGAAGGAACCAGGAAGGGGAAGAGGATTCAAGTACACGTCGTGTGTTTTGAGAACACATCGTGTGTTGGGGTGTTACACGACCAGTTTAAGAAAAGCTACACACCCAAGTAATGGACATCATGGAACACACGAAGTAGGTAGTGTACATGCTGTGTAGTCATGTTTTGTAAAATTTGGATGTTTTATTCCTCGTGTTCCCCTCCTACACTCCTTGTTTTCAGTCCTTGAAATTTCTAATCTAAGGTTTGTGTTTCGCATTGTAGAGTCATGCCACCAAGACGTCCGCTAGTTTTATGCCAGTTGGCAGGTGGTGATCAGGCACAAGACATATCTGATCAAGTAATTCCTATAGATCCTCCCGTTATACCAGTCTTAGAACCAGCAGTGATACCAGTTACAGGCACTGCTGCGCATTTTAGGGAAGGCTTTATGAGGATGATGCAGACCTTATAGGGAGAACCGCCTCCTGCCTCATCTATGGAAGACGTGACATGTGTTTTCTAGAAGTATAATCCTCCCACCCTCTCAGGGGAAAGAGGACCTCAGGCTGTAGAGTCCTGGCTAGAAGCCATGCTGACTATCTTTGAGCATCTGGAGACGCCTCTAGAAAGGTGGGTAAAGCTCACTACCTACATGTTACCAGACTCTGCCAAGAGGTGGTGGGACGTGATGTCACTGGTGGGTCACTAGCAAGTTATGGCTTGGGAGGAGTTCCAATACATCTTTTATGACTACTTTTATCCAGAGACATTGACGGCCGATCGAGCCTAGAAGTTCATGAGTCTGGAGCAGGGTACTCTTTCAGTTATAGATCATTCCTCTCATTTCACCGAGCATCATCATTTCACACCCCTCCAGGGTGGATATGGGTTGTTCTTGGCAAGGATGTTTGAGGATGGTATCAAATGGGAGATCTGATCGCAGGTGAATATCTTCACCTTGACTTCTATCGCTTTCATCATCAACCAGGCATTGACTGTTGAGAAACATTTAAGAGATTTCGGTGCTGAGGGTCAGGGCAGTTCTACTTCCATAGTTAGTGCCTCACCTACTGACAACAGGAAGCACCGCAGGGAGTCTTCACGCTGTGATCCAAGGAGGTGGGACACACATTTAGGTAGCTTGGTGGTATGCTACCATTGTGGAAGGGATATGCATGTGAGGACGCAGTGCCAGAGAAACCCAGAGGTGTTCCGATCTTGAGGCAAGAAGGGTCCCCTTCAACGTTTCTGTCAGGTTTTCTCACCAGAAGCTGCTGATAGGGGTTCTTCCATGAATCCTCGTGCAGGAGCAGTGCCACTAGTTTCTCACAAATCATGGAACTGTAGCTCTTTCAACCATTCAGGCCGAGGTGGAGGTCAAGGTCATGGTGGTCAGTCACCGGTATATCAACAACAGCTGAATAGATCAGCTCAGAGTAGTCAGGCATGGTCAGATGGCCATGGTACAGGTCAGACTTTTGCAGTGGAGCAGAACTAGTAGGAGAAAAATCCCAGACCCTCTACAGTTAGAGGTATGATATTAGTGGCCTCTGTTTTCTCTTATTCTCTTTTTGATACATGTGCTATGCATATCTTTATCTCTGATGTTGTTGTTAAGATCCTTGAGCTCTGCATCTTTTACTCTACAGATATCTTGATGCTAGACACTCAGTTGGGGACAAGAACATATGGTGTGTGACAGTGCAAGGAGTTCCCTCTTGAGGATGGTGGGTGACACTTCCATTGGGATCTTTAGGTTATAGAGATGATAGGCTATGATTCCATTCTCAGAATGGACTGGTTGGTTCTCTTCCAAAAAGTCATCGACTGTTACCATCACAGGGTGAGCTTCATATCACCAGAGGGTAGATCTTTTATTCATAGGGGTGAGTGGGATGTCCATGCGAGTAGATCAGGGCCCGAGCATCATAGGCTAGGAGGGGATACATCCCAGATTTGAAGTCTATATCTATATGACTAGGGGACTTCACAGTTAGACTTTCTTCCATGGGTGGATTGTTTCAGGGATGTCAAACTAGAGGACTTTTCAGGATTACCTCTGGAGCGGGAGGTTGACTTCTCTATTGATCTCATTAAAAGAGCGGCATCGGTGTCCATTCCTCCTTATAGGATGACTACACCTGAGTTACAAGATCTCAAGAAGTAGTAAGAGGAGTTACAGGAAAAGGGTTTCATCAGACCAAGTACTTCTCTGTGGGGTTCTCCAGTCCTGTTTGTGAAGAAGGCAGATGGTACCCTTAGGATTTGTGTGGATTATCGGATGCTAAACCAGTTGACAGTCAAGAACTGATATCCTTTACCAAGGATTTATGATCTCTTTGACCAGCTTCAAAGAGCCCGAGTGTTCTCGAAAAACAACTTGAGTTCCGATTATCTTCAGTTGTGCATAAGACCATTAAATAGACCTCTTACAACCTTTAGTAGTAGGTATGGTCTATACGAGTCTACATTTATGCCATTAGGCCTCACAAACATGATGTTAGTTTTTATGGCACTGATGAAACGACAGTTCCATACATACATGGATTTGTTCTTAGTGATCTTTTTGGATGATATCTTGGTGTACTCTCACACTCGACACGACCATGCTACCCATCTTGAGATCGTTTTGAGTACACTTATGGAGTATTATTTATATGCTAAGCTCTCAAAATGCCACTTTTGGATGGACCAAATTCACTTCTTGGGTCATGTAATTTCAATGGTAGGTGTATTAGTAGACCCAGAGAAAGTGAGAGCAATAGTTTCTTTGGAGAAGCTGAAGAACTTCATTGAGGTTCATAGTTTTGTAGGGATGGTTGGATACTAAAGAAATTTCATTCAGGACTTTTCATTCGTAGCATCACCACTGACATGTCTGACGAAAGAGGGTGCAATGTTCATGTGGTCAGATTCATGTGAGTTATCATTTCAAGAGCTAAAAGGGTGGTTGACTTCAGAACCGATACTAATCGTTATAGAGCTGGAATAGAGCTATACTGTTTACTATGATGCTTTAGGTATCGGGTTGGGAGATTTGCTTATGCAAGTAGATGGGGATGTTGCATACGGGTCTCAGCAGTTGAGGCCACATGAGAAGAACTACCCGACGCACCATCTGGAGTTGGCAGCTGTTGTTCATGCCTTACATTGTTGGATACATTACCTTCTGGGAAAGAATTTTGTGGTTTTCACCAACCAAAAAAGTCTCAAATAAATATTCACTCATTGTGATTTGAATATGAGACAGCGGAGGTGGGTTGAGTACCTACAGTACTTCGACTTTGAGCTTACCTATACGCCTGGGAATGGCAATACAGTGGCTTATGCGTTGAGTAGGAGGACTCAGATACAGGCAGTTCAGGAGGCCAGTAGTGAGTGCATGATTATGGCCCTGTTCACCGAGATGCATTTGGATGTGCATGACAGACATGGGCATAATTTTCTATCTTCTGTAGTTGTTACCTCTACCCTTCTTGATCGATTACAGATGAGGTAGCTATAAGACCAAGAAGGCCTAGTTCTGTGGGAGAGTGTGTTAGGATAGGACCTTATTCCAGGATGGACCATTGGAGAGGATGAGATCTTGCATTTCCAGGGACTCATATGGGTGCCAGAAGATATATGCGAGGAGATGATGCTGGATTTTCATTCCACATTTTGGGAAGTTCATACTGGTGTCACCAAGATGTATCGCGATCTTCACTGTCAGTATTGGTGGCCATGTATGAAGAGGGATGTTTCCAGATTTTTCATGAGATGTTCTAATTTTCAGCAGGTGAAGGCGAAGCATCATCAACCAACAGGTATTTTATAGCATTTACCCATTACCGAGTGGAAATGGAATGATGTTGTGATGGACTTCGTGATCGGTTTACTGAGATCCCCTCAAGGGAATGACGTAGTTTGGGTTTTCATCGACAGGCTCATGATGGTTGCTCACTCCTTGCCAATCAAAGAGACCTTCAGTGTTGATGAGATGAGGCGGTTGTATATCAATGATATTGTACGTCTACATGGAGTTCCACACTCCATTGTTTCATAATTGGATGTTTGTTTTACTTCTCGGGTCTGGCAGGGGCATCAGAAGGCTTTGGGTACACAGATTTTTTTGAGCACAGCATACCACCCCTAGACTGATGGCCAGTCCGAGTGTATGATTCAAGTGCTTGAGGACATGCTCCGAGATTGTATTATGGACATTGTAGGTTCATGGTAAAAGCATATACCCCTTCTGGAGTTCACCTACAACAATAGTTTTCGGGCAGCTATTCAGATGGCACCTTATGAGGCATTGTACTACAGGCCATGCCAATCAACCTTATGTTGGCTGGAGGCAGGAGAGGATGCTTTGCTGGGACATCCTCTTGTCCAAGAGACCACAAAGAAGATAGAGTTGATTCCGAAGAGGATGGTTACTGCACAGTCTTGACAGAAGTCACATGTTGGTCAACGGAGAAGACCACCAGAGTTCGAGGCCAGAGATTAGGTTTTCCTATGTGTCACACAGAATTTGGGGCAAAAAAGGATTAGGAGACAGGGTAAGCTTTCACCGAGGTATTTCAGGAAGTTTGAGGTGTTGGGGAGAGTTGGGATGGTTTCCTATCAGTTGTAGTTACCTCATAGGTATCGGGATATGCATGATGTTTTCCACGTCTCTCAGTTCCGACGTTACTTTTCAGACTCGTCTCATGTTTTCCAACCTAAGGAAATCTAGTTGGAGGTGGATGAATCTTTTGAAGAGCATCCAATCTGGATTGTTGATCGCAATACAAAGGTTCTCCATGGTCGGTCTGTTTCTCTAGTATGAGTGCTATAACAGCATGGGCGGGTACAGGATGAGACATGGGAGAGGGAAGCCGATGTACGAGAATTGTGGCCAGAGCTGTTCGGGGTTTCTTCTGCTACTCCATACTAAGGAAATTCGAGGATGAATTTATTTAAGGGGGGATTTTTGTAAGGAATCAGATTTTATTTTCAGGTATGTTTTTCCCTTTCAAGTCATTTTTTCGGAAAAGGGGAAAATATGAAAATTTTTGAAGTACACTAAATGTACTTTATGAGTACACGCCGTGTACAGGGATGCCGCTGGAGGCTGTGTGCAGGCCATGTCATGGACACATACACATCCATGTTGGGGTGATATTGAGGCTGCCTAAATCTGAGTACAGAAAAGGCGAGTACACGCCATTTATTTCAAAAGTACACACCGTTTATATTTATTTTTATTAAACACATCAGGGTCGCGTTTGAAAGATAGAACACCTTCCTTCTCAACCTAGTTCGTCTGAGAGTGCTGAGAATCCACGGATATTCAACGAGCCCCTGAGCCTCCGTCTACCCTCATATTTGAGAACAGTCGATTGTGTTGGAATTTCAGTGGTAATCTATCTCTTCTTCTAGAGCATCGTTTTCCAATTCATCCTCTTTTACAAGTTATCGTGGATTGAATATTTTATGCATTTTTTAGATCTATGGCGATCTAAGGAGATTCATGCCTTTTGGTTCAATTATATTGATCTCCTAACCACAAGGTTGGTGGTATGTTCCTTTTAGTTGAAATTCATTTAATATTTTGTGGAAATTGCACAATTACCCTTGAACGGGGTATTGCGTGTTTACCTTTTTGGCACTACTATTTTCTTGCATTGCATATATGATAGAGTAAGGGATGTCGATTGTGATTAGGGTAATTTGTTTTTCTTTGGATGTATTGCCCATGCATGATTACCTGTTCTGAACTTTGGGTCTTGTTTTCCTGTTAGGCTTCTGTTTTCTTTCCATTCCTAGTATTGTTGGATGGTATGACTGTAGTTCTAAAGTCCTGATATGCCATAGAATGCTAGCCAAGTAGTTCTTGATGATTACCTTGGCTGTTACACACACTATACTTATATGATTTACACAGGGTTATGAGAACCTAGTGTAGCAGACCATAGGGAGAATGGATGTAAGGGCTTCTCCAGAGTGTCTTATAAATTATGTCTTGAGACCACATATGGAATTGATGTTGAGTGCTTCCTCAGAGTGTCTGTAGTTCCCCAACGTAGGCCATAGGGGGAATGAGATGTTGAGTGCTTCCCCATAGCTCCTTTAGTACTATATATGACTATAGGGGGAATTTATGGTGAGTGATTCCCTAGAGAGTATATTATTTAGCTAAACTAGAGGGGTGAGATTATGTGTGCCTCCCATAGGGTTGCTAGTGCTTTTTGGTTGAACCAGAGGGGTTGGGATATGAGAACAACCCAGAGGGTTACCTATTTTTTCTTTCATTCTTGAGTAGCTGTTTTACCTGTTTTCATATTAGATGCTTGAGATTGTGGATTACTTACTATTCATTATCTTCCTATTTATTGTTTTCTGTACTTTTACCTTCCACATATTCACTGACTATTAGGCACAGATATCGTGGTGGTTTCCTACTAATATTTAGTCTCACACCCTGTTTGGGCCAGGCTTTTAGTCCCAAACATATTATATTCCTGCAGGTATAGGCAAGGGAAATGGCCCTTCTACTTCTGGTACTTGACTTGTTGTGGAGCTGGAGAGCGCATGACCAAGAATCTGTTTGTGATGCTGAGGTGTTGTTTATCGGTTTTCCTTTTTTACTTTTCATTAGTAATGTTTTTATCATTGTGACTTGTTTGTCTATTTTCCTAGACATATATGTATCATGCATCATTTAATATGAATGTGTTCCAGCTGTTTATTATTTCAGTCTTCCTATGTTCACTTGTGTATGGATTGTTTATTGCTTCCGCTTTTGTTTATTTGCTTCTCTTTCACTGTGTACTCATCCAATGAGGACATAGATTCCCCTTTATCACACCCAATGCCCTCACTTCTAGTCGGCAGCATCTGGCATTTGGGGAAATGCGCTTGAGGCCAAGTGACCAGCTGGGTATGGGGCGCCTTTGGGTGGCTTCCGGAACCGGGACGTTACAATTTTGATGGTTGAAAATGACTGTAATATATGTATTATAACTTATTTAAGATTCTATAACCCTTTTTACACATGATACTAATTTATAAATCAAAATTTGTTTTTTGTTATTAAGAACCATCAATTAACTCAAACAATTTCCATTGATGTTTTCTATAATGATCCATATTAACTGCTAGTAACTAAAGCAATTTTATAACCATGTAATATTATGGATATTAAAGAATAAAATAAAACTTATATTCTATAAAAATATTATCAAATTACATGTTTATTCTTACATGTATATATGTAAACTAGTCCAGAATTCCAAGGAAGAAAATGCTTTCAAACAATAAAATTGAACTTTTTAAACCCATCAAGAAGGCCATGAATTAAATTAACAATTATATAATAAATAAATAATATAAATAATATTTTCTATAAAATATTAATTAATTAATTTAATTTGGTTATTTAGGTCACTAAGATCAATTTTATAACATCATTAGACTTAAGGGGAGGGTTTACTCATCTCACTTTCATTTTGGTGAGATATTCCTTATACACCACTATTTCTTATGTATGGTATATGTATGATTCTGATTGAAGTGTCGTATCATAAATATATTTATTTTTATTATATTAAATTTATCATTTTATTATTATTAATTTGGTTCATATGATTAAATTGATTGCAAAGTTGTACGTATTTTCTACCCAAACCTCCATTTTCATTCGGGTTGTTCTTATTCTCTACTCACCTCAATAAAATTATTATTTATTCTTATATATTCATAAGAAATTCTGTGTTACTATTCTATATATAATTACTAATCATAATTATTATTTATTTTATGAGGAGTTACATGTTTTAAAATAATCTTTCAAAAATTCTTCCGAAATATAAGCTTGCTTCAAGGAACTTCTAAAATTATTACCTATTTTGGAGTTCACTCTATAATATGTTTTAATCTATATTTATCTTCCTAAAATCACACATTTTATCATGAAAAATATATTTTGGTTCATTTCTGATTTTATGAAAGAAAAAACTCCTTTGCACTATAAAAACTCTTTAATGAATTCCTTAAATTGCACTAAAATGTTTTAATTCTAATGCTTCCTTAAAAACAATTTTTACATGATTTCACTTCAGTGTGAAATAATTTATTCGTTAAATGTATTCTCAATGTCCTTACCATTTATTTTTTGAGATATATAAGTTTAAAACCATATTTCTGACAAAGAAATATGATTTTAGAAAAGAACTCATCTTTCCAAAGTAAACTAGATTTTTCTAACCTCGCTTTAAATTTTATTGGATATATGCCTTTTTCACCACTTATTCCTTGAATGTGGTGTATGTAATTCCCCTTGGTATATAATTTCAATTGTTTATTTATTCTCATGATATTCTAAGGTATTATGATAGGAATTTTTCAAGTTGTTATGGGATACTTTGGAATGTTTAAGGATTGTTTCTTCAAGAATTTCTCAATGATCTCATTTAAAAGTATCTTTATTAATGTCAACATAATTTAATGAATCCTATATTTCATGGAGGAGTATAACTTATGATATCATCTACAATATGTTTTTAAGGGTTTTTGATTAGTTTGATTATGGATGTTCTGTCTTAAAACCATTCACCAATTTACTCAGAAATGTTACTGTTTATGTTTAATGTTCGGGGAATGTTATCTATATTTCATATGCTAATTCTAATATGAATGTATATATTATTTATGTTTATCCCCATTTATATGAGGAATTAATTTTACTTATTATGTGATGGGTGGAGGCTTCTATGGTCCCTTGATGCATTAGTAGGTCTCATGTTACAAATAGATATGGACATGGATGAGGCCTTGCCCATTTATAGATATAGTTTTGGTCGAGGCCTTATTAATATTCAGATGTCTTGGATCAGGGCTTGATGGTATTTTTTAGAATGTCCATCATATGAATTTCCCTCATTAGGAAACTAGTATTTGAAATATCATATGATTATTCAACTCGTATAATACCCATGATTATGCTTTATTATGTTATTATTTATTCATCTCTTATTCCTACCATAATAATTTCAAGTTTATTACTTTTAAAGGCATGTGTTTTCAATTATTCTCCAAGCCAAATGTTGATGTTAATGAGATCTTATGTTGTATTGTTTATCCTTAAAAATCATTTGATCTCAGCCCTTCATTATATTTTATTTCCTCAACAAATCAGGAATTTTATTATAAATGACCATCAAGGATAAACTTATAGTTGTAAATGTTCTCAATAAAACTTATATGTTGTTTTATTTTCAAGTTTTCTTAGTGAACCTATGTATATATCTAGTTTTCCAAAAATACTAAAGTACTTAGTCCTTCGAGATTGGATTCCATTAAATCATGTCAGTGTGTTAAAATAATTTCCTGGATCCTGGCTTTTGGGGTTGGGGCATTAGAGGAAATATTCTTAAAATTACCTTCATGATTTTATATGGTCAAGGGTTTCTTGGATTTTACTCTTGACCTTAATAATCAATTCCATCAATTAAAAAATGAAATAATAAATTTATTTGTGTGTATTATTAGGAATTCATACCCATTAAAAATCCTTAATTTTACACTATATAACATTAATTCACCATCATTGATATTAATAATCATTTATTGTATATTTTTTGAGGATTTCCCTGATGTCACTATTATATAATTTTATTTTGAAAAAAACATCTAATGCATTAATTTCTATCACACCAATATCCACCTCAATTAGTATTCTCTCATATTAATTGATAATTTCATATTTACCAATATTCAATGTGTGTAAGTGTTATAAAAATTAATTCTTAGTTATTGGAAGTAGTGTTACATCTGATTCAATGATAATTGGAACTTTTTTAGTCAATGTAGGATTACCTTTATGATTGAAACCTACTACCATGGATTATGATAGATTTCAAACCACTAAATTGATTATTCTAATCAGATACCACCTATTTTTCTCATGAAACATATATACCCAATGATGATGGTTGGATCATCATTTGTTAATTTCAATTGACCATTCCAAACACTGTGTTTTTTATTAGTAAAATCATATGTTTATCCATCATTATGAAATATGGATGTGATAAATCATAAAATAGAGATATTATGGATATTTAAATTGTGCACCCACACTAGGATATATCCATGGATCATATAATAAGTGTTGTGTAAGTATAATTAAATACATTAAGTTAAACATTATTATTTAAAACATTAATGAATTTATTGTCACCCATTAGGTTTATAACATTCAAAATAATAGTCTACAAACATTCCTACTAACATAATGGGTTCATTACAACTCCATGGTAACCCTTCACATTTGATCAATAAATGATTATGAATTTCACTAATGATATTGCAACAATATTCTTTTCATTTGTACTAGATCTAAATTCTATATTCTAAAGTGCGTATATTAGAATCCTGATACTATATATAGTAATATATAGTAAAATGATCTCCCAATAAAATCCTAATTTGTTGTTCTAGATCCTTTGGAATCGATCTCCATTTAGGGATATCAATTTACAATGGAAAGGAACACAACTTACCTAAAAATATCTATTTGTTAATAAAAAAATTATATCATTGATTAACCTATCTATTAAAGGGGACCGTGAAGACATTGTTTAGGTCTTTATTGAGGGGAACTAGGATCAACATGAATCCATTGGACAGTTTCATGATTCATTTTTTATTATGAATGTTGTGGGTGACATGAAAAATCAGGGATCAAATCTTCACAACATTACAGGTTGGTTAGTTTATTAGAGGACTAATATTATAGTTCGACTGTGAGGTCTAATTCTTAATGATAAAAATTCCAAAAATAGAATCCTTTTATGTTTCCTTTCTCTTAGTTCATTGTGAAAGAAGGCTACACTACATCATTTTAATAGTGTTCATATTATACATTCCCACATAATGGGTCCCTTGGTTCTTTTAAGATGTAATTAAAGATGGGTATTCTAGAAAACTTCATGCATGGTTCATAATCCAAACATCAATGGGTATTGTAATCCTGGATACATGAATGTATGTGGACTTTTTCATAATAGTAATGGTTCAATTTATCTATATATTTCATGATTATATATTTAGGGAATTCAATTCATCTAGATTATCTCACTATTTTCCCCTATGTATATTTATTCGTCTATAAATATAAACATTTCTAAAGTCTCATTTGATTCATCCTTGTTGATGATATGCTTATTGAACCCTTCTACTAATCATTGGAGTACCACCAATATTGAAATATCTAGTCAGAAATTTCTCTATCAAGAGGTAGAGATTTTTCATACTTGGCATGATTGGAATAAGGAAATTGGCCATTTAGGTTCTAATGGAAATTAGGTTGACACACTAATATTCTACTAAAAAATTCACACTATACCTCTAGATTGTAATAGCATTATTCAAGGGGGTCTATTTGTCTTTTTTATTTTATCATTCCAAGAAATCTATGCTTTTATGCTCAATCCTCATCCCACCCACATATTTTCATAATAACAAGAATTAAATTTTCAATTAACCATGGAATTAAAAGTAAATACCTAACCCATTTGACTTCCATTGTATCCAAACATAGTCACTATATACCTCATGTGTTCTACATTATATAGCATAGGTTACTGACCAGTGGTGATGGTGTGTGAATAAACATGGGGAGACTATACAAACAATTATATATAACTATAAATATTAATGAATTGAATAATTAAAATAGATAACATATGAATAATACCGATCTTTGGAATCTCCTTGGAGCCTATAACATCGATAGTTATTTATTTATTTATTTTTTATCTTCTAAATTTCATTTATAGATCTTATGAATGCACTGATTTCCAAAATGGTTTCTTTGGGGGAAATATTTTTTGTGGCCTACTATGTTATACTCTCACCATTCTGAGACCACTATGGTACATGAGTATCCTATAAGACACTATAAATGATCATAGCAAAATGTTTCAAGGAAGGACCAGTTGATTTTATTAGTTTATCTATGTTGGGATTGGACGATGGGATTGCGAAAGACTGAGTACCAGTTATAGAAATAATGTTAGCCATGATTTTATATTATTTATTTTTTACTTGTTTCGTACGATCTACCCAAGGGTTATCCAATATGTATAGAATGATAATTTATTTTTTTCAACTGATGTTTTTCTTATTTATAAGCATTTTAACTCTTTGTGATTACTACATGGGATCTTAATTTGTTTATTTTATTCTTAATATTATTTTTACTCTCCTAACAATTTTGTTTTATATCTACTATATCCTCAAAGGAATTGATTACTAATTTGTATCATATGTTGTATGTGATGGGGTTCTTCAAGTCTTATGGTCAATAGGCATGGGTCACCAGTCACGTGGCTTATAATTCAATGTTTCACAAGATGTATAATATAATTATTTTCCTTATTGTTACTTTATTTTCATGTAATTCATGACATTATGATGTTTTAATATTTTTGTAATGAGATCATACATGGGTACTTCATCCCTACATATGACTGAATAACTATGTTTTTTCGGGATGAAAATATTTTTTCCCAAAGACTTTTTTCTATATAGTTATTATTAATTAAAGTTAACATTTGAAAATAATAATCCTTAATTATGGGATTTTATTTATTGACCTAGTATGAAAAGAGATATAATGTGTTCATGAATTATACTATGCTTGTATTATTATTAAATTTTATGAATTTTTTATGTTATTAATCATGTTTGGGATTCACTTCGGAAAATTTTTATTAACATCCTAAATATTATTTCTATAAGTCATTTATATCTACCTTTGATTATGTATAATTGAGAAGGGTTGGAATTTAATGTGTCGTCCACCGTTTATTTGCTACAAAAATAAGTTAATAGAGTTTTTCTACTTTAAGGACTCCTCATAAAACTTCCGGTCAATAGGTACATATAAATGAGTTATAAAGATTGGGTTATAATTAAATAATGTTTTAGAAAGAAACTTATATTGTATATTCATTTATAACATGTAAATGGAATTCTATCTAGATAAAAAAAATGAATACAAAAATTAATAAACCCTAATAATTTTTAAAATATTGATTATTATAATGTTTTAAAGTATGAATACCTTGGGTTTTAAATGGTAAATTTTAAATAAAGTTTAATATGGAATGAAGAGACCATTAGAGGCTTCTATGATGTTTGGTCCATACGAATGCATGTCACGATCCAAATTCGGTGGCCATCAAAACTGGAACCTGACCCAATTTGAGACAAGGAACAAAGAGAGCTACTGATCCCCACGGGATATAAAAATCTCCCGAGTATCATAAAATGATGTTTGGGAATTATTTATCAATGTTTCTAAACATTAATCAACAAACCGACTCAATAAAACAAATCTGGATTTTTAAACTAAAACTGTCATTTAAAAAATGTCACAACTAAATTAATTAAGTTAAAACTACGTTTAAAGACCATAAAAAAGGTAAAAAACCAAATAATTACAGCCCAAGAACCTCAACATAGGAAGAGGCACCACCCTGAAGCCATCTCCACAACATTGCATCACTAATGACTGGTAAAAATTCGAACTGTTGGCACAAAAGTTGTACCCAAAACTTCAAAAACAAAATAACTAAGTCTACATACACCAAAAGTTGTAAGTAGGGTTTGATAGAAGGCCCAGTAGGACACCACCACTAAGTTATTCCATGTGAAGAACATTCAAATATTAAAATAATTCATGTTTTTTAAAACATGTAATTTCTAGTTATAGTTTCTAAAAGATGAAACTTTAAAAAAATCAGTTTTCATGTGGGATAATTTAAAAAATCAACACATTCAAAATAAATTCCGAGGCTACTGAATTTTGAATCCAAATAAACCTTATTCTGATAGTAAGTATAAGTGATAAAATTAGTACAAGTAATAAAAAATAACCCCTAGGTAGTAGCTTGATGTGGGTCCCAGGAACCTCATATCCCATTGAGAGTAACCATAAAAAATAGCTGTTCTCATCCACGTTACACTAGTATGGAACATACCCATAACCATGTGGTCCCAAATCATCATCAAAATTGTTTTTTTACAGTTATAAGAATCAATCTTACTAAGTGAAACTGAGTCCAAACCCCATGGATTCACTACCATACTAGTACACATCCATACACATAGATACTCGGGTTTTCCTCTTGTGCTAAAACAAGTTCAACAAGTCACGAAAAATACTTTAAACATGAAAATATCATTTCCAAATCAAAAATTCACAAAACATCCCACATGTATACCGAAAAAGATAAAAAACTCCTATTTTAATTCAAATTTATTTTCAAATACGACTCACACAAAAATAGACTTCAATACATTTCACATTTCTTTAACACTTCCACAGATCCATTAAAAATTTTTATAAAACCAATACAAGATATTACAACTCACATAAAATCACACTCACATGTTACATAATATCCTTTTCCTATCCAAAATCCATTTTCACATCACACTCACACAAAACATCCCACATCACATTCACATCTCTTATATACTTTAGTATATCCATCAAACATTTTTATAAAACATTTCCAAGATGTCACACATTACAAAATAGCCCCTTTAATATTTAAAATGTACCATTTCAAAATATACACTCTAAAACAGTTTTCCAATATGGTTTCAGCTCTTACATTAATCATTAAATCATTCAAATCCTTCATTAAATAATTCTAAGGAGTATACTCAAACATTCCTGATTAAACCCATTAAAAAACCATATTTCATGGACAAGACCACACCAAAACACTACCAAAGTAGAATTGGAATCCCTAGAGTCATTTATAAAACCACCTTCAAGTGTTATAAAATCACTTGAATAATACCACGAATGATTCAATTGAAAACACCCATTTTCTTAAAATTCTCGGAAGAAGTAGAACAATGTTTTACACACCAACCCTATTCCAAAAACCTCCTTCCAAGGCCCACATGTCACTAAGGCATTAAAAAAATAGAATTTTCAGCCCCTTTCAACAACTAATAAATAAACTTCATATCATATATAACTACCACAAAATATAACACATGTTTTACATTCAAAAATTTTACAACATCAACAAAAATGAAATTATAAAATTAAATGCATAAAAAAATACCTCAAAAATGGTTTTCGTGCCACACAAAACATATGGGGAACATGAAAAACTAGTAAAACAATAAATCTAACACATCAAATAATGGTTAAACTTGGAATCACCTTATTTTTGAATTAAAACACTCAAATCGTTATGTGAAACATCAAGTGCACCAAGGTCGCATTGTAAGAACTTGGATTTTTTTAGGTATGTTTTCATTTCAGGATTCTGTTTAGGGAAAAGATAGGTTTCTAGAAATTTATGGAGTACACACCATGTACATATAATTACACGTCGTGTACTCTGTTTTTGCATTAAGTTGTGTACTGGCCTTGTAATGACCGAGCACACAGCCGTGTATGGTGACCTAGAGACTTCCTAAAGCAGAGGCCAGAAAAAGGAAGTACACAACGTGTACTTTAGAAGAACACATCGTGTACTTTCTTTTTTTTTCATTACAAGTACCAAGGTCACATCTAATCTAAAGAACCCAATTATTTTTAATCAGTCTCATCCAAGAGCGATTGTACGACCACCGATCTTCTCTGATCCCCCAACCCGCAGTCCGTTATCCGAATCGACTATCGTCGATTGCGTTGGAATCGCATTGGTGACTTCTCTTGTCTTCTTGAACATCATCTCCAGATTTCTCCTCTCTCACGAGTTATTCTCGGTTGAACGTTTTTGACATTTTTCTAGATCTATAGATTTATAGGTAAATTCAAGGCTTGATGTTCACGTATATCATTTGTACAACACTCAGGTAGGTGTTTTGTGCCTTTCCGTAGTTAGTCTTTAAATTTTATGTGAAAAAGTACACAATACCCAAGAACGAGGTATTATGTCTTTATGTTTTTATCCCTTTTATTACTTGTTATGATTTTTTTGTTTGGATATAGTTTAATTGTTTTGAAGAGAGTTAACTTTTCCATGCTATGGATGTTTTTCCCATGTTTTATTTTTTTTACCATTTGGTCTAGCTTTTCTTGTTAGGCTACACTTTTGCATTCCATGCCTAGTATTTTTAGGATCGAATGATTATTATCTGACATGTTATGATATACTGTAGATTGTTTATCAATGTAGTAATTGGGGTTTACATTGTCTTACATGTATCATTTGTGAATAAATAACTTATACATGGTTGTGGGAACCTGGGGTAGTAGACTATAGGGAGAAATAATGTTGAGGGATTCTCTAGAGTGTCTGTTTACTTTTACGTTGCGAGACCATAGGGGGGACGGATGTATGTTATCCAACAGAGTGTCTTTAGTTTTCTAGAAATGGGACACAATGGGGAATTAAATGTTTTGTGATTCCTCAAAGTGCCTATTAGTTACCGATTCGATGCTATAGGGGTAATTGATGATGAGTGCTTCCTCAGAGTGTCTTTTCTAAAGCTGAACCAGAAGGGTTAGGATGTGTGTACTTCCCAGAGGGTTTCTTGTGTTTTTTGGTTGAACCAGAGGGGTTAGGCTGTGAGTACATCCCAAAGGGTTACCTACTTTTGATTAGCTACTTACTTGATATATAAAAATTAATGCAATTGAATTTGTAGTATTGTTACTATGTGTAATTCCTTTCTTACTACTTCATTTTGTTTATTGTATTCCATATATATTCACTGACTTTTAGGAAAAAATATTTGGTTGGTTTCATATTGGGATTCATCTCACACCCTGTTTGGGTAATTATTTCTGGCCCAAACAGATTATATTGTTGTATGCCTAGATTAGGGAAAGCGCCCTTCTACTTCAGGTACTTGATTGTTGTGGAGCTGGGGAGCATGGGACCAATCCAAGGCTTGTGATGTTGTGGATTTGTTTACTTTATTTTCATTTTTACTTGGGTTTAGTATTGTATTCTAGCATTGTGATTTTTTTTTGATATTCTACAAGACATATGTATCATGCATCATTTATATATGTGTGATTCAGTTATTACTTCAAGTCTTCTGCTGGTTACTATTGTATGGTGTTAATACTGATTCTGATATTTATTTCTATTTTAATTATTCTATGTTACTCTACCAATGAGGGAATAGTTTCTCCACTATCACACCCGAGTCCCTTGCTACTAGTCAGTATCCTCTAGAATTCGAGGAAATGTGCTTGAGCCCATGTGACCAACCTGGTATGGGACACCTCTGGGCGGCTTCCAAAACCGGGATGTTACAATGTGGAATTAGATGAGTTATTTTCTTTATGACTTTTTATTTGGAGCCTATAGATAGGGATAGGAAAAAATATGTACTTGGTAATAAGTTTTTCTCGGGAGTAGATTACCTGTGTACAGGGTAAATCCAATTTACCTCATTATTGAAATTTTATGTTTTTCAATTTTACAGTTGATTTGATATTATTGTTAGGTGATTCACATGTTTGTGTTGTTATCATTGATATTATTAAGGTTATATTTTTGTTAAAACTCGATGAGATGAGGGTATTCCATCTCATGAATCATATAGGCACTTATTATAAATCACACTTCATGCATTCTTGTCATGCTATTTAGGTTGCATTAGTGATTTAATGTTGTTGTAATAGATATTTTGCAAGATATGCATGATTTTCAATATATTTCATGATAGAATACTATCTATTTGATATATTATTAGATTGTGTAAGGTTTTGTTTGAATGGATGCCAAACTTTGGTTCATGAGGTGTTATGGGCCCTCATGGATCGTAAATTTTGTGGATCATTATACTTTTAAGATTGTATATGACATTGATAAAATGAAAATCTTTGATTAGTGGGGAGTGTTGGCCCTCACAGATCATAATTTGGTACTTTAATGTTTGTTTTAGTGTTATTCTAGGTTTTGGAGTATTTATGGAGGCTTAAAATTAGGAAAACCCAATAATACATGGTGTGTAATAATGAATACACGCCATATGTCCTTCTGTTCTAGAAGGAACTATTTATCTTTAGTACATGCCATGTACTGTATATAGAGACCGTGTAGTCTCTAACTGTGTCACTGGCTCTGTGGAAAGATACACAAGGTTGGGAAATCTTTGGTGGAACATTCCATGTACCATTTTATACACTGTTTTTTGTAGACCAAGTGTCCACTCGTGTGAATAATGACATGGATGGGTGAAAACATAAGCCGTACATGCTGCATCAAGATTGAACATGCTGTGTAGAGTCAGTCGTGTCACCAGTCGTGTAACTAACCACATGGGTCGATGAAGTTCATCTAGTAGACGTCGTGTCTGGTACTAACACTCCATGAAGACTAGTTCTAGGAGAACTATGTGGCTTAACCGTGTAGAATAACTCGGGCAGGGGAAGAGGGTTCAAGCACACACCGTGTGTTAGGAAAACACTCCGTGTGTATGGGGTGTTACACGACTTGGTTTGGTAGAGGTACATGCCCATGTGAAGGCTTAATGGAAAATGTCGTGTAGGTGTTATACACGTTGTGTATCCATGTTTTGAAAAAATTGAATGATTTATTTCTCTTGTACCCTTATTACACTTCTACGTTTCAGTCCCTATTAATCTTGATCTAAGGTGTGCTCGTAACATTGTAGATTCATGCCACCGAGATGTACTTCGGTTGTCTTCTAGTTACATGGTAGTGATCAGACACCAGATGTGACTGATCAGGGACTACCAGTAGATCCTCCAGTTTTTCCAGTCGTGGCACTAGCCGTAATTCCAGACACAGGTGCGACACACAGTTCTGAGAAGGATTTATGATGTTTAAGCGGACTTTCTGAGGAGTACCTCATTCTACCCCTTCTATGGTAGAGTTGATTTATGTTTTACAACAGTAGAATCCTCCCACCTTCACAGGGAAAGGAGGACCTCATGGTGCAGATTCATGCTTAGAAGCCATGATTTCTATCTTCCAGCATCTAGAGATGCCTCCAGATAAGAGGGTGAATCTTGAGATGTATATGATTTGGGATTCCACCAAGAGATGATGGGATGTGATCTCATAGGTGGGACAACATCAGGTTATGGCTAGGAATGAATTCCAACATGCCTTTTATGACTACATCTATTCAGAGACTTTGAGGGTCGATCAAGCCTGATAGTTCAGGAGTCTGAAGCAGGGTACCCTTTCGGTCGTGGATTATTCTTCTCCCTTCAAAGAGCTACAGAACATCACACCTATTCCAGGAGGTGATAAATTATTTCTTGTAAGGAATTTTGAGGATGGTCTCTGGCAAGACATATGATCTCAGGTGAAAATCTTCAAGTTGACTTCCAAAACTTCAATAATCAACCCAACACTGATCACAAAGTGCAATTTGAGGGATTATAGAGTTGTGAGCCCTGGAGGATCGACATGCAGAGTTTTTATCCCACCTACCGATAGCTGGAAGAACCACATGGAGTCTATGCATGGGGATCCGAGGAGGCGGGACACTTCTTCTGGTATCCAGGTGGTGTGCTACCAGTGCAGGAAGAGCGGGCATATGAGGCCACATTTCCCATGGGAATTAGTGGAGTGCCAATAATGTGGAATACGAGCTATATTCAGCGCTTCGGTCTGTTCGTCTCACCAACAGATGGTGATAGTGGTTCTTCTATGATTCCGCATTCAGGAGAACCATCACTAGTTACTCATCAGTCATGGAACTGGAGTTCTTCTGACTATTCATGCTGAGGTGGAGGTCGTGGTCATGGTAGCCAGTCATCAGGCTTTCAGTGAGAGAAGGATGGATCAACTCAGGGTGGTCAGGATGGGTCACAGGGTCATGGTACATGTTAGACATTTTCAGTGGAGCAGACCCAGCAGAAGTAGAATCTTAGACCCTCTATATTTTGAGGTATGGTCCTAGTTGACTCAGTTTTTTTATATTCCATTTTTAAATCATGGGTTTCCCATATATTTATAACAGTTTTTGTTGTGGAGTTCCTTGGGCTCTGTTTCATTTCTTCTACCGATATCTTTAGGTTCAACACTCCGCTGGGGACTAGAACGGCTAGTGTACTTCAGTGCAAGGAGTGACCTCTAGAGGTTGGTGGGTGTCACTTCTTATTGGACTGTTATGTCCTTGAGATGACGGGTGACACACGACTGTCATAGGGCGTGATTTTTTTTAAAATTTCCTAAGTGTGTTCTAGTGATAACCCTAGGAAGTCTCTTGAAGAGGAGTGCACACAAAATCAGATTTTCAATTTAAAACGAGGGTAAAAATGTTCAGTTTTGGAAATGAAATTTGAAATTCAAATGATTGAAAAACTATGACATTAAAAAGGGTGATTAGGTCGGGGTTGATTTCCTAATTTTAATGTTATCTTTGTTCAATTTAATTCAATCCCCTTCTTCTTTGTTGATTAAAGTGAGTTTCCACAATCGTTTCCTCTCACTTCCTTTGTGAAATTATGATTGTGAGAGAAAACCTTACCATGATCTTGGTTTGATCAACTCTCCTTCCATGTGTAAAATAGTTGTAATGAATATCCTTAATTGTCGTAGGAAATACCTGATCGGGTCTTTTTATCACAAACAATCAATAACATTCACTACCCCATTTACACGTACTGACGATCATCAAGTACTTCACTACTAATTCCTGGTTTATTCAATCGTATATTAACCATAAATTAGTGGAGAGAGATAATGATTATTTTACCATGGAAAAAATAAATAACAGAATTAAAATTCAAGAACGATCGCACATGATAATAAAATCCTCTATATTAAATTGAAAACAGCATTGAGGAAAAATGAAATTTCATTCAATTACGTCCAAGAACTCAATCATTACAAAATAGAAAACTAACCCTTCCCCAATCACTTCAATGGTTTACCCCACCATGGTAAGGTTAATAGAGATGAATGGGAATGAAGATGGAATTAAAAAACAATGAAAAAAAAGAATTAAATGATAATACCAAACAGTTATCCTCCTTGGTGTCTCAAAAGGAATGGGATGGAATGAGAGATGCTTTGAGAGAGAGGACCTATCCTCCCTTAATATCCAGAATTTGTCCCCCGAATGTTGACACATTGTAGACCCATTAAATTATATCTTCATGCATTTCACCCTTATTTAATATTGTTCATAATTATCTTGGTCATGTTCGATAAATATATCAGCAGATTTTGACATGTATTCCAAGAGTTATGGAAGTTTTTTTATGAGAATTTTATTCTTTCCAGTCAGACTCTCCAAATGGAAAACCTCTAGATTAAGGTGATTTAATGACCCCCTAAATGGCCAATTCCCGTAGTCTTTCCTCCATTAATGATGATCCAAAACTCCTTTCGCATCCCCCCCAAATTTCACAACATTAGAGCCCACCATGAATGAGTTATGGACCCCACACCAAAAATCGGCAGAACTGTGAACAGTTTTCATACTCCCACTTATGATCTCCTTTTGAGCTTCCATATGAACGATTTAGATTTTAGCACAAAAACAGTAAATGAAACCAAGAATGTGTCAAATCTGGAATAGAGGAAATTTTACAATTTGAATTAGAGTAGAATATGTTATGGCCAAACTACAGAAGTAATTTAAAACATTCAAAAATCCTAAATGACACATTTTTACTGTTCAACTCATTATAAGACCAATATCACAAAAATGAAGCAATTCATCTTAGGGTAACACTTTTGTGCATTTAAAACAATTAAATTCAATGTAAATTTAATTGAAAAAATTTTCACTATAAATTCCCCCACACATAGTACTTTGACTCCTTGACAAGTAAAAATCAAATCAAATCAAATCCAAAACACATACCAATGAGATCTACCACATCTATACTAATAAAAAAAAGATACCAGGCCTCATCAAAAGCAATTATTTAAAGTTATCAATTTATGATTTTAATATATTTACACTTCATTTCTTATCCCAAGCACACAAAACACCTACCTCACATGAATTTTCTCTCATCTCACAAATGTAAATGCTGAATAATGATTTTCTCATCCAAACTCACACAAGAGTCACCGTAATCTTGATAAATTCCCACTTCTCCACCCGATGTGAGTCAATGAAATGTGTTTTTATGAGTAATTTTTAGTGTTTTTAGGTGGCTTTCAGTTGGTAGGATATATATGTTAAAAATTATAAGGCTGAAAAAGGAGGGCTTGGCTAATTTTGAACCAAAATTGCAAGATTATAAATTACACTCAAATATGGTCTCATTCTCTTCACCATTGTAGAAAATAGGCTCCATAATCATTCAATAAGCACTGATGAAAAAAATTCAATCTTTTCTAACTTGATCTTTCTTGAAAGCTCCAGATAGAGACATCTTTCTTTTTTACATTGGGATCTCCAGAAAGGCACAACTTCTCTTATCATAGATGCTCCAGAAAAGGCACATCTTTTAACAAAATGAAATATTCATCAGCTCTTCAACGTTTTAAACTCCACCAAAATGATTACCAAATGAGGTATTACATCACAAGTCATCTTCCCCCACACTTAAGTTCAAATAGATCATGCAATTTCACTTCAACAGCAGGTTGGATAGTGAAAATTGGCTAGTAATGTTGCTAACCTAACAAGCTATTCATGGCTACTAGGGGATACAATGAAGGATAAATGCAAAGGTGGGCCACAATGAAAAAGGATTATTTTTAAATGGAGGCTTAAAAACAAATAAATGCCTCAATAATTTTAAAAAGTTATACCCCAAACCCTCACGTTTTGAAAGGAATAAATCAAAATTTAGTTAAAGAAAGTATGATCTGGTTCTCTCATGAAATGAGGTGAATGAAAAAAATATGAAAAATGGTTTAGAAGCCTCACAGGAAAGCGATTTCAATGATATAGACACTGAAATATGGAATGGGATTCAAAAATCAGTTTACTTTTTATGAAATTCCAAAATATTTGAACTCAAAAAAAAGTCATTTCATAATTCATTTAAGAACAGTTTCATGTAATAGATTGGTTCAATCATTTACATGGGTTTCAAAAATGGTAATGATAATTATTTTCAGCTCAAAAGTTTCAAAAACACAACAAAAATTGAAAAGTAAAAAAACAAAAATATGAAAACATGCAATTTTTTTTTATTTTCTGAAAAACAAACACAAAATGAAAACCCTAAACTACAATGGTTTCCACCCCCACACTTAAATGATGTAGTGTCATAAATTCATTCAAGTGGATTTAACATGTAATCCAATTTTAAAATGAATCACAACATTAAGAAAGTGTGAAGGATAAGTTCAACCTGACTTTTTCAGAGTGAAATATTGAGTTAATCTCATAAATGTTTCACTCTAAAAAACCTACAATGAAAATAATAAATAAAAACATAATATATCTATTGAAATAAACAAAAGTAGAAATAAGATGATAATTGAATGATAGATCTTGGTTTAATCCCCCAAGTGGGCCATGGGTATTGACTGCCTCTAGAGGGGTAGTTCTAATTGGTAATCCCCAATCTGATGGTGGGTGAGGTTTCTTGATCATGAACCAAAAAGAATTCTTCATTCCAGTATGTACTTGTTCTTTTTTTGAGGACTCCATGGATATATCATACCAAGTCCACCATCATTGTATTGAGATACAACATGCATGGTGTGGTTTGAAAAATGAATGAGTCATCCAGTTTCATAGTTTCCACTTGCATAATTTCTTCTTCGTTCACGAGTGCTTTCTCAAGATATGTTGTATCAAGAGAATAATCAAAGGTAATTTCAGATTGCACATATATTTGAATGAACATAATGCATGGAGAATCAATATCAAATGCATCCTATTTAATTTGAGTATCATTCATCACATTCTCCTCACGAAATGCCACTTTTGTATCCTCTTGAACTCCATATGATATGTGTTCAACATGCTCAGCAGGATTCAGATGATCTTCATCAGGTGCATCATATTTTTCTTCCTCAACCACCATTGAAATAGATGTGTTGACCAAATCTGAAAATTTAAAACAAGGAGAGGTGATACAAAATTCATTTTTAACATTATCAAAAGAAAACGAGTTAATGAAATGTGTATCTCCCTAAGCTTGTACGTCTTCAGTCTCTTCTTCATTTGAAATGACCTCTTGGAGTAGATTAGTAGAAGATAGAGGTAGGTAGTCATGCTCCTCTATTTGTTCTTCAAATTCCACTATGTTTTTGGTTTCTCCCTTAAATGGTTCCAAATCGTCTTCTCTTTGGATGCCAAGTTGTTGTTCACACTCATTCCAAAATTCATTCAAATCATGTTGATCCACGCCTTATAGTTCAGGCTCTAATTTCTCTCGGGTGTAATGGAAATATTCTGTTAGCCTTCCTATTTTACCCACTATCCCTTCTATGGCCTCTATGAGTTCCTTAACATTGGATTTGTTATACTCTAAAACATCTTTTTATTCTTGATGATGCACTTGTGAAATATCATTTTGTACCTCAACTATTTCTTGGTAAAATTATGGAAAATACACTTTGAGTTCAGTTAATTCTATAGCCAAACCCCCCAACATGGGGTATTCAATGTGTCCTTTAAGGTTTTGAATTAGAACCTTGAATTCATTCTCCTTGATGAATTGGATTTGAGCTCACCAAATTTTCTTAGCCGAGAAAGAAATATTATACTTTGTAGACCATGGTGAGTTAGAAACATGTTCTTGAACTTGTGGGTATGTGTTCCATGAATTAAAGAAATAATCATTTGAAAACAACATGTGAAATTTTTGTTTCTTTTTTTTGTTTTTGTTTTAAATTTGAAAAATAATTGTAAAATATTTACAATTTTATTGTGGCACTACCTCCCTCTAAATGGCTCCAAGCTTGACACACGCCTGTTGTAGGGAGTGGAAAAACATTTTTTAAATTTTCTAAGTGTAGTCCGGTGATTAACCCTAGTAATTCTTCTGAAGAGGAGTGCACACAAAATTATTTGTGACATTAAAACGAGGGTAAAAATTTTCTGTTTTTAAAATGAAATTTTAAATTCAAATGATTGACAAACTATGATACTAAAAATGGTGATTAGGTTAGGGTAGTTTTCCTAATTGTAATACTATCCTTGTTATATTTAATTCAGTCCTCTTCTTCTTTTTTGATTAAAGTGAGATTCTATAATTGTTTTCTCTCACGTCCTTAGCAAAATTATGCTTGTGGAAGAAAACCTTACCAAGATCTCGGTTTGGTCAACTCTCCTTCCATGTGGAAAATAGTTGTATTGAATATCCTTAATTGACATGGGAAGTACCAGATGGAGTCTTGTTTATCCCAAACAATCAAAAAAATTAACTACCCCATTTACATGTACTGACGATCGTCGAGTACTTCACCACTAATTCCAGGTTTATTCCATCGTATATAAACCAGAAATTAGTGCGGGGAGATCATTATTATTTTACCATGGAAAAAAATAAATAAAGGAATTAAAATTAAATAACCATTGCACTTGGTAATAAAATTCTCTATATAAAGTTTAAGACAACTTTGAAGAAGAATGAAATTTCATTCAATTAAATCCAAGAACTCAAGCATTACAAAATAGAAAACCAACCCTTCCACAATCACTCCAAATGTTTACCCCACCATGGAAAGGTTAATTGAGATGAATGGGGAAGAATAAGGAATTAAAAACAATTAAAAAGAAAATAAATAATATAGAATGATGAAAATTTCTCCTCCATGGTGTCCTGTAAGGAATGGGATTGAATGAGAGATGCTTTGAGGGGGAGGACCTCTCCTCCTATTATATCCAGAATTTGTCCCCCCCAAATTTTGATGCATTTTCGCCCCATTAAATTATATCTTCATGCATTGGAACCTTCCTGAATTCTGTTCATAATTATCTTGGCTATTTACCCTAAAAATATTAGCTGATTGGGACTTGTATTCAGAGAGTTATGGCCATTTTACTCTGAGAATTTATTATGTACAGTCAGACTCTCCAAATCGCAAACCATCGAATTAGGGTGACTTAATGACCCCTTAAATGGAAAATTAACGTATCATTTCCTTCATTACAGATGCTCCAAAACTCCTTGCGTGTCCCTGGACTGAATGTCACAACATTTGGGCCCACCATGAATGTGTTATGGTCCCCGCACCAAAAATCGACAGAACTGTGAACAATTTTTATGCTCCCACTTGTGAGCTTCTTTTGAGCTTTCATATGGCCAATTCAGATTTTGAGAAAAAATAGTAAATGAATCCATGGATATTTAGAATTTTTAAAAGAAATAATTTTTCAATTTGGATTATTGTTGAATATTTTATTGCCAAACTACAGAAAAAATTTAAAATAGTTAAAAATCCGAAATGGCCCATTTTTACTGTTCAGCTCAAAATAACACCAATATCATAAAAATGAAGCAATTCATCATAGGGTAACACTTTTATGGGTTTAAAAGAATTAAATTAATTGAAAATTTAAATGAAAATATTTTCTCTATCAAATCCCCCACAGTTAGAACTTGGACTCATGGACAAGTAAAAATCAAATCAAATCAAATTCAAAACACATACCAATGAGATCTACCAAATCTATAATAAGAAACAAAAATATATCATTCCTCATCAAAAACAATTATTTCAAGATCTCCATTTTAGATTCTAATATATTTCCACTTCATTTGTTATCCCATGCACACAAAACACCTACCTCACATGAATTTTTACTCATCTCACAAATGTAAATGATGAACAAGTTTTTTCTCATCCAAACTCACACAAGAGTCACCATAAGTTTAATAAATTCCTAATTCTTCACCCGATGCGAGTCAAGGATATGTGTTTCTCATGAGGACTTTTCACGGATGTTCTGTGGCTTTCAGTTTGTATGATTTAGATGTTAAAAATTATGAGGCCAAAAAATGATGGCTTGGCTCTTTTTGAAGCAAAATTGCAAGATTCTAATTTTCACTCAAATATGGTCTCCTTCTCTTCACCTTTGTATAATATAGGCTCCATCATCATTCATTAATCTCTGCAGAAAAAATTTCAATCATTTAAAACATGATCTTTCATGAAAGCTCCAGATAGGTACAACTTTCTATTTACATCAGAAGATCCGGAAAGGCACAACTTTTCTTATCATGAAAGCACCAGAAAAGGAATAGCTTTAAAAAAATGAAATAAGTATCATCTCTTCAAAATTTTATATTCCCCCAAAAGTATCACCAAATGAGTTAGTACATCAGAATTCATCTTCCACTGCACTTAAGTTCAACTAGATCATGCAATTTCACTTCAAGAGCAGGTTGGATAGGGAAAATTGGTTTGTAATGTGGATAACCTAACAAGAAATTCATAGCTACTAGGGGCTACAATGAAGGATAAATGTAATGGTGTGCCATATTGAAAATGATTATTTTGAAAAGGGGGCTTAAAACCAAATTAATGCATTAATCATCTAAAACACATATACCCCAAACCCTCACGTTTTGAAAAGAATAAATCAAATTCTGGTTAAAGAAATCATGGTATGGATCTCTCATGAAATTAGTTGAATGAAATTAATATAAAAAAATTGTATAGAAGCCTCATAGGTAAGTGATTTCAATGATATAGACAGTGAAATATGGCATGGTTTTCAAAAATCATTGTAATTTTCATGAAATTCCAAAACATTTGAACTCGAAACAAAGTCATTTCAACATTCATTTAAGCTCAGTTTCATGGAATAGATTGGGTCACTCATTGAAAAGGTTTTCATGTAGAGAACCGAAGCTTGACGTACATGGACAATACATTAGTTTTGCAGAATACATAATACATTACAAAAACAGACACACAAGGACCGTAATAGTTTAGTGTCTTTGGAAACTCGGAATAACATATTCTAATCGTTGTGAAAGATCTTCAACAACTCCTATAATGATATTCCCCTTCTTGTTTCCTTACCTAAAACCTTTCTTTACTTCTTGGGGAAAATAAAACACAAAAAGGGTGATCTCAAATTATCAAAAAGGTAAAACATAGATAACATAAAACAATCCATAAATATTTGGAATCAAAATCTTGAACATTAAATTTAAACATCAAAATCTTGAGAAAAGACATAAATCATGGATGTATGTAAGGAATATATAATAATAGAACATCAACAATGATAAAATGGGAATAAAACATGTAATTGTGGCAACCATTCAGCACATGTCATGATTTCCATAATAGCCAAGGCATTACTGCCAAGACCATCTTAGTGGACAAAGTCCCTTTCTGAATCGAGTTCACTCCTCGTTTCAGTCCTGTAACACTGAACCAGATTAACTTACCATTCCAGCCATGTCTATCTCATGAGATATAAATCTATACCCAATGCATTGGAGGGAGATATAGGTCCCACCCATCTCATAATGAAACCATTCTTTCTTGTGCCACAACATAAATATAAATCATTCATCATAACCCAAAGAATAAAATGTGTATCATAAACATCATCCCATCATAACATAATCCATATAAAACAAATGGATATAATTTCATCCTAAGAATAGTGAAACCATGTAAATAATAGAGACATTATACTTGAAACATACACATATGAAATAATTTAATCTTAGGTGGAAAAGTGGTTTTGATAAAACATTTGAAATGAATTTTGAGGAAAATATCCATTCTTCTTCAAAATCATTTTAATTTCAAAAAATTCCATGCACTTTTAAAATAAAATTATTTTGTTGAAAATAGTCATTAAATCATGTAGAGTATGCTTCATAAAAATGAGTCGTTATGAAACTATAAAAACCCTTTCATGCCGTATAAGTTAAAAATAACATTCTTCTTGTACTTTTGTCGGAAAAGTAAAAAAGTACCTCATATGGTAAACAAAAAAAAATATTCCTTACATACCATGTAGTAAAAGTAAAAAATGGGTAAAAAGGACTTTAAACATACATGAATACACTTTTATAAAACATGTACATGGATAATAACAATAACCCCAGTAAATACTTACGAATAAACAATCTCGGATAAGAATGAGATTGGAATATTTATCTCTTACATTATGTCTGATATGCTTTGTATGTATCCGAACCTCCTGTATAATGATTTAAATAATTTCATTGACCTATTACAGAATCATATTCATTTTTATGATATCATATATGGTTCACTTATGACTTTATATTACCCGTTTCTTTGTAAATTCCATGTTAAAGAGCGTTTTGGGTAAAATCGTTTAATTTATCTTCTGTGTTTCGACTCGTCGTTCTTGATATTATTACTTATATCCTGATTTAAATAATTCCAGAATTTAAAACATGATTTATATATAATATATATTCATTATATACATATATATTATAGATCTATAAAAGGAATGAAATACACCGTTCATGGAGACGGTAGGTCGTACGTATGCATTAACGCTATTTTTGTTTCCTTATTGAGTATAATGGAATTAAGTATATGATATACATATATATATATACATAAATCTAGTAGCTTTATAATTTCATATATTTCATTATTATTTCTTATATATACTTTATAATAATTCTTTAATGGTTAACATGGAAAATGAATCTCATCCCGTCATGGAGATGGTAGTCCGTATGTACGCACGAGCGATGATATCATTTCCATAATTATTTAATTGAATTGGAGTGGTTGATACAATATATCAGAATTATTATGATGTTATAATTACCATGTATAGTTATTCTTTCACCATTATACCCATCCAAGTAAGGTGGTATTGGAAAAACAAATTACATCACGGCGTGGAGACCGTATTCCGTACGTACGCAAGCGTGGTGATTTCGTTTTCCGTAGGATGGATAAAAATAAAAATGGGGTTGTTTCATACTTATAATAACATATAAGTATATTAGTGACACTGATTTTATTACTTCATAATGAAACATCAAAAGAAGAAGATGTGGGATAAGAAATAATGTTGAAAGAATCGGTAACAGACTTTACCTCTTCTTTGAAGCGCCTCTTTGAGACCTCCTATTAGGGCACTAAAAATGGTGTTTGAAGAACACCAGGACCTCTAGGATGTTTCTAGGATAGTGGAGAGGTGAATTTGGTAGGGTTTGGCCGAGCTTGAAGGCTCAATGTGGTGTGAGGAATAGAGGGAGGATGTGCCTTTTTATAAGGGAGGAGAGGGGAACCTTTGGAAAAACAAAAAATATTATTTAATTATAAAGTCATATTTGGTTTTAAATAGATAAAAATTTATTTATTTAGAATCTAATCTGGCTATGGGTAGAAAGCCTCTCATCCAATATAATTTTTACAAGTTTAGGTTACTATTTTAACCATATCATTTAGATTTAACTTTAAGTTAGATAATTTTACTTTTACCATGTCTTTTTGTGTTCTTACACTATAAGGTTAATAAACATACTATAACAAGCCAAAAGAACCCCAAGTTGTTTATTATTAATCTATCTAACCTTATATAAGTCAATTGGACAAACATTAGAGTTTTAGGAATAAAATAACAATTAATAATATAATATTTGTTTTAAAAACTATTTTATGTCAATTTTGACACTATTTGATAATTGATTTTTGTGAAAATCATAACAGAATGATTAGTTCTCACAAAGTTAATTAAAGCAACAATAACATGTCATATTAACAAATAAAATTATTGTAATTCATAAAAAGTCTCAAATTACATTTATTTGGGTAATTATAACATCAATTATGTCAATATTTCATTAATAAGATAATTACTCCACCATCATTGTGTCCTAAATAAATTAAATTATTTAAAGTCTAAAAATTACCAATAAACTATAATTATGTATGAAATATTTTTAGATTTCTAATTAATATTTATAGTCGAATTTATCTTATGTATAACCCTATATTAAAAATGATTTACTTATTAAACATTGATTTTAACTATTTTAACCCTTCTTTAAATAAATTAATAATAAATGTCCTATTCTAATCCAAGTGGGCCTAAATGGTCATATTTTATTCCCAAGGTTGTTTTTGGTCAAATTACACTTATACAATAGAATTAAGACATGTGTTAGGGTAATAATAATATCATTTGTACCCTTAATTACCCTATTTACTTTTAACCGTGGTAAATAAAAGTAAAAAGTTGCTATTGAACAAAAATTATTTTCATCTCATTGAACCACATTTTACTTACTGACACCAACCTTGTCTCTCGGATTTTTTAAATTCCATTCACAAAAGTGGTAACATTAAGTTTTATGTAAATTTGAAAATTCTCCTCGGAGGTGGGTAAAAGAAGTTCAAAAGTTAAATAAAATTTTTATATATGAAAAATTATTAAAAAAAGACTCCAATGAATTACATTGAAATTGTATAAGTATTATGTATCAATTTTGACCTAAAACAAATTTAAATTAAATAAGTAATTATTTAAATAAAAAGTCGGTTTTTAAATAGTAACCTAGTGTTTTCACTATTCATCAAAATTGAATGTTTTCAGAAAAATAACAAAATTTCACCCTAGGCTAATTTCGATATTCTGAATCCAAAAATGAAGTCCATTTTGAAAGATGAAATTTTCAAAATTTCGAAAAGTGGTTATTACTATTCATAACGGCTAGTTTTAATAATATTTTAATAGCATATCGTTGTTTAGTGAAACTCAGTATTGCGTACAACACACGCTATCGAGGAAGGTCGTGATTGTCTGTAATGAAGCCAAGTTAGGGTTGTGTGTTGTGCAAGACTCCTTTGTTGTAGAGTACAACACAAGACATCAATTAAATTTAAAAGAATATTTTTCTTAAAATCTCTGGGTGTTACATTTGAAAAATGGTAATGATAATTATTTTCAGCCCAAAAGATTCAAAAACAAACCAAATATTGAAAAATAAACACACAAAAATATGAAAACATGCAATTTTTTTTCTAAAAAACAAACCCAAAAAAATACTAAACTACAATGGTTCCCTCCCCCACACATAAATGATGCAGTGTACTCAATTAATTCAAGTGGATTGAACATGTAATCCAATTTTGAAATTAATCACAACATCAAGTAAGTTTGAAGGAGAAGTACAACCTAACTTATTCGTAGTGAAACATTGAGATAAGTTCATAAATGTTGCACTCTGAAAAAACTACAAACAATATAATAAAAGAAAACATAAGATATCTATTGAAAGAAACAAAATTATAAATAAGATGAGAATATAAGGATAGATCTTGGTTTAATCCCCCAAGTGGGCCCTGGGTTTTGACTACCTCCAGAGGGGCAGTTCTAATTGGTTATCCCTAATCTGATAGTGGGTGAGGTTTCTTGATCATGAACCAACAAAAATTCTTCTTTCTAGAACGTACTTGTTTCATTTTGTTGAGGAATCCATGGATATAGCATACCAAGTCCACCCTCATTATAGTGAGATACAACATGCATGGTGAGGTTCGAACAACGAACGAGTCCACCAGTTTCATAGTCTCTACTTGCATTATTTCTTATTTGTTCACCAGTGCTTTCTCAATATATGCTGCATCAAGGGAATAATAAAAGGGATTTTCATATTGTACATCTATTTGAATAAAATAAAATCATGAAGAATAAATAACAAATGCATTCCATTTAGTGTGAGTATCATTCATCTCATTCTTCTCAGGAAAATCCACTTTTGAATCCTCTTGAACTCCATCTGATATGTGTTCAACAAGCTCAGGGGGCTTCATATGATCTTCATCTGGTCCATCTTCTTATTCTTCCAAAACCACCATAGAAATAGATGTTTTGACTGAATATAAAAATTTAAAACAAGGGTAGGTGATACAGAATTCAGTTTTAACAAAATCAAAAGCTAACGAGTTAATAAAATTATTATCTCCCCGAGTTTTTATCTCTTCACCCTCTTCTTCATTTGAAATCACCTCTTGGATATGAGTAGTAGAAGATAGAGGCAGGTAGTCTGGATACTCTATTTGTTCTTAAATTTCCACTACGTTAGTGGTTTCTCCCTTAAATGGTTCCAAATATTTATCTTTTGGGATGCCAATTTGTTCTTCACACTTGTTCTAAAATTCATTCAAATAATGTTGATCCCCAACTTGTAGCTTATGCACTGATTTCTATTGGGTGTAATGGACATATTCTGTCAGCCTTCTTATTTGACCCTATAGTACTTCTATGGCCTCTTTGAGTTCCTTCACTTGAGATTTATTATACTCTAAAACATATTTTTCTTCTTCATGTTGCACTTGTGAAATATCATTTTGTACCTCAACAATTTCTTTGTAAAAATCTGGAAAATACTCGTTGAGTTCAATTAATTCTCTAAGAAAACCCTACAACACGGGGTATTCAAGGTTTCTGTTAGGGTTTTGAATTAGATCCTCAAATTTATCCTCCTTGATGATATGGATTCGAGCTCCCTAAATTTACTTGTCCATGAATGAAATACTATACTCTGTAGACCTTGGTGATCTAGAAACTTGTCCTTTCACTTGTTGGTATGTGTTCCATGAATTAAAAAAATAATCATTTATAAACAACATGGAAAATGTTTGTTTATTTTTTTTTGTCATTTTTAATTTGAAAAAGAAAATTAAAATATTTATAATTTGATTGTGGCACTACCTCCCCGGAAATGACGCCAAGTTTGACGCACGCTTGTTGTAGAGCATGGAAAAACAATTTTTAAATTTTCTACATGTAGTCTAGTGATTAACCCTAGGAAGCCTCTTGAAGAGGAGTGTACACAAAATCAGTTTGTCACTTTAAAAAGGGTGATTAGGTCGGGGTCAGTTTCTTAATATTAATGCAATACTTGTTCAATTTAATTCAATCCTCTTCTTCTTTGTTGATTAATGTGAGTATCCAAAATCGTTTCCTCTCACTTCCTTAGTGAAATTATGATTGTGAGGGAAAACCATACCAAGATCTGGGATGGTTTAACTCTCCTTCCATGTGCAAAATAGTTGTATTGAATATCCTTAATTGACATGGGCAATTCCGGATCGGTTCTTGTTTATCCCAAAAAATCATGAACAATCACTTCCCCTTTTACACGTACTGACGATCGTCAAGTACTTTACCACTAATTCCTGGTTTATTCCATAGTATATAAATCATAAATTAGTGGAGGGAGATAATGATTAACTTACCAAGGAAAAAATAAATAACGGAATTAAAATTCAAGATTGATCACACTTGATAATAAAATCTGCTATATTAAATTTAAAACAACTTTGAAGAAGAAAGAAATTTCATCTAATTACGTCTAAGAACTCAAGAATTACAAAATAGAAAACCAACCCTTCCCCAATCACTCCAAATGTTTACCCCACCATGGTAAGGTCAATTTAGATTAATGGGGAAGAATAAGGCATTAAAAAACAATGGAAAATAAAATAAATAAAAGATAATGCTAAAAAGTTCTCCTCCTTGGTGTCCTAGAAGGAATGGGATGGATTGAGAGATGCTTTGAGGGGGAGGACATCTCCTCCTTTTATAGCCACAATTTTTCCCCGAATGTTGATGCGTTGTAGCCCCATTAAATGATATCTTCAAGCATTGCACCATTATTGAATGTTGTCAATAATCATCTTGGGAGTTTCCCCTAAAAGGTCAATGGATTTGGACAAGTATTCAGAGAGTTATGGCCATTTTACTCTGAAAATCTATTCTGTTCAGTCAGACTCTCTAAATCGCAAACCTCCGGATTAGTGTGATTTAATGACCCATTAAACAGACAATTCACACGGACATTCCTTCATTAATGATGCTCCAAAACTCCTTGTGCGTCCCCCCACTGAATGTCAAAACATTGGGGGCCACCATGAATGCGTTTTGGACCCCACACCAAAAATCTGCGGAACTATGAACTATTTTCATGCTCCCACTAGTGAGCTTCTCTTGAGATTCCATATGGTTGATTCAGCATTTAAGCCAAAAATAGTAAATAAATACCAGGATGTTTAGAATCTAGAAAAGAAATAAATTTTCAATTTGGATTAGTTTAGAATATGTTAGGCCAAACTACAGAAATAATTTAAAACAGTTGAAAATACAAATTGGCCTATTTTTACTGTTCAGCTCAAAATATCACCAATATCATAAAAATGAAGCAATTCATCTTAGGGTAAAAATTTTGTGGGTTTAAAGAAATTAAATTCAATGTAAATTTAATTGAAAATATTTTCTCTATCAATGGAATATGACATCATTCTAGGAATGGACTGGTTAGTTCTCTTTTAGGCAGTTGTCAATCGCTAGCTCCATAGAATGAGTTTCACATCACCATAGGGCAGATCGTTTCTTCATAAGGGAGAATGGGATGTCTAGGTGAGAAGAACATGACCCAAGCATCATGGTTTTGGAGGAGTTACAACCCGGATTTCTAGTCTCTATCTGGATGACCAATGGACTTCACAAATAGACTTTGCGCCTATGGTGGATCATTTTAGGGATGTCTTTATAGAGGACCTTTCCTGTTTGCCTCCAGAGTGAGAGGTGTACTTTTCTATTGATCTTATGTCAAGAGCGGCACCCGTCTCTATCGCATCTTATAGGATGACTACACCAGAGTTGCAGGACTTCATGAAGCAGTTGGAGGAGATGCGAAAAAAGTATTTCATCTGACCCAATACATCACCTTGGGGTTCTCCTATCTGATTTGCGAAGAAGGAAGACTGTACCCTCAGACATTGTGTGGATTATCGGAAGTTGAACCCATTGACGGTCAAGAACCGATATCCCTTGTGGATGATTGATGATCTCTTTGGTCATCTTTGAGATGCCTGGGCGTTCTTGAAGATTTACCTAATATCTGATTACCATCAGTTGTGCATTAGACCATTAGATGTACCTATTACTGCCTTCCAGAGGAGTTATGGTCTATACGAGTATGTGGTTATGCTATTTGGTCTCACGAACATGCCTGCAGTTTTCATGGCGCTGATGAACCGAGTGTTCCATCCATAATTATATTATTTCATGGTAGTCTTTTTGGATGATATCTTGGTGTACTCTCACACTCAACACGACCATGCCAGACATTTTGAGATCATTTTGAGTACACTGAGAGAGTATCAGTTATATGCTAAGCTCTAAAAATTCCACTTTTGGATGGAGAAAATTCACTTCTTGGGTCTTGTTTTCTTAGATACAAGAGTATCAGTAGACCTATAGAAAGTGAGATCAGTAGTTTCATGGGAGAAGGCAAAGAACGTCTTTGAGGTACGGAATTTTCTAGGGCAGGGTGGTTACTACATGCGTTTCATACAAAACTTTTAATGCTTAGCAGCACTACTGCTGGGTCTGACTAAGAATGGTGTGAAGTAAATGTGGATTGGTTCTTGTGAGTAATCCTTTCAAAAGATGAAAGGTAGGTTGAATTAAGCACCGATACTAGTTTTTTAAAATCTAGGAAAGAGATATATTGTATACTATGATGCATCATGTATCAGGCTTGGAGAAGTGCTTAAGTAGGGAGAAGGAGTTGTTGCGTACATGTCTCGGCAGTTGAGGCCACAAGGGATGAATTACCTGACTCATGATATCAAGTTGGCTACAGTTGTTCATTCTATACGTTATTAGAGACACTACCTATTAGGAGAGAATTTTTTGGTTTTTACCAAACACAAAAGACTCAAGTATATCTTCACTCAGCATGACCCAAATTAGAGACAACAAATGTGGGTTGAGTACATTCAGTCTTTTGAATTTCATCTTGCCTACATGTTTGGGAAGGGCAATGTAGTGGCTGATGCGCTGAGTAGAAGGACTCAGATACATGCATATTAGGAGGCCAATAGTGAGTGGAATATTATGTATCTATTCCCTAAGATAAATATCGAGGTGCGTGATAGAGAGGGGATGACATTTCTATCTTCTATAGTTGTTACCTCAACTCTTCTTGATCGAGTTCGAATGAAGTAGCTATCAAATTCAGAAGGCCTAGTCCTATAGGAGAGTCTGTCGGGAGAGTACCCTATTCCTGGATAGATAGTAGGTGAGGATGAGATCTTGTGTTTTCATGGACGCATGTGGGTGCCATCAGACATACACGAGGAGCTGATGGGGTAATTTCATTCCTCAGTTTGGGCAGTTCATCCTGGTTTCACAAAGATGTATCACGATATAAACTATCAATATTGGTGGCCAGGTATGAAGAGAGATGTTGCTGGGTTTTTCATGAGATGTTTCACCAGTCAGTAGGTGAAGCAGAGCATCATTGTCTAGTAATGAGTTTTCCACAGTTATCCATTCCTGAGTATAAATAGAATGACATCGCGATTGAATGAAGGTCACATTGAGGGAATGATACAGTTTGTGTTGTCATTGAAAGACTCATGAAGGTTGATCACTTTTTTATCAAAGAGACCTTCAGTGTTGATGATATAGGAAGGTTGTACATCTGATAGATTGTATGTTTACATGGAGTTCTACATTATATTGTTTCATATAGGGATGCACGTTTCACATATCGGTTCTGGTAGGGACTTCTTAATTTTTTGGGTACACAGGTAATTATGATTACAACATACCATCCCAAAACATATGTCCAATCCGGGAATATGATTTAGGTGCGTGATGACATGCTTCGAGCATGCATCCTAGATTTTGGAGGTTCTTGGGAGAAACACATACCTCTTGTTGAGTTTTCTTACAATAATTGTTTTCAGGTAACTATTCAGATGGAACCATAAGAGGCTTTGTATGGCAGGCCATGCCAATCACCCTTATGTTGGCTAGAGGCAGGAGAGGTAGCTATGTTGAGGCCTCATCTTGTCCAGGAGACCACAGAGAAGATATAGTTGATTCAGAAAAATGATTGATATTGCACAGTCAAAACAGAAGTCTTATGGTGATTGATAGAGATGACCTCTAGAGTTAATGGTCAAAGATCCGGTTTTTCTACATGTCACACCGAGTTTCGGACACAGGAAGATTATGAGGTAGGATAATCTTCCACTAAGGTACGTCGGACCATTTGGGGTATTGGATAGAGTCGAGCCAGTTGCCTATCGGTTATAGTTATCTCAAAGGTATCTTACTATGTATGATGTATTCCACATTTCTCCTCTCTGATGTTACTTCTCATACTCATCTCATGTTTTCCAACCTGAAGAGGTTGAGATTGAGGTGGACACCACATTCGAGGAGCATCATATCCGGATTGCTGATTGAAATGTGAAGGTTCTCTATGGCAAGTCTGTTCCTCTTGTATGAGTACTATGGAATCACGGATGAGTACAGGAAGAGACCTGGGTGATGGAGGCCGAAGTACGATCACAGTGGCCCGATCTGTTTGAGGAATCTTCTTATATGCCGCCTTTCTAGGGAAATTTGGGAAGGAATTTCTTTAGGGGGGGGGGGAGTTTTTAAGAACCTTGATATTATTTTTAGGTATTTTTTATTTTTGGGTTGTTTTTTAAGGAAAAGAAAAGTTTCTATAAATTTCTAGAGTACACACCGTTTACTTATAAGTACATGATCTGTACCCAGTTGTCGCACATAGTTGTGTGTTGGACATGTATCTACTGAGCACATAGACATGTGTGGTGACCTAGAGACTGCCTAATGTGGAGGTCAGAAAAGGTAAGTACACACCGTGTACCTTCAAAAAAATGTTTTTTGCTTTATTTTTTCATTAAATGAATCGGGGTCAAGTCTAATCGACAGAACCCTATCCTTTTTCGCATATCTCATCCAAGAGTGACCATACAACCATAGATATTATCTGAGCCTTCAAATTGCTGTCTGTTCCCCGAATCGACTTCCATCAATTATGTTGGAATCGTATTAGTGAGTTCTCCCTTCTACTTGAACATCATCTCCTAATTTCTCCTCTCCCCTGAGTTACCTTATGTTGAACATTTTTAACATTTTTATAGATATACAACTTTTTAATGAGATTCAAGGCCTGAGGATCAAATATATTGTCCTTACAATGCCTAGGTAGGTGGTTTGTGCCTTTCTGAAGTGAGTCTATGAATTTTATGTGAAAAAGTGCCCAATACCCAAAACCGGGGTATTGTGTGTTTATGGTTTTATCACTATTATTAACTATTATGCCTTGTTTGTTTGGATTGAATTTAATTATTGTGAATAGGTTTAACTTTGCCATGCTATGGATGCTTTGCCCATGTTTTCTTATTTTTAACTGTTTGGTCTAGTTTTACATGTTAGGCTACTATTTTTCTTTCCATGACTAGTATTGTTAGTATGGAGTGATTATTATCTAACATTCTATGATATGGTGTACATTGTTTAGCTAAGTAGTTATTAAAGATTACTTTGGCTTCCATGTATCGTTTGTGCATGGTTGACATACACAAGGTTGTGGGAACCTAGTGTAGTAGAACATAGGGAGAATTGACGTTGAGGGCTTTTCTAGAGTATCTGTTTACTTTTACGTTGTGTGACTATAGGAAGGATAAACATAAGTACTCCCTCAGAGTTTATGTAGTTTCCTTGACACGGGCCACATGGAGAATTGGACATAGAGTGCTTCCTCAGAGTTCCTATTAGTTACTGATACGATACCATATGGGAAATTGACGGTGATTACTTCATCATAGGGTCTTTTATAAAGCATAACTAGAGGGGTTAGACTGAGTGTACTTATCGGAGGGTTACTTGTGTTTGTTTGGTTGAACCAGAGGGGTTAGGGTGTGAGTACTTCCCAGAGGGTTACCAACATTTGATTATCTTCTTACTTGGTATATGTAAATGAATTCAATTGAATTTATAGGATTGTTACTATGTGTACTTCCTAACTTACTGATTCATTTTAATTATTGCCTACCATATATATATTCATTGACTATTATGAACATATATTAGGGTGGTTTCCAACTAGGAATTGTCTCACACCATATTTGGGTCATGATTTTGGGCCCAAACTGATTATATTTTTGCATGTCCAGATAAGGGAAAGCACAATTCTACATCAGGTAATTGATTACTGTGGAGCTGGGGAGCATGGGACCAAGCTAAGGATTGCGATGTTGTGGATCTGTTTACGTTCTTTTCATTGGTACGTGGGTTTAATACTATATTCCAGAATTGGGATTTTTTTGGCTTCTTTCCTAGACATATGTATCATGCATCATTTATATATGTTATCTCCAGTTATTACTTCTGGTCATCTGCTAATTACTGTTATATAGTTTTATTACTGCTTCCTCTATTGATTTTTGTATTAATTCATCTATGTTACTCTGACAATGAGGTAATAAATTTCATCTATCACACCCAAGGCCCTCACTGTTAGTCGGAAGCCTCTAGAATTCATGGAATAGCACTTGAGTCAATGTGACCATCTTGGTACGTGGCGCCTCTAGGTGGCTTCTAGAATTGAGATGTTACAAAGTGGAATCAGATGTGTTCTTATCTTCTTGACTTACTATTTAGAGCCTATAGATACGGATAGGATGAAATAGGTACTTGTTAATATAATGTAACGTATAGTAGCTAATACGTGTACAGATAAGAGCCTATTTACCTCGTTATGGAAATTTTCTTGTTTTGCAATTTTATAGTTGATTTGATTTAACTGTTGGGTGATTCACATGTTTTGTGTTTTTATCGCTGATATTATTAAGGTTATATTTATGTTTCAACCTAATGATATGAGGGTATTCCATCTCATGCATCGTATAGGAACTTGTTAGAAATAACATGTCATGCATTCCTACCATTCTGTTTACGGTGCATTAGTGATTTCATGTTGTTTTGATAGATGTTGTGCTAGATATTCATGTTTGTGTGATAAATTCCTTGATATAATACCTTCTATTTTATAGGTTATTGTATTGTGTAAGGTTTTTTTTTGAATGGACACCATACTTTGGTGAATGAGGTGTTATGACCCATCATGGATCAAAAATTGGGTTGATCATTGTATGTTTATGCTTGTATATGACATGTAAAAGATGCCACGATTTGATTTTTAGGGTGTATGTGCTCTCACAGATTGAAATTTGGCACGTGAATGTTCGTTTATGTGTATTTCTATGTTCCAGAGTAGTTTATGAGGCTTACTATCTAGAAAAAATAGAATATGTGATCTTTAATGATGAATACACACCATATGTCCTTATGTTCGGGAAGGAACTGTTTTTCTTGAGTACATGTCTTATACTGTATGTACATGCCGTGTAGTCTCTAACTGTCTCACTGGCTGTGTGGGTAGAGACACGTGGTTGGTAAATCTTTGGTGGAACACACTATGTACCATTGTACATGTCTTGTTGTGTAGACCATGTGTCCACCCATGTGACTAATGAAACATATGGGTGAAAACTTATTTCATACACGTCGTGTCATGCTTGAACACGCCGTGTAGAGTCGGCTATGTAACTGGTCATGTAACTAAAAACATGAGTCAATGATGTTTGTCTAGTACACGTTGTGTCTGGTACTAACACTACATGTAGTCTAGTTCTATGAGAACTATGTGCCTTATCCGCATAGAAGAACTCAGGTAGGGGAATAGGATTCAAGTACACACCGTGTGTTAGGAAAACATGTTGTGTGTATGGGGTGTTACACGTCCTAGGTTGGAAGAAGTACATGCCCATGTGAAGGCTTAAGGGAACACGCCATGTAGGTGTTAAGGAGGTCATGTATCTATGTTTTAAAAAAAAAATGAACACTTTATTTCTCTTGTCCCCTTCTTACAGTTCTACGTTCCTGTTAAAGTTAATATTGATCTAAGGTTTGCACTTGACCTTGCAGAGTCATGCCACTGAAATGTCCTCTGGTTGTCCTCCAGTTACATGATAGTGATCAGACATCGTACATGGCTAATCAGGTACTACCAGCAGATCCTCTAGTTGTGACAGTCTTGGCACCACTCGTCATTCCAGACATAGGTGATGAAGCATAGTTCTGAGAAGGATTTATGAGGTTTATGCAGACATTCTAAGGAGTACTGCATCATGCCCCTTCTATGGTAGATTTGACGCAGGTTTTCCAATAGCCGCATCCTACCACCTTCATAGGGGAAGTAGGACCTCAGGCTATAGAGTCATTGTTTGAAGCTATAGTTTCTGTCTTCGAGTATCCGGATATGCCTCCATAGATGAGGATGAATCTCATGACGTATATGCTTTGGGATTCCACCAAGAGATGGTGGGATGTGATCTCACAGGCGGGACACTAGTAGGTTATTTCTTGGGATGACTTCCTATGTGCCTTTTATGAATACTTCTATTCAAATACTTTGTAGTCTGATTGAGCTTGAGATTTCCTGAGTCTAGAGATGGGTACTCTTTCTTTTATGGAGTATTATTCTCGCATCACATAGATGTAGCGATTCATGCCTATTCTAGGAGTTAATGAGTTATTTCTAGAAAGGAAGTTTGGGGATGGTCTCCAATATGACATCTCATCTTAGGTGAGCATCTTCTGGTTGACTTCCGTCAATTCAATAGTCAACCATGCGCTGATCACAAAGGGAAATTTGAGGGATTCTAGATGTGTGAGCAAGGAAGGCTTGGCATCTGGAGTCGGTATCCAACCTGCTGAAAGTAGGAAGAACCATAGGGAGTCTATAGAAAGGGATCCAAGGAGGTAGGACACTTCTTCTGGTATCCAGGTTGTGTGTAACTAGTGTGGGATGTGTGGGAATACGAGGCCATAATGACCAAGAGACCGAGTGGAGTTCCAATCATCAGGCAAGATGGGACATATTTAGTGCTACTGTTAGTTCTTCTCACCAAAAACTGGTGACATGGGTTCTTCTATAACTCCACGTTTAGAAGTTTCACCAGCAGTGCCTCATCAGTTAGGGAACTAGAGTTATTCCTACCATTCAGGCTGAGTTGGAGGACATGGCCATGATATCCAGTAGCCAGGCTTTCAGCGATAGCAGGGTGGATCAGCTCAGGGTGGTCAGGCATGGTCACAGGGTCGCAGTCCAGGTCCGACTTTTTCATTGGAGCAATCCCAGTAGGAGCAGGATCTCAAACCCTCTACAGATCATGGTATGGTCCTTTATTCCTCAGTTTTAGATTCTAATCATTTTGATATAGGGGATTTCTATATAATTATATATGTTTCCGTTGTGGAGTGCCTTGGGATCTGTATCTTTTCTTCTACTGAGATCTTGATGTTTGACACTCCACTGGGGACTAGAACGGTTAGTGTACATCAATGCAATGAGTTCCCTCTAAAGTTTGTTTTCTTTCACTTCATATGGGAACATTATGTCCTAGAGATGACCGGCTATGACGTCATTCTAAGAATGGACATGTTATTTCCCTTCCAGGCAGTTGTCAATTTCTATCATCGTAGGGTGAGTTTCACATCACCATATGGTGGATCATTTCTTCATAAGGTAAAATGAGATGTCTAGGGGAGTAGGGCGGGACCCGATCATCATGTGTTGGGAGGAGTTACAACCCATATTTCTAGTCTATGTCTGAATGACTAGGGAAATTCACAGATAAACTTTCCTCCAGAGGTGGATCGTTTCAGGGATGTCTTCGCAGAAGACATTTCATGTTTTTCTCCGATGTGAGAGGTGGAATTTTCTATTTATCTTATGCCAGGAGTCGCACGGGTGCATATCCCTCCATATAGGATGGCTACACCAGAGTTTCAAGAGCTCAAGAAGCAGTTGGAGGAGTAGCTTGCAAAGGGTTTCATCTAACCCAGTACTTCTCCTTGGGGTTCGCCTATCTTATTTGTGATGAAGACAGACAGTACGCTCATAATTTGTGTGGATTATCGAATATTGTAATAGTTGATGGTCAAGAACCAATATCCCTTGCTGAGGATTGATGATACCTTTGATCAACATTGAGTATCTCAGGTGTTCTTGAATATTGGCTTGTGATTCGGTTACCATCATTTGAATGTTAGACTGTTATATGTACCTATTATAGCTTTCCAGAATAGGTATGGTCTATAAGAATATGTGGTTATGACGTTCAGTCTCATGAACACACCTTCAGTTTATAGGGAGCTAATGAAATGTGTGTTCCATTCATACATGGATTCATTCATTGTAGTCATCATTGTCAATTTCTTGGTGAACTCTCACACTCGACATGACCATGCCATACATCTTGAGATCATTTTTAGTACACAGAGATAAAATCAGTTATATGATATGCTCTCAAAATTCCACATTTGGATGGGCTAAATTCATTTATTGGGTCATGTTATCTCAGAGACAAGTGTATTAGTAGACCAAGAGAAAGTGATTGTAATTGTTTCCTAGTAGAATCTGAATAATTTCTTTGAGTTAAGAGTTTTCTAGTGTTGTATGGTTACTATAGGTGTTTCATACCGGACTTTTCATGCTTAGGATACCCACTGAAGGGTCTGACTAAGAAGGGTGTGAAGTACTTGTGGTCTAATTCTTGTGATTCATCCTTTCAAGAGATTAAATAATGGTTGACTTCAGTAATGATACTAGTTTTCCTAGAGAGAAGAATGAGCTATACTATATTCTATGATTCATCAGATATCAGACTGGGAGTAGTGATTGTGTAGGGAGAAAGAGTCATTGCATACAGGACATGGTAGATGGCGCCACATGAGAGGAAATACATGATGCATGATCTCGAGTTGGTTGCAGTTGTTCATTCATTATGATGTTGGAGAAACTACATGTTGGGAGATAATTTTTGGTTTTCAATGACCACAAAAGTCTCAAGTATATCTTCACTTAGAATGGCCTGAATTTGAGATAGCAAAGGTGGGTTGAGTACCTTTAGTCTTTTGACTTTGTGATTGCCTACATGCTTAGGAAGGGGAATGTAGTTCCTAATTCACTAAGCCTAAGGACTCAGATACAGGAAGCTCAAGAGGCCAACAGTGAGTGGAATCTTATGGATCTGTTCATTGAGATGCATTTGGAGGTGCACAATAGATAGGGGCAGACATTTATATCTTCTCTAATTTTTACCCCTACTCTTCTTGATCGAGTGGGAAAGAAGCGGTTATCAGAATCAGAAGGCCTAGTACTTCAGGAGAGTGTGTAAGGAGAGGAACCTATTCCTAGATGGACTGTAGGTGAGGATGAGATCATGTGTTTTCATGGACGCGTGTGGGTTCTAGCAGAAATAATAAAAGAGCTGATGCGGGACTTTCATTCCCCAGTTTGGGTAGTTCATCCTGGTGTCACCAAGATGTTTCAATATCTACACCATTAGTATTGGTTTCCATGTTAAAGAGAGATGTTTCTAGGTTTGTAATGAGATGTTCCACTTGTCAGCAGGTGATGGCGGTGCATCAATGACCAGCAGTGCTTCTGTAGAACTTACCCATTCTCAAGTGGAAATGGAACAATGTTGTTATGGACCTCGTGATGGGTTTACCAAGGTCACCTTAAGGGAATACTGTAGTTTGGGTTATCATTGACAGACTCACGATGGTTTCTCATTTCATACCAATCAAAGAGACCATCCATGTTTTTGTGTTGGGAAAGTTGTACATCTGAGATATTGTACATTTACATGGAGTTCCACACTCCATTATTTTAGATACGGATGCCCATTGTACTTCTCGATTTTGGTAGGGAATTCAGAGGGCTTTTGGTACACAAGTACTTCTGAGTATAGCTTACCATGCCCAAATAGATGGCTTGTATGACCGTATGATTCAAGTGCTTGAGTACATGCTTCGAGCATGCATCCTGGATTATAGAGGTTCCTGGGAGAAACACATACCTCATGTGGATTTTTCCTACAATAATAGTTTTCAAGAAACTATTCATATGGCACCTTATGTGGATTTGTATGGTAGGTCAGGCCGATCACCCTTAGGTTGAATGGAGGTAGGAGAGGTAGCTCTTCTGGGACCTCATCTTGTCCAAGAGACTATAGAGAAGACATTGTTTATTCGGATGAAGATGACTACTCGAAATTCATGATAGAATTCTTGTACTAATAGATGGAGACGACCTCTAGAGTTCACGGTCAGATATCCATTTTTTCTGCATGTCACATCGAGGTTGCGACATAGAAGGATTAGGAGGAAGGGTATGCTTTCACTAAGGTATGTCTCACTGTTTGGGGTGTTGGAGAGAGTCATGTTGGTTGCCTATTGGTGGCAGTTACCTCAGAGGTATCGGGCTATGAATGATTTCTTCCACATTTCTCATCTCTGACGTTACTTCTCAAAATCACATCATGTTTTCCAACCCGAGGAAGTTGAGATCGAGGAAAAATCCTTATTCTAGGAGCGTCTTATCCAGATTTTTGTTCAAAATTCAATGGTTCTTCATGGACAGTTTATTCCTCTGGTACGACTGTTATGGAAGCACGTGCGAGTACAGGATGAGACCTTGGAGAGGGAGGTCGATGTACAATCACACTGGCTGAATTTGATTGAGGATTCTTCTCCTATGTCACCTTGCTAGGGAAATTCAGGGAATAATTTATTTAAGGGGGTATGTTTTTAAGAACCTGCATCTTCCTTTCATGTATGTTTTCTTTTCGGGTTGTTTTTAGGGAAAAGAGAGGATTCTTGAAATTTATAGAGTACACAATGTGTATATAGAAGTACACATCGTGTACTCAGTGGTCGCACTTAGCTGTGTGCTAGCCATGTAATGACTGAGCACACAACCATGTGTGGTAACCTGGTGACTACCAAAAGAAGAGTCCTGAAAAGGTTAGTACATGTCGTGTACTTTTATAGAACAAATCGTGTACTTTAATTTTTTACATTAAACAGAGCGGGGTCACGTCTAATCGAAAAAACCCTATTATTCTTCACCCGTCTTTTCCAGGATCAATCGTACGACCTCATATTTTCTCCGAGCTCCAGACTCATCTTCTATTCTCGGAATCGAATTTCATTGATTGCGTTGGAATCGCTTCGGTGAGTTCTCCCTTCTTCTTTAACATCATCTCTTGATTTTTCACTCTTTCCAGCTATCCTTGGTTGAACGTTTTTTTGGTTTTTTAGATATATGGAATTCTAGGGTGATTCAAGGCCTGAGGTTCACGTATATTGTTCGTACAATGATGATGTATGTGTTTTGTGCCTTTCCATAGTTAGTCATTGGATTTTATGTTCAAAAGTTCCCAATACACAATAATGGGGTATTGCGTGTCTATGGTTTTATCCCTGTTATTACCTGTTATGCCTTGTTTGTTTGGATAGAGGTTAATTTTTGTGAATATGGTTAACTTTTCCATGCTATGAATTTTTCTCCCATGTTTTCTCATTTTTGACCGTTTGGTATAGCTTTGCCTGTTAGGCTGCTATTTTTATTTCCATGCCTAGTATTTTTAGTATAGAGTGATTATTATCTGACATGCTATGATATGTTTTAGATTGTTTGTCCAATTAGTTCTGGGGTTTTATGTTGGCTACCATGTGTCATTTGTGCATGAATGACTTACACAAGGTTGTGGGAACCTGTTATAGTAGGCCATAGGGAGAATTGGCATTGAGGTCTTTTCCATAGTGTTTGTTTACTTTTACGTTGTGAGAAAATAGGGGGGATTTGATGTATGTTCTCCCTCAAAGAGTCTGTAGTTTCCTCGATACATGCAATAGGGGGAATTGGATGTTGAGTGCTTCCACATAGTGCCTATTAGTTACTGATATGAGACTATCAGGGGAATGTTTGGTGAGTGCTTCCTGAGAGAGTCTTTTCTAAAGCTAAACCAAATGGGATAGACTGTGTGTACTTCCCAGAGGGTTTCTTGTGTTTGTTCTATTGAACCAGTGGGGTTAGATTATGATTACTTCCCAGAGGGTTACCTGATTTTTATTAGCTGCTTACATGGTACATGAAAATGATTTCAACAGAATTTTTATGATTGTTAGTATGTGTACTTCCTTGATAACTACTTAATATTGTTTATTACCTTCCGTATATATTCACTAATTGTTAAGCACAAATATTTGGGTGGTTACAAATGAGGATTCATCTGACATCCTATTTGGGTCATGATTTTTGGGCCCAAAAAGATTATATTGTTGCATGTATAGATAAGGGAAAGCGACCTTCAACTTCAGGTACTTGATTGTTGTGGAGCAGGGGAGCATGGGACCAAGTTGAGGCTTGTGATTATGTGGAGCTATTTACTTTATTTTCTTTTGTACTTGGTCTTATTACTGTATTCCAACATTTTGATTTGTTTGGTTTCTTTTCTAGACATATGTATCATTCATTATTTATATATGTGTTATCTAGTTATTAATTCCATTCTTCCACTAATTACTGTTGTATAGTGTTATTACTACTTCCACTATTGCTTTCTATTTTACTTCTACTGTGTCACTCTTCCAATGAGGGCATCGTTTTCCCACTATCACACCCAAGTCCCTCACTGCTAGTCAGCAACCTCTGGGGTTCGGGGAAATGCACTGGAGGCCATGTGACTAACCGGGTCTTGGGCTCCTCTGGGCAGCTTCTAAAATCAAGATGTTACACGCACCACAAATAATTGAAGAGAAACTAGAAATCACTAGATTACACCAAAAATAAACCATGTCAAACCCTAGGTTTGAACCCTACCTTCTGGACACTTTGGAACATAAATAAAGAAGGATAAAACACTAAGGAAATGGAAGAAATGGAAATGAGGAACACTTATTTGATGGAATCTTGTAGAAATTTCCCTAAATCCACAACTATCTGAATTTTAAAATATCCAAAAATTGAAGGGATGTTAGAGAAAGAGTGATGATATCTTGTAGAATATAAATGGTGGAAAATAGTGAGAAATGGTGGAGTTATGAAGGAATCAATTTCCCTCTTAAAATTTAGATGATTTTAGAAATCCAGAGTAGTTTCACCTAAATTTTTGATTAAAAGTCTCTCCAAATATAAGGGGGAGAGAATGGGAGCATTCCTTGGGTTAGTGGGATCAGGTGACAGTTTGAATCACCAGAGAAATATAAAAAATTAATGAGATATTAATGAATTAACAAATATCTTTAAGGCAGGAAATGGGCTTTCGGGCAGACCAACACCTTAATAAAAAACCCAAATACATGATTATTATGGCTTCCAAATTGATATGTTGAATTTAAGATACTAGGAGATGCCATTTTTAATTTTTAATGGGTATAAGATGTTTAAAAAAGAATGATTTTTAAAATAAACAGAATTTTATTTTTAAATCTGGAAATCGACTTATGGTTTGGCCCAAATTTCAAAAACCCTGCACTTCCACCAAAATGTTTGGCAAACCCCCAAAACAAATTTGTAATGGAAATTAAATGAAAAAATACTTTAAAAAAGTCATGGATGTGACAATTATCTCCACCATAAAACATTCCGCACTCAAAAAACTACAGTAAGGCCAAAAGAAAAAACCAAATCCAACTGAAAGGCCAAAATGGACTCCTTTGCCAAGCTTCTCTCCAAAAGGCAAAACACCTCCAGTGGTCAATTAAGGAAGGAATACTTCACAAAAAAACATACACCACATTACTGATATTATCAATCACATTTAGGATTTATCGCAAAAGAAAACTCCTCAAACACTATCTAAACAAGGCTCAAGCAATTTACCCAAACAAAAAACATCATCTAACAAGGTTACACATACCTTGATATAACTAAACTATTGGTCACTATCCAATACCAATGTTTACCCAAGGAAGATATAGGTAGTTAGATAGCTCCGAATGAGACTAATGAATTCTGATCCATGACCAAAGTCAAAATTGAGTTACTTGTACAAGGAGATATAAATGGGCTCCCCACCATAAGATACAACCTTAATTTTTCCAAGACAGAATCGGGACACTTAGAGGGGGAGTCACGAACGGAATCCATGTTATAATGGGTATACATCCATTAGAAATTACCAATAGAACAAACAGGAGACCCATAGTGGGTATCCCCACCATAAGAACCAGCCATATTAATTGACCAGCATGGGATGTCATAGAAATACCCAAAAACTCAAGGAGTTGGGACAACCGCATGGTTAGTCCACATAGTTTGGGAAACCATTCACTAACCATGTACATCTATATATATGCATGGTTTTTTGGTCCAAAATTACAACTCACCATGTAAAAACTATGTTCTCTACCTGTCTAGCCAAATATTAAACGTTTCTCCAAAAACTGAATGGAAACCAATGTATAAAGGAAAGACATTAGGCAATAAACATGGGAACGAGGCCCTCTACCTCTTTCCATCTAACATGTATAATAGAAGAAATATGACAACACTATAGTTTTAAACTCTTCCTATCATTCATATTGAAGGTAGGACATGTCCATGAGTTTAAAAAAACCTAGGATTTCCCTGGAATATGCACAATATTCTCCCCAAGACCTATGGATGGAGCTTAAAAGATTGAAGAATATTCAACAACACAGTTAGGCTTTGGAAACAAATCTATGGAAATTATTCTTTTGGTGCCACAAAAAACTACACCACATAACTCGATGGGTTCACCAAGACATAACACACTCTAGAACTCACTTCAACGAAACCAGACTTTTCAATGATATAAGGGATCAGAATATGCACACACATCCCACCGTGTTTCTTCGGGTGAGAAAAACGGAAGGGGAGGACACATATAAAATCCTTCCTCTCAGATAGAGGATTTGATGTTTTTTCTAAGGGAGACATACTCCCAACATAACAGAGACCATCAGAGGATTTCACAACCTTCACCTTTACAATCAAATGATCACACAAAATCACAAGACATCATTGAACATGAACATTGTGATTGATAGAAACAATACACGGAAAGGGACCTTATACCAACTCCCCAAAAAACACACAATTATAGAAGGTGTTCATAGTGGCCTCTCATGACCAGATTTCACACACTGGTGGTTTAACATGAAATCCTACTTCAAAGAGACTATGACGGACCCAGAGGCCCTCTTAGACACCATCCAGACACTCATCCACAGTAACAGTCTGAGACTACTTCCACCTTCGATCGATCAGAATACTTAAGAAACTATGGTTTCTTTTAACCTTCCATGAGAACTCTCCCAATACAATAGAATCCCCAAAACCAAAAATTAAAGTGTGTAGAATCATTATACAAAGCCCGAGAAAATAGTCCATACATTCAACAACTGGAAGATTTTTCAATGGAAAAACAATCTGGGTTGCACATCAGTTGTGCACTAACCCTTAATGGGGGCGTACCTTATCCATTGAGAGAACCCAAGGACCCAACCAACCAGGTCCATTGGTTAATAAATACCGCAAGCAGATCCAAAAAATTTATTGGAACTGCCATAAAGGATTCCCAAACTTTTCTCAGAAGAGACCACTAACCAGCCCTTCAACCCACCTTACTGACCAAACACAGACCCAAAACACTGTTCAAACAACAGGGGTTCTTAGACTCAAAACATTCCAAAACATCAAAATTTCCAAAAACACATAACACACACCATCCCAAAACACTCATCAAGACATCATGTTTTCCTTTTAAAAACATTTATTTGAAAATAAACAGTTCATCGATTATTGTATCCACCAATGGTACCCCATTTCCCCCTCACATGAATGTTTCCGTGCCACACCAGGCACCCTCCTCATATCCATTATAGAACCCATTCAGTTGTTCCATTAACCATCCATCATCCCATATAACCCCATTCATGTGGTCTCTCACAAATATACCAATGGTTAAAACAAAAACTCATTCCAATATTCAAAACGAAAACAATCAACCTATTATTTATTTTTCGAAAATATTACTAACCATGAAATCAAACCCTAATTACTGCTTACACAACATTTCCAAAAGGCACAATAATTAAAATCAAAACTCAATTTCACTTCATACACATTAATTTCAAAACAGCCCATTAAAAAACCCTTCAACAGTTTAGAAAAATCTATTGGAAACACTTTTTCAAAACCAACTTTAACATACTTCCTATTTTCAAAAGAGGCGTAAACACACCATTTTTCTAATTCAAAAAAAAACTGAAATTTTAGTTCCACTATATTAAAAAAACCCCCTTCCATATTTATTTTAATGTAATTTAAAAAAAACCCTTATGCTTCTTAAAACCAAGTCATTTTTACTTTAAAATCAAACTTCTAGTATTTCAAAATTAAAGGACACAAGACAATGATGGGGGGGACTAGCTTCAGTGGGTGAGGAGGAAATATGGTTGGTAGCCATAATACAATAAATTAACCATCACGGAGAGTGTTCAAGGGAAATATCTCCAACTCCACATGGCTTTCCAAGCCTTGCGAGCTCATAGAGATCATTACCCAACTCTCTTTTCATTTCCCCTAATCATCATCAAACCAAAAAAAACAAAAGGAATTATATAATTCCCAACCTCCCATGGTGACTTGAATCACTTCATGAGGTGTGGTGATCAGGAACACTAACCATAACAATAATTCCAAGTCCTGATAATCCTATCTCTAGACTATCCTGATTGTTCCCTAAATAACATGATCCAAACATCTAACATAAACCTCCTTCGATACCATTTTGTCACGAACCAAATTTGGTTTCTGTCAAAACCGACACCCATCCCAACCCGTGACAAGGCCCAAATGGATTTACCAATATCGATGGGCTGGAACAATTCTCTAGGTATCATAAAATGATGTTTTGGAATAATTTACCCAAGTTTATAAACATTCAACAACAAAAAACTCAAAAAAACAAATATGGATTTTTCAACAAAAACTGTATTTTACAAAATTTCAAAACTGAATTAAAGAAGTTAAAACTATGTTTAAAAACCATTAAAAATTTTAAAAACCAAATAAGGACAGACCAAGAACCTCCACATGGAAAGAGGCACCAACCTCAATCTATCTCCACAAACCCGAATCACAAATGACTGGAAAAAACCAGAATTGTTGGCACAAAAGTTATACCCAATCCTACAAAAAAAATAACCAAGTATACTTACACCCAAAGGTGTAATTAGGGTGTGAGAAAAATTTTAATAGGATACCACCACTAATATATTCCATATGATAAACATTCAATTATGAAAACCATGGAAGTTTTCAAAATCATGTAATTTCTAGTAAAAATTTCCAAAAGTTGTAACTTTAAAAAAAATCAGTTTTCGAGTGGGCTAATATAAAGAATCAACACATTTAAAATAAATTCCAATGCTACTGAATTTTCCAGAAAATATTTTATATTCTTATGATAAGTATAAATGATTTAATAATCATAAGCAATAGGAAATAACTCCTATGAACTAGCTAGTTGTGGGTCCTAGGTACCTCGTATCTCAGTGAGAGTAACCATCCCATATATCTGTTCTCATGCATGATCTACTAGTAGGGAACATACCAATACCCTAGAGGTCCCAAATCATCATCTTCATAGTTTATTTAGAGTTTTAAACTTCAATCAATCTATGTGAAACTAAGGCCAAACCCCATGGATTCACTAGCATACTAGTACACGCCCACCCAACTAGATACCTATGTTTTCTCCTTATTCTCAAACATGTTCAACAACTCAAGAAATATAAGTTGCACATGAAAATATCATTTACACATCACAAATACACCAAAAAGCCCACATGTATACCACACAAGTCAAAAAATTCAACTTTTCATTCAAATTAATTTTGAAATCCGACTCACACCAAAATAAACCACAACACATTTCACATTACGTTAACACTTAGAAAAATCCATTAAATTTTTTATAAATCCATTATAATATATTCCAAATTAGATAAAATCGCACTAACATGTTACATAATACCCTTTTCATAACCAAAATCCATTTTTCACATAACACTGACACAAAACAACCCACATCACTTTCACATTTGTTACACACTTTAGTAAATCGTTCAAAAAAATTTACAAAACATTTCCAAGATGGAACACATAACAAAACATCCCCTTTCAGATTTAAAATGAACCATTTAAAAATATGAACACTCTAAAATAGTTTTCCAATATGGTTTCACCTCTTACATAAATAATTTAATATTTCAAATCATTCATAAAACAATTCTAAAGAGTATACCCAAACTTTTCTCATAAAACCCATTTCAAAACAATATTTCCAGTACAAAACCACAAAAAAACACTACTAAAGTAGAATTTTAATCCCTAGAGACAATTATAAAACCATATTTAGGTGTTATAAAATCACCTTGAATAATACCACGAAAGTTATAAATGAAAACACCCATTTTCATAAAATGATCTTAAGATGTATAACAAGGTTTTTTCACAACAAACCTATTCCAAAAATAGCCTTCCAAGGCCCACATGATACTATAGAATTAACAAAACATAATTTTCATCCTTTTTAAACAACTAATAATTCAAATTCATATTTTATATAACTACCACAAAAGATACCACATGTGTTACATTTGAAAGGTTCATAACTTCAACAAAAATACAATTATAAATTTAAATACTTAACCAAATCCCTCAAAAACGGTTTTCGTACCACACACAACATATGGGGAATATTAAAAACTAGTAAACGAAGAAAAATAACTCATAAATGAATGGTTAACCATGTAATAACCTACCTTTTGAGTCGAAACCCACAAATTATGGTGTGAAACATCATGCGCACCGCCACCGCACCACAAGGAAGTTAAGAGAAACCTAAAATCTCAAGGTTACACCAAAAGACACCATGTTAAATCCTAGGTTTGAAAAATAACTTCTAGACACTTTGGTACATCAATAAAGATGGATTAAACCCTATGAAAATGGATGAAATGGGATGGAGGTAAACTTACTTGATGAAATCATGGGGAAATTATTATAAATCAACCAGTATCAAAATATTAAAATAGCCAAACATTCACGGAAAGTTATAACAAGGATAAGGAGATCATTTAGGAACTGGAATGTGGGGAAATACAAGGAAATTAAATACTATGTAGGAATCAATTTACCAATTCAAATATAGGATATTTGAGAAATCTGGGAATGTTTCATCTAAATTACTAATGAAAATGATCTCCACAGAGGGGGAGGAAAGAATGGGAGCGCACCTTGGGTAAGTGGGCTCGGTTGAGAGCTTGAATCATTGAAAAAGAATAAAATTTTAATGAGATATTAAAGCATTAAAATTTATTTTTAATTTAGGAATTGGGATTTCGTGCTAGCCCAACACCTTAATAAAAAACCTAAATCTGTCATTATTATGGATTCCTATAGATTCCAAATTTATAGGATGATTTTAATATAGAAGGGGATGTAATTAGGAAAGTGGAATGGGTATAAATTGTTTAAAAATGCGTTATAAAATAAAAAAAATTAGTTTTAAATTTGGAAATGGGTTTATGGTTTGGGAAAAATTTCAAAAACCCACCATTTCCACAAAAATGCATGGTAAACCCCAAAACAAATACGGAATGGAAATTAAATGAAAAATAAATTTAAAACATCATGGATATGACAATGCATCTTGGCCTGATGTATGATTCGTTATGGATGTGGGGGTACCATATTTTTGAGACCCTTGGATTTGGGTTGTAAGTCCTTGATGGTGTTGGGATGTGATATTAAGGTGGTGAGATTTCAACTTGTATTGTGGTTTCATGTGACACTTGGTGTTGTGTTAGAACCCAGAGGTTTTTCATAACTAGTAGTGATATTGTATTGTGTGTGAGATAATTATAGTGAATGGTTGGCATTGGTGCATTAGATGTTCTATATGATGTAATGGGATAGATGTTCCAATAATGAGAAGTGTTTATGTGAGGCCAAAAATGAAGGTATTGTTAAGAGGTCCTAGTAGTCTTCGATATGTGACCTTGGTTGGAGTCTCAAGATTATTTCTTTGGTAATAAAGGGTGACAATAAGATGTGTTATCAAGGGTTTTTTGGTCTTTTAAGAGTGTACATCATGGTTAGGCACTATAGTGTATGGAATTGATGAATTATATATTCAATAGAAGTTCTTGTATGGTATTCTTTATGAATCATATCATTTATATGGGAAGAACCATAGTGATTGTTTTCTAATTTTAAGGTTAGTTTTGAAGGGAATGATCCTTTAGATTACTGGACCTGCTATGGTAACATTAATTTTATTCAGTGATTGATGTTGACCATGGATGGATGGATCTAGAGATGTTATGTAATGGATAAATTATGTTAGTATTAGAACAAAAACTATGTTGACTAGTGATACTTTTTTACGTTTAATTGGGAGATATTTCAAGATAGTTGGTTAAATCATCAAGGATTCTTAGATTTCAATGAGATAGATGTTTCAGATGGCATGTTCAGATACAAGATATGACACATGATCCAATTTAAATAAATTTGTGACTCATGGGATCTTGTGTCATTTTTGGGAATGGTCTTAGGGTAACGTGTTCCCCTGAGGTTTTTTTGAGATCAAGGTAGAAGATTCATGATTGATATGTGTGATTTAATTTATTTTATATGGTCTACTGTCTCAAGATAAATTACTAGTTTCTATTTAAGGAGATAAATTTGGAATTTTATGGATACATATAGGGACTATTTATATTTTGAATAGTGAAACATGAATCTAAATATTCGGTTGATAAACATTTATGTTCTGGAGGATCTTGAGTGATGTGATGTAAGTATTCCCACTATGAAAGTTAGTTCAAGGAAACATGGAAAGTCTAGGTGGTCATGAGCCATAGTCAATAAATACCTATTTATGTAAGGATACATAGAGTTTATGATACACTTGTAGGGAGAGATATATGGGGCCAATTAGTAGGTTGTTGATATTTCCCTATAGCTAAGGGTGACATCATTGATAGATCATGCTATGGTGGAAAAGGCAATCTTGTTTTATCCAAACGGAGGAATCATTATTCCTGGATGCATTGATCATGGCTTGGTAGATCATCACATGTTTTTTTTATATGTAACATTAGAGGATAATATTATAGAGTGTTATAAATGAAGAAGTGTGATGGGGAGTGCACCATCGACTCTCAGAGATATTATCTCTTATTAAATACCAAATATAAATTAATTTCATGGGTGTTATACATTGATGAGGGGAATGGGATTCAGTTGGTGATACACTTATTCTATATAGTGAGAGAAAGATAACCATGTAGATCCATTATGATTGAAAATTAATAGAGAATGGTATATAGTGGTTTCAATATCTTTAGTATAGTTATGGTAATGACACTTTTATTGGTGGAGTTACTTATCATCCATGAGATTACAACTCGTCTACTAGAAATCTCATGAAGGTGTGGAGTTTAATATGGTGTAGATGTGATAGAATTTTTTTTCAGTGTGGAATAAGTATTTTATTTATATAGACTCACTAGTGAACTCAAAATTAAATGTTGGGTGTTCTGTTCGGTAGAAATGAGCATTGTATTTAGGTTTGAGGAGATATTAAGAAATCCGAGGGTGATTGCATTAGAGGTGTTCCTATGAGTATATCAGGGAACGATGATGGTTTTTGATGTTTGGAATCTAACCATGGAGTATCACTAAGTGACATGTATAGACATTTTTGAGCATTTTCAGGTGGTTGTATGATGCATTATGGAATGCCATCATGATGGACATGCAGGATAGTGATGAATAAGTATGTGGAGATAATAATTTTCTTGATGTTATTTATAAATGTGGTTTAACCAATTGTATTGATTGTATACTGATGTGGTGAGTTGAAAACCAAATCCAAGGTGACATCCTGGATGTGGAAGATATGTTTCAGGAATAAATAGAGGGATTTTGATGAAAACATAATGAATTTAGGGCTTGGGTATAAATGACAGTTACGTTTCTATACTCAATTTGTTTTTAGTAGAGGATGTGTGATAATGTTTAATAAGATTCCTCCTGTATGTTACAGTGTAGTGAGTGGAAAAATGAACTTGGAACATTGATATGAAGTGATAGGATTGTTTAAATATGAATGTTAAATGATTGAGGCATATAATAATTAGAACTAGTGGTTGTATGAAGAATTATATTTGAAAATTTCCTATTAATGGTTTTGACAAGAACTCCATTAATTATTTTTGATTGATGGTCTTAGTTAATAAAAATCAAAGAGTTTCAACCATCACGCTGGGTGTCATCTCATGTTCTGATTATCGAAATAATATTTTTCATGTTCTATCTTGAGGGTGTTTTGGGTTTTTGTGAATTGATGAAGGTCTTATGTCCATTAGTGAATGAATAAAATAGGTTATATGGTGTGTGTGGATATAAAACTTGAATTCTTGTTGATGATAAGGGTTATAGTGGGTTGTTTCTTATAGGTTTTCGATATTTAATGAATATTTGAAATCTCAAACAAGTATACATTATAGTTTTTAAACATGGTGTCAGAGTGGGATCTTGAGGTATTTAACCCCTAAAACTACCCAATTTTTTAATATAATGATTCTTAATAGGGTTCAAGCGGTCTCAAGAGTGTCTTAGGGGTTTGGACCCTAAATTCGACATTTTTTTGGATAATTAAATTGGTTTCATGGTTCCAAGACGATTTGTGCAAACTGTGCAACCCAACCATGTGGATGAAAATGAATAAGAACATGGTTTTTGATACCATGTGGTAGGTCCTAGAAGACTATAAAAATGTTATATGTAAATTGAAAAAATGTCACATATATAGAGAACATACTATGAAACCTTACACTATAACCATGCCTAGGGTATGTGTTTGGTTAGTGGAGGTATCATTCTTGGAGTATAGTTTTTCCAAAAATCTAACAAAAATCTATTCCTCTTTTTAAAAATGGTCAAATTACCACATTTCCCCATTCAGTATTATTTATTATTTACATTGAAATAGAGAACTAATGGGCTATTTCTAAGCATGTATAAGCTCCCCTACCCCCAATTTCTTGGGGTATATCCTACTATTTCAGTATATTTTTCATTACATTTGATGTGTTAAAAAGATATCACTAATTATAATAGTCCCCATCCATTCTTTCTTATTTTATCATTCCATCGAAATCTATCCCATCATTTATATGGATCATTCCCTATTTTAATGTTTTTTTTTCTGGTTCATCATTTTGTCCAATTACATTGTGAATAACATCATGATTCTGTATCAGTAGTATTCTATGAGGATAAGGTAGTTTGTTACTTTAATGAAACCCATTATGTCACTTTCTTTAATGAGTGTGTCTGTGATACAGTCATGCTAGCTTTTCAGGATACAACCATTTTAATTTAAATTAGTTTAGTTCATGTTTTCTAGATAAATACCTGACATGAATCTATTGGAATAATGAAAATTAAAATATATAAAACCCTACTTACTGCTAATATGATGGTGAGTGGGGGTTTAATTACATAAAGAATGATAAATTGTGTTTATGAGTGAAAAAAACAAAACTAAAAACAAAAAAAATATTGAAATGGTGAAGAATATGATGAAATAGATGTAGTGATAGTTGGGATGAAAATAGAGAGTAAAAAAATAGTAGATGATTTTGGGTCCTTGGGAAGCATTGAACTGATATAATGACATTATCTGATCATAATTGAATTAATAAAACCATTTAGTTGAAAAAAGGGCGGAGATCCACTTAGCAGTAGATTCATTGAATTTCCATAAACCAACTAACGTTCATTAGTACTGAACAATCAATATTGACTTTTGAATTAATCTATTCATTATTGAGAATAGATGAATTGAAATTTTCTAATATTCAGTACTTCGGTCAATGATCCTATGTGAAATGATCCACTATGACCATCTATCTGCTCTTGAGTATTGAAAACTGATACTCATTAATGAATGAAAAATAAAACCAAAAAATAGAATTTCACTGAACAATTATATTATCTAATAATAAAAGATTAATGAAAAAAATATCATGGACCGATTCCCCAAAACAATTTAGTTACACATGACAATAGAAATACATAAGAAAGAGAAAAGAGACGGATAACCAAATCAAGAGATATCGTTTTCACCAACATGTTCCAAATCTAGATCATTCTCCAAGATCTGTTGTTTTCCCCCTCTCTATTTGCTTTGGTTGATGAATGTGAATGATCCTTTAAAATTGATTGGTGGTCGAAGAATGATTATGGAATGGGATGTATGGACTACCCACCCCATGATGGTGGATAGACTCTTAATAGAAAAACTCTTGGAACATCCTATGTGCACTCACGGTAAACACTCTCATATGGTCTCTCTTGTCTCTACATGGAACCTTTAGTGCACACATTTATCCATGATAGTGATAAGAACACAAACCCCTTCTAAAAGAATGCTCAACTTTTTTAAGCTCTAATCCATATAGAAACTATGATCCCTCACCCAGATGCTTTCTATTTGGAATATTCAAGGTCTATGATCACTAAGTGATCATGATCCAATTCCAATGATCTCCCCGTAATATCCACTTACTTGGTAATTAATTATAAATTTCAAAGATTAGATCATAATATGTTATTATGAATATATATATATATATTACTTAATTTAATTATTTACTGTTAGTATTATATATATACAAAAATTTATAAAAATGTATTTTTATATTTACATACTTATTATTATTAATATATATATATAATTGTTCTTGTTATTATTATTTTATGATTATATATATTAATATTATAATTATAAATATTATATTTATTATTGTATATATTATTATAATTTTATTATTTTTATTATCATTTTTATTTTTATTATTTTTTATATTTTACATATCATATTTTACAAATAAGTTACTCCATGGGGGGAGTATTCTTCTACATGTCATGTCTTAGTCCACAAATTTCTTCTCTTACAATATCTATGGTTGGATCCCTTCATTAGTAATCCAGGACATGACTTCATCTTCCTTGAGTGTTCATCGACTACGACATTTGGATCTATAGTTTCATATACTTGTGGAGGCATTGGTTAGTGGGATCTTCAGTCACTGGAGATTTGATCTTCATTTGGTGTAGGGTTATTTCGGCTTGAATGGTTTCAAGATTTAGATCGGCATAGCTCAACATCGGTGTTGGTTCTTATTTCCTTCTGGAAATCACAACAGTGGTTTATTCATCCTTCAATGGTGGGTTTAGATCTTATTTGGTGTGATCAGGTGTTGTATGGCGATATTGGTGTAGGGGATAGTTATATATTTTAGGGAAGTTCATTGTGGATGATGTTGGATCGGTAGATGTAATCTTCTATTGGTAGAGACGAACTGGTGGTATATCTACTATAATGGAATGGAAGAACTGGTAGGAATGCAGATGATAATGGGTTCCAGTAGTGGATTATTCATAGACTGGTAGATATGGGGGTGCAATGGATGTGTTACTTAGCCATAACGATTGCAGGCAGGAGTAATGGTTGAGGATGTGGTACTTATGGTAAGTGGAATTCTACTGGTGGCCAATGGTAAATGGTGGGAGACATTGGATATAGGATAGCCCAATGATGGACGAAGGTGCACTGATAGATTAATCTACAAGTGGTTATGGTGGTGGATGGGATGAAGGGGCTGAACTATAGATCTGTGATGGGACTGGTAGTATGAGTGTCTATAGAGGTGGATAGGTTCCATTTCCAAGAGTGAAACATGATATATAAAATTGGAACTCCAATTTTAACAAGAGATGATAGAATTAATCACTGTCCATATGGTTCATCAATCAAAAGTTATTTGATTTTCAATACATTGATATAACTAAAATTACTTTTATCTAATTCAATTGTACCCTTCTTCATTTGGGTTCAAAATTCTCATCACCTAAATGAGCATGTTTTTTACAAGGTAAATTATTTTAATTTTTCTTATACATATTTTGTTTCATAGAACTTGTTGAATTTGAAAATGTATTTTATTTAAACACAAAAAGATACCAAGTGCACTTGTCTTAGAGACTGAACATGTGATCCCAATTTCCCATTTGACTCTAGATTCAATGGACTTTTATGATTATCAATTGAGGTGTCCCCATAAAGTGTGTGTTCAAAGAGATTGTGTTTGATAATATGATGTCCAAATTTATAGTTTTCTCATTTTAAGATCTAATTCCTAAAAGATATCTCATACCACACTCACATCCATAGTTCCTAAGGTGAACTTTTACAAAAAAGTGCCGAAAACACTCATAAATTATGAAATTCTAGAAAATTTCAAACTCTTTGAAACCCTTCAACCCAAAATGAAATTAACACCTAAACATGATAGTTATTTTTTAAAGTCATTTTTATTTAAAATATTCTATTTAAAAATATATAATGTATAATAATATATAAACCTCATGTGTTTGAAATTTCTAATTTCATTTTAGGTAACAAGAAATTAAGAGGAGATCATGGGAATTAGAGAAGTTTCACTCAGTGATCATGGACCTTGAAAATTAAAGGTGGGGATCATCCAGGTGTGGTATGGTGAGAGGGGAGTGGATACAATATGGAAGGAAATGGTGTCTATAAGTGTCCAATTCAAACAAAAAATAACAACAAAAACAACAAAAACAAAAACGATACTGTAAAAAGGTGAAGATCATAATGAAATGGTTATAGTGATAGTTGGGATAAAAAAAACATGAAGATAAATAATTGATGAATTAGTGTCCTTGGGATTCTTTGAATAGATAGAATGATGTTATTCGATCCAATTTTTTTTAATTTAATCATTAAATGCTAAAATGGTTAGAGATCCACTAAGCTATGACTTCAAAAAATTTCTACATCCTGTCTAAACATTTTTAGACATGATCTACCGATATTGACTTCAGAATTAATCATTTCATTATAGAGACGGGATGTGTTGAATTTTTTAATTTTTTTTCTCTGGTAAATGATCCAAGTTGAAATGAAACACTACCACCACTTGTCAGTTCTTGAGTAGTGAAAATTGAAACTATAAATGAACAGAAAGTAAAATAGTACATAAATTACACTGAACAATTATATTATGAAAGAGAAATGGATAAAATTAAATCAATCTGCAAAGAATAATTCCCATAAACGATTTAGATACTCATTCTAATATAAATTTAAAAAGAGATATAAATTAGATGAAGAAACATCTCCCGTAAGATTATTTCTTTCATCAGGTTTCAACCTCATATTTTACTCCCAACTCTATTGTCTAATCCCCTATTTGTACCCTAGTCAATAAATGCGAATGATTTCCGAAATGTGATCAATGATTTGGGGATGATTTATGAATGGGGTGTATTGATCCCCCCACCACATGATAATGGATGGTTTCATAATATAAAAACTATACGCACCTCCTCCATACACTCACGATGACCGCACCCATATGATCACTCTTTCATCTATGTGGCACCTTCGCAGCATATCATTCTCCTTAACAGTGACTAGAACACAAGCCCATTTCAATAGAATGATCAACTTCTTGAAGTCTCAATCCATGGAGCATCCATGATCCCGCACCTAGATAGTCTTTACACAGATTGATCATGAACCATGATTGCCATGTGAAACAACACCAATTCCCATGATATCATCTTAATATACCCTTAACTGGAAGGAAATCATAAATTTCAAAGACATGTGCATTTTATATTACTATAAAAATATAAATATTTATAAATTACACAATTTAATTATATTAGTATCTGTATTAAATATATACCTAAATATGTAAATATATATTATTATCTTTACATTCTTCTTATTATTAATATATATATATAATACGTATAATTATTATTATTATAGGATTGTATATATATATTAATATTATTGTTATAACTATAATATTATTTTATTTTATATATTATTATAATCTTATTATTATTATAAATTATTATTATTATTTATTTTATATCATTACTATTATTATTTCCTTTTACATATTATCTCCCACAGTTCATCTCCTCCTCAGGGGGTGGGGGTGGGGGTCTTTTTGTGCATGCCATGGCATCAGCCACAATTTATTCTCTAACCAACAGCTACGACCAGTGACCTTCATCAACAAGTCATGATGACTGTTCTTCATACTCAAGTTTTCATCCACTACAAGATTAGGAACTCCACTTGAAAACAATAAATTGAAATAATGAAAGAAATAAAATAATGGAAAAAATATTATAATTTAAATGAAAAAAAATGTAGTAATAAAAAATTATTTATTTAACATTAAATTACTCAAAATGACTAAAATAAACAATAAAATACAATCTTAATAGAAAAATAATATTTTAATAATTTAATATAAAAATGACATCAATTGACAGTTATACAAAAAAATAAAATATTTTGATAACAAAAGAAAAAATAATTATGATAAAAAATCTTAAAAATGTGGTGAATAAATGAAATATCAAATTCCCCCAAACTGAATAAAATCCAATAATAGTAAATTCAATGAATTTTACTTATTAAAACAGCTATAAAAAATAAAAGACCATCCTACCTAAGATCGAAAACCCTCTAAAATCTAAGGAGATCAAAAATCCTTTAAATGCTTGAAAAAATCAGTCCACCTATGTGAATGTTACAAACATCCATATTTTGATTCAAAATGGATCAATTTAGAAAAGAGAAATATGATAGAAAAAAAGGAACAAAATTTTTTACTGGAGATAACACAATTAATAACTCTCCCATAGGATCAAAATATAAAAGGTCCATGATTTTCACTTCATTGACACAAAAAAAAAAAATTATTTATGTTAATTATTCCCTTCTTCACTTGGTTTCAAAATTGTCATGAACCGTCCCAGATACCCTGGTACCCTGATAAATGAAATGCTCCCTACATAGCCTAAAGGGTTTCCCTGATACATAAGGGATGGAATATAGCACCCGGAATCATACATAATAAAAATGGGGTTGGATTTTCTACATTAATAGTGGAAGAAACAGATACTAGTTAGACTTCTCAGAAGAAATGTCCATCGGGAGAATAGTACAGAAAGTCAAATAGGTATATAAACCCAAGGTATAACCATAAAGTACCATAAACTCTGAGATAATGCATCTCAATTCCTGATATAAATGGACCTCTAATACTATAGATTTATAACCACTAACTATAAGTGGTGTTTTCCCATTTCTCTAACCTAACAGAATAATATTCTAGACCTAAAAGAGTTATTCCACCTGAATGCATAATTTTTTCGGTAGAACGATTTCACAAGGGGATGGCATGACATCTCATTTTGAACAGAAAAAGTCGTTTCATGATCAAATGGCTTACGCACATAACAATACTCTTGCCCACACCTGCCTTGGCTATTTTCATGGCATGTGAAGAAGGGGAATGAGATGTGTCACATTAGGTATGCCACAACCTTAACGCAGATGTAAATCTTGTGCATGGACCTCAAACCTTGTGCATCTCTTCCTTAGTGATCTTGGGAAGTTCCATCGAGTCAGATGATGGTTTCAGTTTACCCTATGATGAAAATTTGTGATTACGGGTGGAATTCAATGCTAATAGGGGTTTTGACCTGGAAAGTTGTATGCCTTTTACTTTCGTTGTTTATTGCCTTTCAAATTATACCATCATAGTGCTAGTGTTTAATGACTTATATCTTGGACCATTTATTTCATGTAGACTATATTCTACTATCTCTGACTTTCTACCATTGGTAAGGAAACATTTGTGAGGTAATATTCTCCAATTTTTTTAAGATTATACAGTAAGGAGGTCTTCCATTTAGTTTAACATCATATGGTAAGGGTGTCTAACCTGTAGTTTAACATCATGCATTAAGGATATCTGACATGTTGTTCAAGTTCATGAGGTAATTATGTCTACAGTGAGGATTCATTTCAAGAGGTAAGGACATCTTCCAAGTAGTTTAACATCATTTGGTAAGGATGTGAATATGTTGTGCAGTTTAAATTCATACTACAAAGATATGATTGATAAATATAAAATATAGAGAATACATTCTAGGGATGAACCAAATCACCCTAAGGCGTAGAGTTCCACTGTGTTATTTCTAGGGCTCACGAGGATTGGATTTCCTCACCTATAAGGTGGAAATGATTCTGGTTGGAGGTTCAAAACCATTATTCATCACTTAAAGGTCAAATAGAGGAATCCCCACTCTTTTCTAAGGGACATGGAGGGTTTACGATGGTATTATTGGTTAAGGGAATGGTGTTAGTGGATCCAATTCCACCTAGATATTAATAATATGGGTTGAGTAAATCATAACATAAAATATTAATTCGAGTAATATGGAATGGGGAAGACATATTGGGGCTAACCCCCAACAACGTGAGTTTCCAGGTTCTTCCATGGTGTTTCCATGGATCATAATGATCATTGTTTCTTTGATTCATGGAGGGGATTTTTATGTTTGGGAAGACAAGGAACTTATGTGTCGATATCATGGTCAATAAGATGTGTCGTGAACCTTTTCTGAGGTCCATGGATGATTTTAAAATATATAAACTTCTATAATATGATGTGGGAAGTGTAGAGAAGGCTATACATGAAGGATTCTATCACCATAGGGTAGTTTAGCTAATATTTGGTAATCTTGGGCCCTATGGCAATTGGTTTTGAGTCATGGGATGTAGTCCATCAAAACATTTGAGAACAGAGTGTCACATTGCTACTTTGAAAAAGTGTACAAAACATAGAGATTTAACATTTAGGATGTAAATTCATCTTGAATATTCTATTTATGGGGATTATAAATCATTGTCCAAAGTGCTTAGGTCATGAGGATGATTTTGGACAATCGTTCTGGGAATGAGCCAAAACACCCTAAGATGTTTTATTCCACCATAGTGACGTCAGGGCTCAAAATGATCAGAAATTCCCTTTTAGAAAGGTAGTAATTCATTTGGTTGAAGGATGTGAGCTCATATATAGGAGATGTAGGCTTGCATGCATAATCAAAAAAAGTATCTTGAATCTATGTATCATATTCCAAGGTCCATGGATGGTTTCTGGAGACCCATGGTGCTCAAATTATATTGTGTGATTTGTTGAATGTGTAATAATTAATAATGGTTCAAGAACCGAAAAAGCTATATTTTCACCTAGCTAACATGTCATCGCAATGAGGATATGTGACAAATCATTACTCTATATTTTTTCTTAGTCCAAAGGGTCCATCTTGCATGACTCTTCTTTTACTAAGGCCAAATTTTTTTCCCTATGATCTTTATAGCTCATTAATTTATGGTCTATCATTTAATGAAACTATAGAGATGATGTCTTTAGAAAGTTTATAGATTACATTTACCAAGGCCACACTTTCGTGGTTTTCAACCTGAAATGTTTTGGGTCTCTTTCACTGGAATTTTATAGTCTTGAGATTTGGACCATCAAGGGATATAAGAAAATTTCATATTTCTTTGACCAAAGTACATGTAGTTTAAGGTCCTGAAGCACATGGAACTAGTGTGTGGGTAATGATTCAAAACACTTTAATTAGGATAGATGGGTCAATAGTACTCCATCATCCTTATTAGAGGGAGGTGAAAATGTTTTAAATCATGGATCAAGGATCTCAAACCATGAGTAATGATATGGGGAAATCATATTGACGATGTCCTAGAATGCCCTATGGTGGTGAGTTCTTCCATGGTGAAGTCAGGGAACACAAGGATTAGAAATCACCTTTTGAAAAGATAATGATACATTTGGTTGATGATCGATAGGACATATGAATGAGCCATAGGCATACATGCATAGTCAAACAAGGAGTCTCTATAATCTGATTATAATTTTCCAAGATCCATGGACGGTGTATGGTAACTAGAGGAAATCAGGTTATGTAGTGTGATTTATGTGACTAGGGACTCAAAAGAAATAGGAAGCACCCCATACTATGGTTTAACGAGGTTGGAGTCTTGTGATCCTTTGATAAGGAATAACGATGGATGATGGCCACTACAATTTAACTTCTTGTATTTGGGATTTATTTGTTGTACTATTTTAGTGTCATGTGACCAATAAATTTTCCATTCATTTAATGTTAACATCATGTGGTTAGAACGTGGGAATCACAATGAAGCATTTGTAAGATTCCCTTAGGATAACCTTACCATAGTCAAGGTAATTAGATATGGGGAGAATTTTTGTTTTATCAGTGTGAAGGATTATTGGTGGTTAGCCATTTTTCAGAGCCCTTCTTGTTTCTGTTTATCAGATGATAAAGAAATATGTATGTATATCTAACTCATGCATAGGAATAATGATCTTGTATTATTCATCCCACGTTGAAAAAAGGTATATGATGATTTTATGGACTGATCAATGTGAATACCTTCTGTAGTGCAGTTTAAATTCATCCATCTAGGAAATTTATTTGTTTTGTGTAAACACGTGATTGGGTATATGAGAATTTCTACATAACATATGATTATTGGAATCCATATGTAGTTATTGCAATAAATTTTATGGGGAACGATTTTTATCATGGATGAACCCAAGAATCAGAGATCCAAATGTCACTACATCTCAAAAAGTATTATGAATCAAGGTATACATAGTTCTTGAATGAAAAAATATCCACCCAGGTGTGATGCATACATAGATGTGGGAATTGTTCCTATTGATTTTTGTAGATTGACCCAGGATTGGAGATATATTCTTCACTATATATCCCTTTATAATTAGAATCAAGCCACACATATTTATTTAAATGGGAAACTCTCAATGTAGGTCTAACCCATACACAGAGAAGGGCATTGTTCTCTATTGATCATTTTATATGGACCCAAGATTATAGATTTGGGTGTCACTATGTATCCTATGAGGAAATAAATCATTCCACACATAGCTCTTGAGAAACAATTTAGTTTAAATTCATGTAGTAAGGATATAGGTTCCCTAACATGAAAAGTGAATATTATGGCTAGACCTAAGACTATAGATCATGATGCCACTATGTATCCTATAATGTAGGAAATCAAGACACATGTATTTCTTTAATGGAGGCGTGTTGGGAGACCAACACTAAGGATAGTGATCCTCTCAGGTGAGGTCTACGGTAATTCGTAGTTCTTTGTGATGAATGATATATCAAACATGAAGATTAACACTATGTGATGAGGAATCATGGTGTACCTTTTATGTTCTTCTTTCTAGGAATATGTAAACCATGATAGTGATTTATATCTCTCGATCATGTAAAGAATACCCATATAAAAATTCCTATGATCATGTGAGAGATGATTGATGTGAGAAACAACAAATGTCAAGGGTTTCTCTCACCACAAAGAAGAAAATAAATGAAAAGTCATGGGAATTTTTTATCATGAAGTGTCTAGGACATGATGTAAGATCTAAAAATCCCTACGCATCTCATTAGAATGAGAATAAATCCATATGTATTTATGAAAAAATTTTAGTTTAGTGTCATGTAGAAAGGACTACAACCATGCAGTTTAACATCATGCAGTAATGGTGAAGGAGACTAAATGTGAAGAAAATCACGATTAGAACCAAGAGTGGGGATTTCAGTTTCACTATATATCCTATAATGATAAGAAAAAAAGCCACAATTATTTCATTAATGTATGTGATTCATTTACTATAATGTCATTTAGTAAGGATGAGGGTTACCTAATGTGAATATGAAGGCTTGAACATTGTTGCATAGTTTGATGTATCATTATCGGGGTGGATAAGTTTTTGGATAGACACTGGATTTGGGATCCTAGTATCACTGTGTATCATGTGATGGTAGGAATCAATCCATGCATAATTCTTATATGAGGAATTCTCTACATGGATATGACTCACACATAAGGATGTGGGCACCTCATTTCTCTTTTTCACATATCTATCATGTGTGCCATGAATCATTGGTGAGAAGATGCTTCCCATGTAGTTTACTGTCATTCTATAATGATTTATTACATAAATATTAACACCATGTGGTTAGGATGTCTTCCAAACACTTGAAATTCATGTGTAAAGGATGTGAGATGTTGTTCAATTTAACATCTTACATTGAGGACCTTTTTCACATAGTTTAATGTAATATGATTGAGATGAATTCATGCATTTTAACGTCGTACGACCATGAAATATTGTGTAGTTTAAAATCATGTTACCATGACGACAGTGAGTCTTTATGTAAGTTAAACAAATTTCTTCTTAAGAAAGATCATATTAGTGGGGGGTGAGACATGTTCCCTCTTCATTATGTCCTGTGCGTAAGCTCCATTGTGATAGGCCTTATGTACAATATATGGCCCTTCCCATATTAGTTTGTATTTGGGAGGATTCATTCCAAATATCATTAGGGTTCTGTATTCCAATACTAGTTCTCCTCAAAATAATGAATGAAGTAAATCCATTTTACTAAAGGATTGTATGATCTGATTCCGATAGTTTTTGAGGATGTGAATTGTGTAAAGAATATTCCCATCGAGCCTCTCCAATTCATCCAGTTGATTTTATAACTTCTCATCATCCGAGTGTTATCATTTGATAGCTATTTTATGTGAGGGAAACTAGATTTCTTGGGAGAAACTTCCTCAATTATACACACTAAAAATATGGGGTTTCATATATAGTAGTACGTGTAGTGGTATGATTTTTCGATAAATAACGAAGGATCTTTCCTAACTAAGATTTATTATCCTTATTCACAATCTTCTAGATTATATTTAATAATGTCTTATGGAAGACCTTTATTTTTTCTATTTTATACTACATGATAATGGGATGAATTATTGGACTCTATGTTGAAATCTATGTACAATTTCTTCAACTCATTATAATAGAAGTTGGTTTCATTGCATGTCAATATCGTGTGGTGGACTTAGAATCTTGTGATGACATTATACTTCATAAAATTATGATATTCTTCATCCCAACATCCTTGAGGGGTATTTCTTTATACCATTCATAAAAAAATTCAGTAAAAGAAGGATGTAATTAAACTTCTTAGTTGTGTCAATGGGATATGACCCCACAATATCTATTCCACACAAGAAAAATGACCTGGAATATTTAGATATATGTTAAAATTAATGGGTTTGATAGAAAACGATCGCAAGAATTTGGAATTCAAGATATTTCATAGAGAATTCCATTTAGCCTTATGTCATAATTTTATAGTAGTGACCTAGCCTCTTGATTTGGTGGGAGATCCTTGTCCTAGACAGATGAGCACTGCACAAGCCTGCATTGGCTTATTCCATTTCGATTGGAATCTATCTTTCCCTGATGCATGTGATGAGGATTCCACTGAAACATCACTTATGGGGGGATTATTTCTCATTTGAAACACCCTAGAGGTTAATGTTCACTAATCGACGTCAAATATATTCCCATCCACCTTGGTATGTCCGGGGAGTCCTATTTTGGGGATAATCAACTATGAGATATAGGTTAAATTTGGCCTATAACCACAGATTTATAGACATGGTTTATGAAAAATGTGCCAATATCCAACCTAAATCCAATGGAAAATATATTCCCATGGAAGTACCCACCTCCCATCATGATTACTCCACCACCCTCTCATCCCCCCACATGATTCGTCCTCCCTTAATATTACGACCTCATGATTCCCCGTCCCTTTCTGTTCCTCATACCCTCATCCTCCCTCATGATTCATCCTCCCCTCCTCCCCTACTCAAACCATTTTGATTCCTCCTCCCTATCTAGATCCAATGCTGTCAGCACACCTTGCCCCAATGTGGCTCTAACATGGAATCCCCAACTCCCTACTAATACAGCTTTTGCACAACCAGTCCACCTTCCCACTAATGTAGCCACCCCACCTTGGTGTGGTTTCAAAGGATGTTCTGCATTGTTTTATCTTGGGGTTTTCTTCAGTTGGGGCTTGAATTTCTTATTGTTTGAATTGCCTCTTTAATTTTACATAAGTTCTGTTCCCTCACGATGTTGTTTCGTTCGTTCATGTGGCGACGTACGACTGTCATTGCCTCTCCATATTGCCTCATCCAGAAGATGCTTCTTGAATATCAATGACTGTTGGGAGTTGTGATTGGATTTGGAGGGCCAATATGCAAAGGGATTGGATGCAATTTTCCTGATTTTATTTGATCTGATTCCAATGGTTCTTTATGATGATGATATTTGAGTGGTGGATTTTGGTTTTGAGTTCTCAGGAAGAGGCCATGGGTTGAGCTTTTCTTGCAGCATTGAGATAGTTGGCATTGACTGTGTCCTTTTATCTTTGGTTTTTTTCTGCCCTTTTCATTTTTCTTTTATTCTGAACACCGTAGGAGATGAAGATTTCATGATAGTTGGTCATTTTCTCTTTGCATTTGGCACACATGTCTATTTCTTGTAGAAGGAGTCTGGTTGGAGTCCTTGAAAGTGGGTTGGATGTGCTGACATCCATCATTCTACTATCGGTCCTCATTGGACTGATGTGTACTCTATTTATTTCTGCACGTGTTTTCAGTCTGGTATGTACTGCATTAGGTTGACAGTGTAGTGATTCCACGCTTGCAACGTCGGGTGGGTGGCTCCCAAGAGAGATAGGTGTACTGGAATCTATCATCCAATCCTTTCATTAATTTCGATGTTGGAGTGAAGATTGCCTTTCCTTGAGTGTGTTAGTAGCATGACACATTTCTTGAAAATGGGGGATGTGCATCATCAATGATGGTTTTCACAGTTGAAGGTTCTGACAGGGGGGGGAAAATATTTTTTGGCTGGTTCTTATTTGATTTCATTCTCTTTTTTGGTGTTTGGGTCCTTCTAAGGCTTTTATGCCCGGTTGTATTTATTTCTTTCAATTTTCCATTATAATGGGTTCGTCCTTTCCCCATTCTTCAAAAGAATATCATTTTACATTTATTTAAGGGGTTCTACCCTGCAACTCTTAAAAAAACTGGTTAGTATTCCCATCATAGTGCATTTTTAGGGAATTATTGGTAAAATGCTGCTTGTTTTTTATTTGTTCCATCAATTTGTGACTGCAAATGAAATTCAATAAATGAATTTATCTTTCCCTAATATCATATCCCATATAAAGATATATTTTTTCATTTATAATATGTATTTAGTTACACAGTCAATCCTATTTCAGTCATGAACATACAATTCTATGCTTTTATCCCTATGAAAATTATGTATTTGGATCTCGCTGAATTGTTGTTTCATAATGTGATGTTTAGACTATATATATATTCTAATACTTTTTCATAGGTATGACTTGGATATACTTAATTTTTTTATTGTTTGATCTAAATTTATAATTATTCCAATATTTTTTTAATTGTTTGAATAGTTTTATAATAAATTTTCATATTTTGATAGTGTCTACTTTCACATGATTAATTATATCGGGTTTGATATTGTTTCCATTGATTGTTCATTTTTCTAGGGCATTTCATAAGAAATCATATTCTATTATTGAATAATGTAATGATATTTTATTATATAAAGGTGGTTTAATAATATGAGTATGTTTAGATTCATTTTATTTTTCGGGTTTGATTCAATTTAAATTCTCCCTTACTATGATGGTCATTAAATGTAATTCAATTTATTTATCTCAATATATTAATTAGAAAATAAATTATTCATAGATATTTTGTTATTATTAGGAGAATTTATTCCCTATGACTTTCTATAAATATCATCACTTATTTTTTATATATGTGACATTACACTGGTGAGTACAAATTATTTCCATCTCTCTAGTGACCAATTGATATAAATCATTGAAAACTGTCTATAGATCATATCACATTTGATATGTTCTTTTGTCAAATTGTATCACACTGGAAAAACTCATTTTCTGCCACTTATTTAAATAATACATGTTGCAAAACTACTATTTTATGTTATTTATATATTCGAGTATACATGTTCTTGATAATGTACTATCATCAATGCAATATGGTATATATTTTCTAAAAAATATACTATTTTTAAATTATATATATATTCAAGTAAGAATGTTCTTGATAAAATACTATGATCGATCTAAACAGGTATATATTCACATAGTTGTTTATGTTGTTTTCTCAATATATGTCCGTCTATAACTACTATTTTTTGGAATGTATGTTCTTGATAAATTATTATTTTTTAAATAGGAATTTTTTACTGATAAGTAATACTTGTTTCTAAACCATTATTTCATCTTATTTATGGATTAAAGAATGTATATTCTTGGTAATGTCCTATGAGAAATGAAAAAAGGTATATAATTTAATACAAAACTAATATTTTTATGTTATTTATATATTCAATCATGAATGTTCATGATAAAATACTATAATAGATCTGGGTAGGTATATATTCAAGTGGGTGTATATGTTATTGTCTCAATATATTTCCTTACATAACTTCTATTTTTTAGTTATCCATGATTATATATTCTTGATAATTGTCAGTTTCCTATGTGATGGAGAATCGAAAACACTTTACAATGATTGTTTTCAAAGGTAGCCTAATTTCAACTGTTTAGTAAGGAATAAGACAATCGAATTCTATGTTTGTATATATAATCATTATTATTAGGTTCTCTAAATATTATTCAGACTTTCTTAAAACATTTTTATCAGTTTATTATAGCAACACAGCCCATTAACTCTTTCTCCTATTATTTCTATATAAAAAACATTGGAAATATAATTACAAAAACTTTTCCTCTTCTGTGATGGGTAATATCATAAATTTGATTTGAAATGGCTCACCATCCGAACTAAATATAATTTTCTTCATATTAAGGTTTTTGTGATAGGTTTTATATGTCTACTTGATTTCTATTTGTCAAGATAATTTTTGGTATTTGGGATTTTCTAACATATGTTTCATGTGGCCATAATCATTCACTTGAGACTTTTTCCCAAACATAAAGGTCATTTATCTGATAATTTAAATAAAATATCATATTTATACATAATTTAATAATTTTTACCAACCACCTAAATGTAATTTAACTACTATTTATAGTGACCCAAGCCTTTTACATAAAGAATTTCATATTTTAAGCATAATTAACCAAATGAGTACAAGCCAAGGATCGTTAAGTATAGTGTCTTGGAAGACAAGGTACATTAAACATAAAACAAGGGGCTAAAATAACTTCTTTATTTAATCTCCATAAAGATATTCTAACTTCCTTTGAGCTCTTACATCTGCACAGGGTACCCTGGGGAACAGATGAACAAAGGGATGAGCTAAAAAGCCCAGTAAGGGAACTGAACTTTAGGATACATCTCAAGCACATGAGTTAGGAAGCATGACATAATGATATCCCACTAATGAAACTTATAAAATCATTTAATATAAGCATGGGATCATATAAACATGGAATCATATAAATTTCACAGAATCATAATGCATTTCGTTAGTACAGGTCAAGGCTAACCGCCAATCCCATTTCCCATTTCAGTACAGGTTAATGCTAAATGCCAATCCCATATCACATCGCATCTCATGAGACCTAACCTTTCCCAATGCATTGGAGAGATATCTAGGCACACCCATCTCAACATATTCATGAATATCCTTTCCACATAAATATTCTTACCACGTATACAATCATACAGATTCAACCATAAACAAAAATAAGGGTACCCATGAAATGAAATGGGTACCACAATCATAACATCAATCATAACCAATGGGTGTATCATGAAAGTGTCCATGTAAGGAAAGAATTAGAAAATACATGGATTTTCATAGGAAAAAATACGAATATAACATGGTACGTGATTTCACACATAATTTACAACATATAAGAAATGTATTTTAGAAATGTTATCAATAAAACATTTTTGTGCAGTTTTAAGGAAAACACTCTAGAGATTTTCAAATAGAATATAGGACATTATTTTATATAAAACCAAAATTGAACCAAGAATGTTTTCATAATTTAAATACTTATTTTTTAAATACAATGGTTTCTTAAAACAGAGGATAGAGTGAACTTGAAAATTTTGTAAAAATTTGGGAAGTCCCCTTAAAACATGTTGGCTTATCGGAATGTTCTAAGGAGGGAATATTTCAAAATCATGTATATCACTGAAAGAATGTGATGAAAGGGACTTGATATAAGAATATTTTACAAATAAACTGAAGCCATTATACTCACATATATAAATAAGATAACACCATTTTGAAAGAAATATAAGGCAACCTGAAAGAACAAAGAAGGTTCGGGCAGAATTCGTTAAAATTTTATCGGCATGGTGTTGGGTGTGACCAAGAGGGATTGATGAGAGAGAAATGGGGTTTCTCATCTCTTATAAATCAAGAAGAAATTATGGGTGAGGTACTTAAACATACCCCATCATTTTTTAGTACACATATAAAGGCATAGTATAGAAGAAAATCTTGATTAAGAGAGAAAAGGAGAGGATCCCTTACCATAAATCTATTGGTGTTCTCCACTTGTTATAAATGACCTGAATAAGATAATTAGGCTTATTAATTAACAAGTACAGAACATATAATATATTTAATTAACTTATTATATCCCTTTTTAGTTCATTAAAATTATTTTTTATTAGTTATAAGGTTCGGTTTCATTGTTCAGGCTTCTTTGTTTATTTGGTTTTAAACGATCGGTTCAGTTTTATTAAAGTTTGGATTATATGTAAGATGAATGTGGTTGTCCAGAACTAAAGTGATAATTTTCAGTGAACATCAAGGAGATTAAATGGTTTTAATTTTAATTAGGTTGCTTAATGTGAAGTCGAATTATTATATATATAACCTTAGTGATAACCATTTTTTTAAACGATCGATTTGATTACGAAGAACATGTTTTGCTTTATAAATTAATACCATTTGTTCAAACAGATTACAGAACCAAAAATTGGATATATTACATGTATAATAATCTGGTTCAACAATATCACAAATGGTTTCATGACCAGAAATAAAGATAATGTTATAAATTGATAAATTGTTGTCCTTGAATGTACTAAATTAGAACATCTCAAACGGTGCTTTCATTTCATTCAAATAAAAGGATGGGGAAAGGAGAAAAGATATTGAAATATACCATTAGCATGAAAAAATTCCAGTACATGTATGTTACTGGATTTATCATACTATTATGGTGAAGGGAGGTGAGGAAAGAAAAAAAAATAAATTACAAGAAAAGAAAAAATCGGGAAGAGGAATTTTACTTCTTGAGACATCCTCCTTTGAAAACCTCTTATGGGAAGAGGTTTTGGTATTTTGAGGAGGCTGAGATGTTTTGGGAGTAGGGGAGGACATTGGGGAGAGATTTTGGAAGAATATTTTCCAGGAAAAATGCTTGAGAGGAGTGGAGAGAAGAGGGAGTGAAGGGGAGGGGGGTTATAGTGGAGGAGAGGAGGGATTTCAGAATAATATAATCAATAATTTATTATTACTTCAATAGACAAGGAATAATAAGTATTAAATGATCAATAATAGTAAATGGGTCATGTGAATCCGAACCAAGGGTGGTGACATCAGCCATGATGCTAGGAATAGTCTATTTTTCTTATAATGTACATATACAGAAAATAATTGTATTATACTATTCAAAAAAATTCAAGTATTTTAGTAAAATCACAAAAATTCACCCCAGGCATTTTCTGATGTGTAGAATCCAAAAATGAAGTCCATTTTTCAAAAATAATTTTCTAAATATGATTATTTTAACATTTAATTAAAATCAAATTTCATTATCAAAAACCACTTTTTATACATTCATGAACTTCTTCTAAAATATAGGTATATCATACTTCCAACTTGAATATTATTTTTATACCACCATCGGCGATGTTACTATTCATTATGGTATATCAATATTCAAAAGGGTATGTTACTATTCATTATGGTAGGTTACTATTCACTAATAATTATGTTTTCCTTATCGGAATCCAAATAACTTACTGATTATGACCGTGTAAGCCGGATTTTTGAAATTCCAAACACAGATGTGACAAAATTATTTTTTAACCTCACTTATCACTTAGTAGTTCATTATTTTGTGTTTTGAAGTGATTTTTATAACATATTTATAAGACGGAAATTTCCATTGAAAATCACTAGATCATTACATTCTTCCCCACATAATTAATTTCTCCCTCAAAATTTCATTTTTCATTCTAGGCTAAAAACAGATATGGGTACTTTTCCATCATTACTTCCTCCAGTTCCCATGATGCCTCTTCGTACTTATGGTTTTTCCATAGTACCTTGACCAGATGAGAAGTCTTGTTGTGTAGAACTTTGTCTCTACGATCCAAGATCTTCACTGGATTCTTCTCATAGAAAAGGTCATCCTCCAACAGTACCACCTCTGAAGAGAGTTCATGCGAAGGGTCTGCTATATACTTCATTAAGAGGGATACATGAAAAACATCATGTACTTATGAAGTGGTAGGTGGAAGTTCCAGTCGATAGGCCATAGCTCCGACTCGATCAAGGATCTCGAAGGGGCTGATGTACCTGGGACTTTCCCTTTCATCCAAAACATCATGACCTTCTTCCACGGAGATATGCATCGAAATACCATGTCTTCATCTTTGAACTCAAGTTCATGTCGACGGTTATCTGAATAGTTATTTTGTCGACATTGGGCTACCTTGATATGTTGCTGAATGCGTTTCACCTTCTCCACCATTTCATCGACAAATTCTTGTCTTAGCAGCTTACGCTCACCGACTTCATCCCAACATGTAGGTGTTCTGCACCTTTTCACCTAAAGGGCTTCATATGGTGTCATCTGGATGCTTGTGTGGAAAATATTGTTTTTTGATAATTAAACCAGTGGAAGATGTTGGTCCCATCCCCCTTTTAATTCCATAAAACATGCTCTCAACATGTCTTCCAGTGTCTGAATAGTTCACTCAGACCGACCATCAGTTTGAAGATGATAGGCCATACTGAAGTTCAGTTCAATGCTCAGAGCCTGATGGAGACTTTTCCAAACCATTGAGGTTAATCTCAGGTCACGATCGGATACAATTGAGAGTGGAACACCATGCAGTCTCACCAAATCCTTCATATATAACATTGTAAGTTGTTCAAGTGAGATATCTTCTCGAATAGCAATGAAATGAGATGTCTTGGTGAGTCAGTCATCCACAACCCATATCACATTATTTCCCTTCGACGTCTTCGGGAGACCCGTGAGAAAGTACATTGTAACATTTTACCATTTCCACATGGGTATAGGCAATGGATGCATCATACCTTTGGAATTTTGTCGCTCAACTTTAACGTGATATCATACTAAGAACCTTGATATATATTTTGCAATCTCCTTCTTCATGTTATCCCACAAGAAGTGTTCTCGGAGATCACTGTACATTTTGGTACTCCCATGATGGATAGAGAATGTAGAGCTATGTGCATCACTCAATATCTCCTTCTTTAACACTGGATCAGATGGTACACATAATCATGTCCCAATTCTTACAGCTCATTCCTCGTCATTTTTAAAATCGGAGTTTTTCCCATTTTTAACACCGTCCACACTTTTCTGAATTTCCACATCCTTTCTTTGAGAAACCTTTATTTTCTCCAAGAGGGATGATTGATAAATCATTTGAGAAAGGATTTATGATGTCCCCCCCATAATTATTCCCATGTCCATCCTTTGTAAATATAAGAAGATCAGATCCTTTTCAATTCACATCATTGATAAATATGCAGGATCCTTTCTACTTAGAGCATCTGCCACCTTGTTTGCCTTACTGGGATGGTAGTGGATTGAGTAGTCATAATCTTTGATGTGCTCTATCCATCTTCTCTGGTGCATATTAATCTATTTCTATGAAAATATATATTTGAGACTCATGTGGTCAGTATATATCTCACATTTGTTCCCATAGAGATAATGCCGCCAGATTTTGAAAGCAAAGATCACAGCCACCTACTCCAGATCATGTGTGGGGTAGTTTTTCTCATGGATTTTCAGATTCCTTGAGGCATAGGCTATCACATTATCATTTTTCATTATCACATAGCCTAATAATTTCTTAGAATCATCAGTATACACCCCAAATAGTTCTCCACTTGAAGGGAGTGTGAGTATCGGTGTAGTGATAAGCCTCTTTTTCGATTCCTTGAAATAGTCTTCACATTCCTACGTCTAGATGAACTTTACTCCCTTCTATCTCATCTTGGTCATTGGGTTTGAAAATTACAAAAAGATCTTCACGAATTGTCGATTATACCCAACTTGACATAAGAAGCTGCAGATCTCCATTACAGAAGTTGGCCTCGACCACACATCAATTGCCTTCATCTTGGAAGGGTTCACATATATCCCTTTCCTAGTGATAACAAGCCCTAATAATGATACTTCCTCCATCCAGAACTCACATTTATGTTACATTTCATACAACGCCTCCCTTCAAAAAGTCTTTAACACAGTTTCCAAATGATCCTCATGTTCCTCCTTGCTCATCGAGTATATCAGAATATCATCAATAAAGACCACCACAAATTTTTCGAGGTAATATCTAAAGTCATTATTCATTAAATCATTGAAAATTTCTGGAGCATTAGTGAGTCTGAAGGGAATCACTATGAAATCATAGTGTCCTTACCTACTTTGAAAGGCAGCCTTGGGAATATCTTCCTTTCTCATACTTAGTTGTTGATATCCTTACCGAAGGTCCACCTTAGAGAAATAACTGGCCCCACAAATCTGATCGAACAAGTCATCTATCCATGGAATGGGATACTTGTTCATTATCATGATTTTATTGAGCTCATGATAATCAATACAGGGGTTCATTTATCCATCCTTATTCTTGAAGGAGAGGACTGGAGAACCCCACAGTGAAGCACTCTTGCGTATAAAACCCTTCTACATATTCTCCTATTACTACTTCTTCAGCTCTTCCAACTCTACGGTGGCCATTCTATAAGGTGTCTTTGAGATTTACAGAGATATAGGGACAAGTTCAATTGAGAACTCAACCTCTCAGTCAAGAGGAAGACAAGACAATTCTTCAGGGAATACATCACTGTAATCCCTCATGATGGGCATGTCTTCAAGAATTATTCTATCATTTTTCCCAATCATTTGAGCTAGATATGCATTCTCATAATGAAGCAATATCCACACTTGAGATGATGATTCGAAAGGATATTCATCTTCCTCCTTGTAATTGAAAAGAATCGGAGGATGCTTCACGATGTAAAGAGTGATCTCCCTTTCCCGGCATTTGATATTGGCTTTGTATAAAGGCAGCCAATCCATGCCTATGATAGTGTCAAACTCCACTAATAGAAGTATGACATGATTTTATGGGATGTTCAGTCCTCAAACGTTAACTGGGGAGGAGTTATAAACCATAGATGCAATGATTTCCCCTATTCATTGTTCTCACATATAACTTTTACTCCAAATTTCGAGGTGGTGTTTGAATAGTTCTACTAAACTTGCAAGATATGAAATAATTTTTAGAACCCGAATCAAATATTACGTTCTCTATTCTTGAATGAATAACTAGCGTACCAGTCACCACATAGTTTTTTGGCTCCACCTCAATAGTAATGATAGAATATGACCTTACTTGTTGTGTTGGAGGTTATTGCTAATTTCCTCTCACAACTATCAGCTTAGGACAATTGTTCGCATAATTCCTAATCTCCTTGTAGTTATAACACTACACTGCAGGATGAGTGTTGATCTGAACCTTCCTTTCCTCTTCAAAATTAGTGGGTTTTTTCATACCCCTTTGGCAATTCTTGGCTAGATGACCAATCATTCCGAATTTAAAAGCAATTACGGGTTCCCTTCAGAACGTTACTAGGATGCTTCTTCCCACAATTTTTTCAAAGGGGAAAGTTGGAATTATTTCCATTATGGGATTTGTTTGATGAACCACCCATGTTGTTTTCCATATTCTACTTCTTGTCACATGGCCCATGAGACAACTAAGAGTCTCTAATCTCCATTTCAACCTTGAGGGCACAATAGACAATGTCCTCATAATTGTCGAAGTCTCGAATCACCAACGCTATTTGTAGACTCAGCATTAGTCCACAAATGTAGCGCTCCACCTTGATTTCGGTGTTCATGACAAAGACAAAGGCGTACCTTTCAAGCCTTTTAATGTTTTATTCATATGACACAATGGACTTATCTTCCTTCTTCTTGAGTCGAATGAACTCTGTTTCCTTCTTGAGATGGAGGGTTTGAGGAAAATATTTGTTGAAAAACAATCTCTTGAATTCCTCGAAATCTATGGAATTGATTTCCACTTTGGACTTTTTATTCATGATCAGTGTCAACCACTGATCATCTTCCCAATAAAAACGATAGACCACCTGTACCACCTTCTCTTCTTCCGAGCACTGGGGGACGAAGAATATCTTTTCAATGGAGTTAATCCACTGTTCTGAGAGGAGGGGATCAGAAGACCCGCTAAACATGGGAGGCCTTTGCCACATGAAGGATTATACGACAAAATTATCTTTCCTTGGAGGAGGGGGCTGTTATACCTGATTCAAGTTATTATTCATAACTCAAACTAGCTGAGCAAGTACTATCATGAAGTTTTGAGCTCCCAATTCTGTCACATCAGGCATGCCATTAGGGAAATCATCACATTGACTATCACATTGGTTGTTGGAACATGTTATTCTATTTCCCGCCATTAACAATGAAAAATAACATATAATTAGAGGTCTTCAATACTTATCCATTAAGCATAAAAAGGAAGCATTGAACATTAAAGGATAAAAATATAAAGAAGAAGTATATCCAAACTTGTGATTCCTTAGGTTTATATCTAGGTCATCCAATATGTATTTCATATCTTATATTATTATGGGATTTTTTCCCATAATAATGGTTTATACTAAGCTCATGAATCTACGAAAGCATATTCCCCGAGAGTGTCGTAACCAAGAGTCCAGAAAGGCCCGTTATCGTGGAACAGTTCCCGTTCGAGTCTAGCTCAAAGCTGTGTTTTTGGGTTTTACCCATAGATATGTCTGTGCCGGAGCCGCTTCTACCTGCTCGTATCCAGATAGGGATGTATTTCCTTGATAAACCACTTACTCTATACTCACAAAAATTTAGGACTGTTTACTTATATTTTATCTGATCATTAAGGTTCTCACTAAGGTGCTCTGTTCCTAATCTCCAAAAATAACTAGACCATACTAGGATACCAACAATAGAGATATGATCCTTTTACATTAAACAGTTCATGATTTTAAGCATAATTAACCACAAGAGTACAAGCCAAGGATCATTAGGTCATGATAATTGGAAGACTATGTACATAAAACATAAAACAAGGGGCTAAAAAAACTTCTTTATTTAATATCCATAAAGAGCATATAACTTCCTTTGAGCTCTTACATCGGCATAGGGTACCCTGAGGAACACATAAACAAAGGGATGAGCTAAAAAACCCAGTAAGGGAAATGAACTTAAGCATACATCCCAATTACATGAGTTAGGAGGCATGACATAATGATATCCAAAGCATGAAACTTATAAAATCATTTAATATAATCATGGGATCATATAAACATGGAATCATATAAATGGGGCAGAATCATAAAGAATTTCTTTAGTATTGGTCAAGGCTAACCGCCAATCCCGTTTCCCATTTAAATACGGGTCAATGCTGACCGCCAATCCTGTTTCACATCGCATCTCATGAGACCTATGCTTACCCAATGCATTGAAGTGCTATTTAGGTGCAGCCATCTCTATATATTCATGAATATCCTCACCACATAAATATTCTTACCAGATATACAATCATACATATTCAACCATACACAAACATAAGGTTACCCATGAAAAGAATTGCATACCACAATCACGACATAAATCATAACCAATGGGTGTATCATGATAGTGTCCCTGTAAGTAAATAATTAGAAAATAAATGGACATTCATAGGGAAAAAAAGGCATATAACATGGTAAGTGTAGTCAAACATAAGTGACAACATATGAGAAATGTATTTTAGAAACAATATCATTAAAATATTTTTGTGTGGTTTTAAGGAAAACACTCTAGATCTTTTCAACTAGATTAGAGGAAATTATTTTATATAAAACCAGAATTAAACCAAGAAGTTTTTCACAATAAAAATACTAATTCTTTAAAGACAATGGTTTCGTAAAACATAGGATAGAGTGAACTTGAAATTTGGGCAAAAATTTGGGAAGTCCCCTTATAATAGGTTGGCTTATCGGAAAGTTCTAAGGAGGGAATCTTTCAAAATCATGTATATCCCCAAAATAATGTGATGAAAGGGTCTTGATATAATAATCATGCACAATTAAAAACAATTCATAAGACTCACATAGATGTATAAGATCACACCCTTTTGAAAGAAAGATAGGCAACCTGAAAGAACAAAGAAGGTTCGGGTAGAGTTTGTTACGATTTTATCGGCATGGTGTCGGGTGTGACCAAGAGGGATTGTTGAGAGAGAAATGCGGTTTCACATAAAATAAAAATCCAGAAGGAAGTATGGTTGAGGTTATTAAACATACTCCATCATTTTATAGTACACATATAACGGCATAGTATATAGCACATTGTTGATTAAGAGAGAAAAGGAGAGGATCCCTTAAATTAAATCTGTTGGCGTTCTCCACTTGTTATAAATGACCTGAATAAAAAAATATTCTTATTAATAAACAATTACAGAGCCTATTATATATTTAATTTACTTATTATAACCCTTTTTAGTTCATTCAAATCCTTTTTGATTAGTTATATGGTTCGGTTTCATTGTTTGGGCTTGTTTGTTTACTTGGTTTTAAAAGATCGGTTAACTTATATTCAAGTTTGGATTATACGTAAGATGAATGTTGTTGTACAGAACTGAAGTGATATTATTTAGTGAAGGAGAGTACATGGTTTTAATTTTAATTAGGTTACTTAAAGTGATGTAGAATTATTATATATATAACCTTAGTGATAACCATTTTTGTTAAACGATGGATTTGATTACGAAGAACATGTTTTGCATTATATTTTAATACCATTTGTACAAAAGGATTAAAAAACCAAAAATAGGACATGTTACATGTATAATAATATGGTTCAACCATAGAACAATTGGTTTCATGACCAGAAATAAAGATAACGTTAGAAATTGATAAATCGTTGTCCTTGAATGAGCTAAATTAGCACATCTCAAACCGTGATTTCATTTCATTCAAATAAAAGTGTGGGGAATGGAGAAAAGATAATGAAATATACAATTAGCATGAAAACATTACAGTAATTTTATGTTACTGGATTTATCATACTATTATGGTGATGATATTTGAGGAATGAAATAAAAATAAAAGAACTTAAAAGAATAGAAGAAATCGGGAAGATGAATTTTACCTCTTTAGACGTCCTCCTTTGAAAACCTTTTATGGGGAGAGGTTTTGGTATTTTTAGGATTCTTAAGGCTTTTTGACCTGGGGGAGGACCTTGGGGAGAGATTTGGGAAAATTAATGGCAAGGCACAAGGCTTTAGAGGAGTGGAGAGAAGAGGGAGTGAAGGGGGGGTTTTATAGTGGAGGAGAGGATGAATTTCACAATATTATAATGATTAATTTATTATTTCATCACAAGAAATGGAATAGTAAGTATTCCATGACCAATAATAGTAAATGGGTCATGTGAATCCGAACTAAATGTGGTGACATCATCCATTATTCTAGGAATAGTCTATTTATCTTAAAATTTACATATACGGTAAATTACCGTATTTTACTATTCGTAAAAAATTCAAGTATTTCAGAAAAATCCAAAAAATTCACCCCAACCATTTTTCAACGTGTAGAATCCAAAAATGACATCCAATTTTCAAAAAAAATTCTAAATATGATTATTTTAATATGTAATTAAAATAATAATTCATTATCGAAAACCAGTTTTAATACATTCATAAACTTATTCTAAAATATAGGTATATCGTACTTCCAACTTGAATATTATTTTTATACCACCATATGCGAGGTTACTATTAATTAGGTTATATCACAATTCATAAGGGTATTTTACTATTCATTAGGGTAGATTACTATTCACCAAAAATTATGTTTTCTTTATCAGACTCCAAATAACTTACTAATTACAACCGTGAAAGCCGGATTTTCAAAATTCCAAACACAGAAGTGACAAAATCATGTTTAAAGCTAACTTATCACTTAGTAGTTCATTATTTTATGTTTTCAAGTGATTTTTATGACATATTTATACGAAGGTAATTTCCCTAGAAAAACACTAGGTCGTTACACTATTAACATATTAAGTTCCTAAAACCCATATAACATGTTAACCTATGCTCTTTTGGAACATCACTATTTTATCACTATGAAATTAGATATATATTTAATGTGGCCATCATCATTTTTTATTACAACCAAATGTTTCATTATTACCACAATAGAATGTTTTATATTATTTGAAATTTTTTCATCATCAATTCTTTTATAAAAATTTAAAAAACTCACTTCTTAAAATCGACAAGTAGATCAGACATTGAATGATATTATGGTAAATAATCCTTTGTTTTTAAATGTAATATGTTACATCCAACATGTAAAAAATACTAATGGTCACTCCTATAATATTTCACTTATTTATGATTATAACTAAATAGGGAAACCAATTCCACTATGTTTCCATAAATTTCTAGTATTACATTAAAATTAATTTAGACTTTATATATCATGTTATCATATACAATATATTTTTAATGGAGTCCTGAAAAAATTGTCTCAATTGGTTAGTTTTATTTTTTACCTTGGGTTTGAATATATAGATAAGTGTTTGTAATATCTAGGGAATTTTACTATATATATTATTATAAGATATCAGAAAAGTTTTATGTTTTGTAATTCATTAATGATTTTTTATTTCTATATTTAATATAAATTCTTAGTTTATGGTATAGACCCACATATTAAATATTTTGTATATTATTTATTTATTGTTCCAAGTCTATCAGTGAATGAGTCTAAATTTGTGTGTTTGTATTCTTGGTTCTGATCATTAATCCATTTACTATAAGAGCCCAAATTTAGGAGAAACAATCATCCTTATTATTATCCTGAGTAGGGTCCCAATGAAGTTGAGTAATATTTGAGTGGTTTTCGATAGGTTATTTACTAAGGATATTGATTAGAGTAGGTAAATGTGACATTTTTTTTGGGAAACACAATGAATACAACTATAGGGTTTTGAGTTAATTCAACCAGTAAAAGGAACCCAACCATAGGGGGTTTTTGTTTATATATTCCAATATAGGGAATTAAATCATTTTATACTCATTAGATTAATTAGTTTAATTTTAAAATAGTATTTATAGGTTTTTATATTCATCATACAATGACATATTAATTAGCTATGTACATTCAATTTTTTTATTGTGGGATATTTGTAGATATAGTGTTGGGAAATTATAATCAAATCTTCTAAAATTGTCCCATTAGTATAATACAAAACTCCCATGAATTATAAATTTCATCTAATGTGATAAATTATTGTGTGATACTTCACTATAAAGGTATGATTTGTGTTTTAAAAAGTCTAATACTAGTAATTGTCCTATTTTGATTGATCATTACTGTGGTGATATCTTCATACAATGACACATGTACGAGGAACTACACATTCGTCAATATCATGGAAAGAGACTTTATGGTGGTTGAGACAAATTTTGGAATTCATATAAAATATTATTTTTTCACTTAATGATATGCATGCCCTAGAGAGAGATTTATTCATGGTGATGGAGGGTTTTTGGGGTTATATTGATTAGATGGTTCTTGTAGAGTTGAATTATATATCTTTGAGGCTTATTTTTATCTTTGATGTAATCACACTGATAGATTATATGTAGAAAATATCAATAATTTATTCTTAATCATGATTAAAATTGATTAGATTTCATGAATTTTATAATAGGATGATTATTTTCTCTAATTATGGTGGAAGATATATTATAATAACATTATAAAAGTTTTTCCAACCACATTATCTTTATAGCACTGCATATTGATTCATGTACAATGAATCCAAATGTTTGCATGGTATTTTTTATGTTTTTAGTATGTAGAAAAAAAATATAATGATATATATGTGTTATTTTGTGGTAAAAATTTATCATTTTTATCTTTATAGATATATTTCACGTTGTCAGGGCAGAACAAATACTTTTGGAATGTTTTGAAGAATAAATTGAAGAAACAAAGTGTGTAATTAATCAGAACATTCAATGCATTCTTAAAACATGCATGAAAAGGATAATTAGATATATTCCCATCTTCCAGATCAAGTAGATAATAATATGTAGAATATTGTTCATACCATGTATATCCATTCTAAATGTGTCCAGTAGAGAAAAAGTAACTACCGAACATGTATATGGGTGCCATATCAATTGTAATTCCAAAAACAAATAAACATTGAGTATGAATTCAATGGGTTGTATGGAAGTTCATCTATTGATGTAAAAACCTAAAATAGTAATTTCAATGGAGTATATGATGTGTATACTGTTTTATTCCATGTAAATTTTTCCATATAAAAAATAATTTCTTTTGGTTTTGTAATTATTCATAGAAAGGGTAAAGTACTAAACATTATTTTCTCTCTTATCATAACTATCTCTCTTAACATATTAAATGATTCCAAATAACTTTTATGGAAAATGTCCACTTCTATGGTTTGAACTTGATTTTGTTGAAGATCATGATAAATAATTACTTGAATATAAATTTAGATTTGTGGTGGTGGGTTATATTATTATTTGTCAGCATAAATTTATAGTCACCATGAATGAAATTTAATTTTTTGGTTGTTTCATGTTTTCCAATAAATTTATCAACCCTTAACATTGTATTATTATTTTCTAACAAGTCAATATTATCGGTACTTTACGAGAAAACATATACATTTAAATTCTATTCAATGAAGTAGCTAAAATGATGCATAGATTTTCATCTAGGAAATGAATCATTAATTTTTTTTGTGTTTAGCTAAACCAAATTGATATTCACAATATGGATGAATGTTTTTTAATGATTATTAGTAAAATGATTGTTTTTCTCAATGAAGTTGATAGTAACACTATCAAGGGATATCATCCCACAGTTTAATACATATATGAAGTTAATAAACCACTACATTCAGTTATCTATATATAAATAGAGTTTAATAAAAAAACTAGAGATAATGAGGAAAAAAGTAAACATTATTTGAACTAGAACTACACAATATAGGTCTATGAATAGTCCTTAATATTACACTCCCTTAAAAAATAGTAAATCCATTATGAAATTATAATTATAATCCATCATAATAGAATAGAAGAAAATTCATTTTAAGAATAATCTATAACAATAATTCTTACTCTACATGGATTGATTGACATGGTTGTTCCTATTATATTGAAATTTATTCATCAATAAGAAATAAATAGCTTTGGATTGGTGTATTGAAAGTAAACAAATCTATGGAGTGGTATGTTTTTAAATAGGTGGGAAATATTGAACTAGAATTTTGGAGTTAATAAATTGTATTGGGCTTGGTTTATATAATATATAGGTCAGACAGGTGGGATTTTTGAGATACAAGATATGTGTTATAACCAAGTTTTAGGATATACCTAGAAACACATAGATTAGTTGGTACTTTTTCATTAAGGGTTTTAATAAACAATATTGTGAACGAATTCCTGGAGATGATTATTTTAATGATATGTGAGTAGTTCTTGAAACATTGAGAATATAGATACATTTTGATCTATATCATAAAAGTCTCAATAATTTAATCTTATGATGCTTTATTAGTGTTTCATCATCCTATAGAGCTCAGGAGGATGTTGTAGGATAGAAAGAGGAATCATGGATCATGTTCTCTAGAAATTGGTGGTGTGTAAAAGTTTTTGTGTATCCTAATGTGATTTTGGATAGAATAGTTTGTGGTTGTGCTGGTTTTCTAATGGAAATGAAATGTTTAGCCTTTAATGTTGATCTTATTAGGCACCATAGGTGAAGATACTATCTTGTGAATGGTTGGCATGGTAGACCTTTATAGGCACTGAACTTGGATAAGATAATGGGTGTTGAGATACACTACTATGGATCATTTATGGTTTAAGAAAACGTAGACCAGAATCATGTATGTTGGATATTTTTGAAAAGTGGATCATGTTACTAGGGAGGGAGGAACAAAATAAATACTTGGGTAATTATGGCCTCTAAATGTGTGTGGAGGACTTGAACCATGGATTTATAATGGTTAACTGATGTGGTGTGATTGTTGAACAAGCGAGGATAATTAATTATGAACGAAATACATAAGTAAATGATAAATATCCTTATAAATTTTTTATGTTTATTCAAATACTAATTTCGATACCAACATGAAAACTATCTTGTATACATTTTTTTCATTATAAAATTTCCTCTTCATATGATCCAGCTTATTCTGACACACATACCTAATGATACACATTTTATAAATAACTATAATATATACATCCCAACAAATATTAAAATTTACACATTTTTAAAATTCTTTTTCTTATTCTTCAATTATTATATAAAAACACTATAATATTATAATCTATATTGAGAGGAAAGTACTTATAAATCTTCTTATTATCATTCTCATACAAATATTGAATACATATATACATATTCATATACATATGACTATGATATTTCTAATACTTATGCAATTAATGAAATAGACACATTTTGTAGTTGATAGTGAATATATTTATGCGTATTCATAAACACTTATTTTAATACAATCACAGTATGAAATTAAAAATTTTAATGCCTATAATTAAGTTTTTATCCATGTTTATGAAAATTCTACAATAAATAAATAATTTTAATAACTATAATATAAATTTATTATAAAAAACAACCTAATATATAATGAAAAAAAGAATTTTCTTTGGAATATTCTTACCACAAAACATTATTATTTCCATATATTTTCTTATATTAATGGTCATTATTATAGTAATCTGTATACCAAAACTAAAATTATACAAATTTTCTTATTTTCAGTGATTATTATTTATTAATTTTATAGATACACTATAATATATAGGCATTTTCACGTTTATAGTGCTTATTCTTATGTTTTGAGAAATACTAAAATTCATACACATTATCATATACTATAATATAACTTTTTTAAGAATATGAATTTTTATTGTATTATATCGACATTATTAATATGAAGATTATATATAGTTGTGCATGAAAAAATTTCCCTGATATTAATATATTATTAATTTTTGAAATTGAATCACGTTTTATATACAAATGAAATTATTTTTTATAGGGAGATTTGTTACTAGACATCGGTGATAAGATTCACTACAATTTACCCATAAAAATAATTTATTTTTAATATTTCAACCATGTTATTCATGTTTAGTAACGTATGTTACATGCATATAATTATATATTTACCACACCTCTTAATCATTATTGAACTATTATTAAAAAATATTTTTTGTTCATCGTGAAGTCTTCTTAATAAAAATCAATTTTTTCAATTCAATAGGTACTCCTTTAATAAAAATTTTCATTAACATATTTACATTTACTCGTAGGTTATACTAAATTTTATGAATAAAATTTTTAATTCATTAAGTATCATAATCATTATTGACATTTTTCCATGATAATTTATGGAATCTTTTTTTCTTTTGTATCTAATTTTCAAGACTAATTAAGTGATTCAGGAGTGGGATAAAATTTATTTTTATTTTTCTTGTAATTTAAAAAAAACCATAATCCTCAATATTTCTGATCACATATGAAAATATTATGTTTACAAATACCTCCATCAAATGAAATATTTCCTATTCTTTCCATGGAGATGGAATGCCAAATAATTTTAACAACATCATCCTTCAATGATGAAAACCATTTAAATTATAGTGAAATAAATTCATCACACTAAAATAGTACATAATTCCTTGAATACATTGGTAATAAAATCCCTTCTTATTATAGATTATCATCAACCATTAATTATAAGGAACCTTTGGACTATAGTGATAAAAATGGTACACATGGTGTCCAGTTTATCTTATAAATCATCCTATTGTAAAATCACTACAAGAAAGTTTTCAAACCATATTTTAGACACCATGTTTATAGAATTCATATATTTTTGTCTCATTCAACATTATAAATACATATTTTGTTTTTACTACATATATAATTTCTCAACCATTTAATTAAATAAATCCAATATTTTTTTAATTAATTATCTATGTGTTATTATTCCATTTCATAGAAAACATTTTGTTGAAAATGTATATGATACTTCTTCTCAGGAAAATACATGGTGGAGTACTAGTTTAATTTAAAAAAAATTATATAAAATATGTTTATCCATAACCATTCATGTAAATAAAATCCAATTTTATTAAATATGTGTATAAGATTTATTAGTATATCCTTTGTATGTTTTCATTAATTAAATGTGTTCTCATTATTTGTGTTTTAATTATAAGGATTATTTTCATCCTTCCCTGCATTTAGGATCATATTCCAATGTAGATATCAATGACGATGTTGATGGTTTGAGAAGAGGTGATTATGATTTTTTTGTTTCAATAAGAGATGATGAGGGTCATGGTGGCTCTGGTGATACTAATATTGAGGTGCATTGTAGATGTAGATTTTATTCTTGGTTTATACATCAAATTTTATAATATAGTTTCATTTTAATCTGATGATATTGATATTCAAATTTTATTTTCTTTATCATAGATATTTTTTTAACTATTGTGATATATATTGAATTTTTTGAGTTATATTTATATTTTATTATTGTTTTTTATACTGTTAAGTTGCAATGTTTGAGTTCTGTTTGAGTACTGCTAGAAGGGTATATATTTATGTCCAACAAGATGGTTTATACGTTGTATTCTTGGTAGAGATTTTTATATTTGAATTATTGTGATATATATTGTATTATGTATTATTTTTGTTCATATTGTATTCTTGTTTTTTTATTCATTTGTAAACTGATAGCCAATAGTATTTTTTTTATCCAATAGGAGCGTTGTTTTTTCGCATAAATCAGGGGAGGGGGATGAACAGACAAAAACCAATTCATTAGAATATAATGATATATTAGAGGTGGACTTACTATTTTCTCAATGATTTGTTGAATCTTCCACTACATTGGGGATTAATGGAATTTCCTTTCTCACATATTACATAGTTTTACTTTTCTTGAATTAAATTGATTTAATCTTATGTATATTTTTTCCTTTTAGAGGTACATAATGATAAATATCAGGTTGAGTTAAATTTACAAATAGAAGTATGAATGATCCATATACTATGAGTAAAACATATATGAATTATATGGGAGTACATAATTTTTTAACTATTCCATAACTTGCATGTATATTTTCCACTTATTGGAACAAATCTAAATACTTTATTTCATGTTTTTAGTATTGTATAGTTTTTTCTTAAACTTTTAAATAATTTTTCATTTGATTGTACTGAATCTATGTATGTTCTATTTAGTGTCACTCTTATTATTGATTTTTGACTTTATAGGAATACTATTGTTATTTTGACATGTATATTACATAGTTTTTTTGTTGAAAAATATTTATGAGATAATGAGGGTTGTGATGGTTCTCGTAGTGCCGATATTGAGGAATATTTGTGATGTAAATTTTATTGTTGGTTTATACATTGAATTTAATCTTTTTTTATTTTATTATGGTGATATTGAAATTGAAATTTTAAATTTATTATCTTACAGATAGTTCTAATTCTAGTTATATATATTTTATTCTAATTGAGTTTTGATTTTGTAGGGGAGAGTTTTTGTATTCTAGAGATGTTGTTTTGTTTCGCTAGTGTATATGTGCATCTAGAGATTTTATATTTCATGAATGGAATGGTGCTCTTAATTTTTGGTTTCTATTTTTTTGATACAGTAATGGACACCATTTATGGAATCATATTGTTTTTGAATTGGGTGAACTCATTCATTTTTTTATTTCATTAGCTTATTCTTCATTGGTTTTCTTCATTTTTAGTAGTTACAGAAAGCGTAGAAGTCATAATGGGAGAGATTAGTTACAATGGTTGTTTGGGGGGGGGGGGGCTATTCTCTACTGGTTTATTTATCATTTTTGAATTAATAGTATCTATAGAGGAACAATGATTGAATGTAGTTGGTTCAATTTAGTTCATTTTTTTCTAATCATTAGTTTGATTTTGTTTTATTTTTAAGGTATTTTCTTATAACTTGATGGAACAAACAAGTGTCATTAATTTGAAAACACTAAAAAACAGCCATATATATTGGTATATACATCATATAGTAGTTAGAACATTATATGTGTGCATTTTAACTTGTGATATGAGAATTCCCTTCGGATAATCAGTTTGTAAATTTTCATAATATCTTCTAAAATTATCATTTAATTGAACTAAAAACATATTCATATTAATTATTTTTGAAATAATTTCCTTGTCATGTAGTAACATAAATTGGAATTCATTGGATAATATTTATCTAGAATTCCCATGCAGTCGGGTGTCTTAATGGTTCTGGTGATACATATATTAATGTATTGTTTGAATCTGTATTTTATTCTTGGTTTTTACATTGAATTTTATCATATAGTTTTTCTTTATTAGGATAATATTTATTTTAAAACTTTATATTGTATATATTGTTTTATCATGGAACGAGGTGTTAATTAGGGTATCAAAATATTTCTAAAATGAACACTCACCAATGACATTGTTCTATAATTAATAGAAAAAATGAAACCCTACATAACTAATTTTAAGTGTTAATGTAGTAAAAGGTGGAAAAACCAATTTTCATGGTTCTACCTAATTAGGAAAATATATAAGACATGAAAAAACAAAAGGTCATGAACTATAAACACTATGAAAATTGATTCTTCAATAAAATTTTGAACGACTCCACCGGGCCTCTTGGTTTACAACTACCATAGAAATAATGAACTATCTACTCATAGTCATTAAAATGTTTCACTATATCCGTGAGTGTTATTATCTAGATAATTTTGAAAAAATAGTTTGTGTACACCAATATTGGTGTATCAATTCTACTTCACATTCATACGCTATTGAACATTATGAACCTATTGTGATAATACCTCTTGGATTTTCTTCTATTATTCACAACGAAATATAATGAACTCCCATGTTATGTACTTATCTCTGTATCTTTTTAATACGAATTTATCAACCTATTTTAATATATGAAATCTATCATAAAAATTAGAGAATCACCATTATTTTCCTTATATAGGTCATAAATAATATTTTTTTATGTAGAGAAAATTCATTCTTACACACCGTTTGATTATGAGTCTAAATTTCTCGTTTGTCTCTAGGGACTTCCAATTGAATGATAGAAAATAGAAACATATGTGTCACAAGACTTGAATTCCCGATGCATGGCTATTAACTCTATTAAGTTAACTATATATTGTTTTCATGAAACTGTAAAACATGTCATGTAGAATACTTTATAATTATCCTTTTACCAGCACACAATGACATTGCGTAGGGATAATCTTGTAATAATTAATCTCCATAAAACATTCCCTTCAGAATACCCAACACCAAAATCATCTAGCTGAAATCAAATTCATATTTAGATCCCCAATACTCTCTATATCTATGACCAAGGAATAAGGGAACTCTATAATCCTACTTTATCTATTCATTTATGAGTCCCACACAATAATATAAACACCTATTTTGTGCCTTCTAATTTCCAATAGTAATTATGAAAATCCATTATGGAATCTACCACCATTTTATATCCATTAATTTCATTGTTTAACTTATATTTTCAAATTAAGTATTTATATTGAGGAAATTAACATTTTTTCAATTACATAAAATATATTACGTATACTTGGAAGATTTATACCTATTCTACTATTTAATTAAATACAATCTACCTCAACCATAGAATCCAAATTTTACATGTCTCTAGACCTCATTATGCATAGATATTCTTCCAATGAAATACCAATCCACATTTTGAAACAACCATATCATGGTTATCTATTACATGGCTTGTTCTTTCAATTCATCATTTTTACATACAAATATTTAGAATAACACATATGAACTAAAAATCCCATAAATTAGTTAAAATTTTCTATTTTCAATTCATATAAACATTAATAATGGTATAGAAAACAAAAGTAAAACGTGGAACTTTTCTAGTGGGCATAACATCCTCAAATTTCTTTCTACTTAATCCAACACTTATCTTGTTGTTCTCATAACCTAATAATATTCATAAGAAGACTTAAAACATCATTTTCCCCAAACACAAACAAAAAATTCTCTATGAGTATTTAGGTTGATAATTACCCTCTTATGGTTTGATGAAAACCTTTATAACTAAGATTCAATATATTTACACGTGAAAATGTCAAAAATAATCAATAATGTAGTTTGAATTCTATTCCTTTTGAAATATTATAAAATTCTATTTTAATTTAACTGCAAAATTAATGAGATATATGATTTCTTTTGAAAATAATTTCATGTCATGTAATAGCTTCAATGCAAATTATAGGTCTATCATTGATCAATACTACACTTTTGGCAATACATAGTATTGAAATAAAAACATTTTGGGACATATCATGTTGGTGAGATGTTTTGAGGTGCATTTGGGTGATTATGTGAGATGGATTTGTGTTCTCATGTTATTTCCTTCAATTATTAGGCTCCCTTTTACTTATCATTTAATTTTTTTATGGGATGGAATTTTTATCATTGTTTTATATTTTCTATCTATTTGATTGTGTAATTTGACTTATTTAATATGTTTATAGTTGTATTGTGATGAATGGAACCACTTTGATTTCTAATTTTTGATATTCTTGATACGATCATGATTTCTCATGATATTTTTATTTTGATATTTATAAGTGGTGAGATAAAAAATGGGATATGTGAGACTTCAATGAGTTGTGAGAGGTAGTGGTATTTAATGGATGATAGTCATAATTTGGATCTAGATGAAGAGTTATAAATTATAACCTCTGGTTTCACTGTAGTTTATTTTAAATGTGATAATGATAGGTAACTTATTCTATGTTATTAGTTGTGTGTTTCTAATAGGTATAGATCATTCCATTTGATGGGTTTCGTCTCAGTTTTGTAATATCTATCATTCCCTCTTTATAATTTCAATTTTGTATTCTATTTATATAGGGTTTAAGTGATTTTTTAGATATATGGTAGGAGTATTTTTTTTGGGAGGGAAACTAGAGGATCTTATAGATATGAGTGGATATATGTTCTATAGGATGCACATTAGAAATTTGTATTATCGAATCTAGTGGATATATCCACAGTTCAAACTATTATAGTATATGTTTTTTTACATTATCTATAGGATATATTCATGGTTATAAACCATGGATATAGGTCTACTTACACAGTTTCAATTGTGGCAATAAATTTACTACCATTGATTAAAATGTGGCATTATATCTTCCTCCACTACATAAAACTATGGGTATAAGTGTCCATGGAAAGGGTTATAGGCATAGTTAGAAGTTCTGTAAAGAGATCCATTGCCATAGTCTGAATAGTTGTGGTATACCTGTAGCCATGATTTCAAATCATTTCTATAAGTCGATGTAGAAGAAGCTATAGCCACAGGTAAAAATTGATGGTACAGATTTACATCCATGGTGTAAACTGTGCTTACAGCCTTATATCCACATTTTAAACATTTGTGGTAGGAATGTATGTATGGTTTGAAAATTTATCTATAGTGGTGGCCCTATTTCCATGCCAATAGGAGGAACATTCCACCAAAATGGGGATATTAACTATATCCATGGCATCTTGACCTATATCCACGATTATAAACCATGGATATAACATAAATTTCCAGTAGGGGGGCTCCATCCATCGAGGGGTGGATATCGGTTCATCATGTTCTAGGGACTTATTGATCTAATTGATTTATTTCGTGTCACAGATGGTGATCAATGAGAAAATACTTTTATGTGTGATGTAGAAGATCACTTCCTCCTGGTCATGATTTTATAATACTATGTCTTCATTAACCATTGCATCAACATGATCATTCTATGATTGGGGGACATGATGAAATGTGGGTTCAAATTGGAAATCATCCAATAGTCCTCTAACGTAACCAGTGAGAGGGGCCATTTATAAATGTTTCATGGAATATTCTCCACTAATCTCATTTATATTCATCTCAGAATCTCCTTTTATATTCAGGTAGGCTATTTGTAACACCCAGAGATATTCAAAAAAATCTAATTAATTTATTCTTTTTGATAATATATATTTGACACAACACTAAATATAGTTTTTTATATGAAAGCACTAATTTAATCTTTCATTTCACACAACACCAAGTTAATATTTCACTACACACAACACATATATTAGCTTACAGTACATGCAACACTATTTTTTCCTTGTGTTACTCACAATGAATTGTTCCTTCGATAAATTTTATATCTTACAAGACTGAGTTTTATTGAACAACAATATACTATTAATATTATTATGAAAATATTATTATAATTATCACCTAGCTGTTGGAAATTAATTTATGAATAATATTAACTAAATTTAAAAAACATGGTTTTCACATATATATATATATATAATGTTAATCCTTTGGTTATCAAATATTTATAAATTAAAGTAAGAACTATTTGAAAATAAAGAGAATCCATTTCAATGAAAACTATTTTTCTATGTACAAAACACTTTTTATCTCAATAAATTAAAAAAAATCTGTGATAAATGATTTAATGAAATATACATATAAACTATTTTACAATCATTATATTTTTTTATTGAAAAGAGATAATAATAAATCCAATTTCACGTAGAAAAATATATATTTTCATAAAAATTAGTTCTATTTAATTTTAATGGAGCACCCTATTTTAAATATAATTCCTTATAATTTTTTAAAATAAACATTATTATTATATTTAAATTTCAAAATTAACTTTGGGTATTTTTTTGGAATTTTCCTATAATGTTTCATTTTTTGTAGAAAAGTTAAAAAACAATGAATTTTAACTGAAAACTAAAATTTCATCTAATTTATTTATATATTTACATTATATATTAAATATTTTTAATGCATATTTAAATAAATTATACATATAATAATACAATATTGTTCATTGGAATAAATTTCACATTGAAATTATATATAACAACATTTTAATCTTTTGATCATTTTGACTTTAAAAACCTATTGTATCATCCCAACTGCGATATTAATATTAAATTAATTTATTCTAATAGAATGTAAAAAAAAGTAAAATGGATTCCATGTTTTAGGTCATCATAATTTATAATTTCTATTAATTTTAAATTAGTTTTTTTTATCAAAAATATTAGTGAATGTAAATGAAATTAAATATGGAGTTTAAGGTAAAATCGAGTTTACTTAGTAGTTTAACATAAACATACGGGGAAAATAACCTAGAAATATTACCAATATCGATTTGATATAAATATTTCAAATATATAACCCCTTTTATAAAAATGGACCATTATTGGAGACACATGATGTAAGGGAGACATATCAATATTATTTACCTTTTTATATTTACAAGAATGCTACTCCCTCTCCACTATGATAGGGAACTCACCACATCACTTTATCACACATCACATGCCATTTTTCGTAGAAAAAAACATTCCAAAATAATCTCTTAACTTACATCCCCTCATCCTAGAATCCTCACTTTGGGTATAAAGAAAACCATGATAATCAATTGGTGAAAACGAAAAAGAATTACCCCAAGAAGAGGTAACATCCTTAAACAAGAACTATTGTTTTATTTCATTATCAACCCCCTAAATTATTATTATTAAATTATTATATAATAGCCTAAATATCCTAAATACACTAATATGTTTTAATTCTAATCAAATAGACACTTCCATAAAATTTGATACACAGTCACCATTTGTGTGTACTATATACTACCACTTCGCAAACTGATGTCATTTATTCTTCCATTACCAACATTCATGGTTTAGAATAATTATGGAATTGATATTTTTTTAGGATATTTTTTATTTAATTATTAAATTCTAATTGTTATATAATACATACCTTCGTGCTTTCCATTTTTTGAAATACAATAACTATGTTTGTGGATGTGTTTAATACCACCTTCTCGATGTGATGTAATTCATTCACTCTTTGAATGGAATGTATTAAGAATAATTTTAATAATATTTTTTGTAATATATGAAAAATAATTATAATATAATTATAATATATATATATATCATGTAATTTTATTTCTTTAAAAATATGTTAAGAAAATGGAAACACCGTCCATGTATACGTACAACTTACTATCTCCAGGAGCACTATATTTCATTTCATATTTCAATATTTTATAGATTGTTATAAAAACATATATACTGAATTTATATTATATTTATATCAATCTTTATATACTGGAAATAAGTAAACCATTATATAGGTATGATTATCAAGAATAACAAGTCAAAACATATACAAAAAAGTGGATTTTACCTCAAACATAACTTTAACAAGGGATTATTAATAAATGGGTAATATAAATTCATAATCAAATAATATATTTTATTTTATATAAGAATAAGTTTTTACATTATATTTATAATAAACTTATATTTATTATATATGAGGTTTGAATTTGGATGAGTAAATTCATGACTTATGGTAAGGGTTTTCTAATCTCAAATTTATTTCTGGGAGATATATGTTATTTTCAGAACATATTATTGTTGTTCAATGTATATATTTCCTTAAAAAGAATTTTATCATGAATTAAATTTATTTAATGATATAAATTTTTTAAATTTATGTTATTATTTTATGGGGTTCATTATTCAAAAACTACTCAAGTAGTAAGGGGATTTCTAGTCTCACTTTTATTTCTACGAGACTTATTCCAAATTCATCAATAATTTATTTTCTATGGTGTATATACTACCCATGAATATATTATATGATTATTATCCTTATTTTTATTAGTATTTATATATAAATTTTATGATCTCTCTTTTATGGGGTTTACAGTTTAAAAGTTACCAAAATCGGTAAAGCTATTTGGTCTCAATTTTTCTTCATTGTGACACAAGTTATGTTATGGACCTATATTATTTTATGAGGTGTATATACTACCCTATGACATGTTTTATAAGGAATGTAATTATTTTAATTATATTTTAATATTCAATTACTTTTTTTCATTCATGGATATTATGATTCAATGTTACAAAAGTGGTACCATTTTATTGCTACAATCTCATTATTTATCAGGATTGTTTAAAATTTTGATTCCATTGATGAAAGATTTTGACCCATGTCTCAATAAATCTCATGAACTATGTTATACTCTATTTATACATTATATATTCAAGTAATTGAATCAATTTTCCACTCTTGATTACATAAGATCTGTAAGAAACTGTTTTTATGAAAATCATAATTTGTATCTCTTTTTGGTAAAAAAGGTGTTTTATTCACAAACCATGTTTTCTAAAAAAAATTCAAATAGGTTTTTAAATCATATATTGATACATTTTTATGAGTAAAAATATTTTTATGAAATGGTTTGTGTTTCAATGTTTTTAAAATGGTTTTCAAATCTTCCATTATAATTTTTTCAATATTATTTTCAATGAAAATGGGTTTCAAAATGATTTATGTTTTAAAAAGAGTATTTTAGAGTGGAAAAAATATTTTCTTCCAAAAATTTGACAAATTATTTTTAAATATTAATTAATATTTTTTAAATTTATTTTAAAATAAAATAAAATTTTAAGTGTTTTATTACTTACAAATGATTTTCAAAAAAATCTTATTTTCCAAAAGAAGTGTTCTGAATGATCTTTGATAATCCATATCTATCTAGGATGAAATCCTTTTATATAGATTCTGATTTATTGGTTACATGATCTAAGGAAACCATTATTATCCTTTATTTTAATGATTTATGATTGTGATGAAACTTTGTTTTTGGATCCACTTTCTCTTCCATGGATTATACAATGATAAAATTCTTATGAAACTTGCTTCTTATCACATGATATTCTATGATTAAAACATTATGAAACCCATATCTTTTCCATAAGTTAGTAAATGATGAAATGATTAATAATTCATTTCATTTCATGGGTTATGATACGATGTCTATGAATCCCATCTCTTTTTAATGGTTCATGATATGATGATTATTTTATTATCTTGTTGAACACATGTTTATGATTTAATTATGTGATGAGTGGTACCTATATCTACCTCTATTGAAATGGGTAAAGATTCATATATCATGAGATAGACATGGATATAATTAGGAGTTAGATCAATTTAGTATGATAGGTTTGGAATGATTAGTAAATATGGTTATGTAATATATGGATAGAATGAGGAGTGAAATAGGTTCAATAATATAGGTAAAGAATGGGAAGTGAAACCAGTTCAGTAATATATGGATAGAATAGGTATAGAAACTTGTTCAGTAGAGGACTTAATCAACTAATATGGTATTAGTTGTAAAAATTTACTACTTATATGGTTCGGGTAGTGAATACATTCCACTAATATGTCAATTGAAGTAATCCTTGAATACTAAGGAAATAATTTTATATGTTCCTATGTCTACCACAATTCCATGTCTCATTCCTATGTTATGATTTTATGGCTTATGCTCTTTATTCCCTTCTAATTAATATCTTATGAAATTTCAATTTTTATTCCATGATTCATGTTTATGATCTTTGATATGTAGGGTATGATCTTCTAATGATCTGATCATGTTTTCATATTGTTATTCCCATGTTATACTTACATATCACCCTTGTTCTCCTTTATTGTTCATTTGAGCTCACCCATTTCTTATGTTTCCTTTCCCTAGGTTACAAAGAAAGTTTTTGAGTAGTATTACTAATGGGTAATATATTTAATGGAGTTTTTTAAGATCTTTCACCAAGATATAAGTTTATGCTTCCATGTTTCAAAAGAAACTAAACTATTATGGATTTTAAGCATGTAATTTTGTAATGTGATGAATACTCTTCTAAATTGACGTAATATCCATGCATATTAAGTATGGGTCACTGTAGTTGGAATCAAAGGAAAGGTTTATTCAACCTTTATAAAAAAGGAAGAGAAAACTTTAATGAGATCCCTAGGTATATTTCACAGGATATATCTAAGGAAGTATCTAAGAATAAACATGAGGATTCATTGATTAAAGAATTAGGAGTTATAGTTTCAGCATCATTTGTTTATTTTTTATTATTATGTGGTTTTATACTATGATAATTGTTTCTAACACTATACTTTCTTTCTTTTTTGTTATTGGAGGGAACTAGATGAAATTTGGTTAACATTGAATGTTTCAGATGTGTAATGTATGGGCATTATGTAAATTGATTCCCGATGTAGAAATCTCATGAAGCGAATCAGTAAGGTGATACGATTATTGGATATACTACAGATGATAATGAAACCATGAATGAAATGTGAAAGTTATGGTGTGTTATAACAGTCTTGTTTACATTAAATGTATGAAGAATGATTAAATTGAGGTCGATGAACCTAATGAAATGATTCATATTGAATATTCTTGGAAAGGGGTATTAAGTAATAATATAATGAATCACACATAATGGTTTAAGAATAAAGTAAAATGATTTAATTATATATGTATTGGAATTCAATAATTATGTTATATGAATCATGAAATATATATTTTAAATTTAGGATTTTAAAAAATATATTAAATCTTGCTGATGACTGAGAAAAGTGATTTAATGGAAATGTGATATTTAGAATAACGTAAGGCAACCCTTAATGTGTTCCAAATGCTGAGAAAATTTTGTTTATCTTGGATAAAGAGATGATTATAGTTAAATTAAATTAGATAGTACTTATTACCATGGAACATATTATTTATTTGTTGAAAAAGTGGACTATGGTATCATGGATGAAGTTTAAAACCATTTTTTGATTTATGGAATATATCTAATAATATTTAGAATAAGAAATTATGTATATTTTTAATATGTTTTTATGGTGATTCAGGTTGTTACAATTTTATAGGAGAAAACATGATAAAGGTATTCATAAGTTTCCTATGTGACAACTAGGAGGTACTTTATGATATATGGGGGATCAATGTTAAGCTGATTTTCAAAAATTTAGTGACATACTTTATAAAGATATATATTTTCATCTTTTAAAAGGGTTACAAGGTTAACCATTTATTGATTGTTTTATGTTAAATATTAGATGATGTTTTACATATTAAAGTATTATTTCCCTATATAAGGATTTATGCATATCATATAACCTGTGTTAAATAGTTTTTTGTGATGATAAGTAAAGGAAAAATGAATTACTAATCGTTTTACTTATTAATATTATGATCTGTTGGTCCATCAGGCGTAACAAATTCACATTCATTTTAGGAGTAAGAGATGAATTAGAAATTGGTCAAGACATATCCAATGGGAAATATTATGGTGAAATCAAGTATATCCTCTCATTTAAATTTATCAACATTATGAAAATGTTCTTGAATTAAAAATTTGTCATGATATAATTATTTTTAAGATATTAAAAACCTTCTTCAAGCCTCTTTGGTTTATAGATTTGTGATTGTTAAAATTATTATGTCCATTTTCTATATCACTCTCCATAATAACTTGATAGTTATATTTCCCTTCTATTTCCATTTTTTAACTTTACCCCTACGTTCTGTTATATGGAAACCTAGATATTAGTTACATTTGGTAACCATTATGTTTCCATCGTTCCCTTTTTTAAAGGATGTTTTAGTATTCATTTTTACTATGTGGGTTTCTATGAAAGAAACATTCAAGTATTAAACCACTGGTAACCTAGAAAACTATCAAGGGAGACATTCATTTTAAGAGGTTATAATGGAAACCCTTATATTTTGTGAATTTGTTTTTGACTCAAAGTATTTTTTTTGATATTTTGTATTTCACACAACACTAAATATTACATGTGTTATATGAGAGAACTAAGTTTAGATTTCATTTCAAGCAACCCCATATTAAAAATTCCCTACATAAAATACTGATATTATCTTTTGGTATATCCAACACTATTTTTGGCATGTGTTACACACATTGTTGAGTTCCTTCAACACATTGTGTTACAAATAAGACTGAGTTTTACCGAAAAATAATATACTATTAATATTATTAATAAATATTTATTATAGTTATCACCTAGACTTTAGAATTTAATTTATGAATAATATTAACTAAATTTTAGAAATATTTTTTACACATTTATATAAAATTAATCATTTGGTTATCAATTAGTTATAAATGAATGTAAGAACTATTAAAAAATAAAGAGATTACTTTTCTAAGATAACTTTTTTTCTATATACCAATAATTTTTATCTAAATAAATTAAACAATACAACATTAATGAATTATTTTAATAATATATATATATACACTTTTTACCACTCATCATATCTGTTTTCTATACATGATATAAGAATAAATCCAATTTTAGTCATAAAAGATATATTTTTCTAAAAATTATTTTGACCTCCTTTTAAAGGAGAACCTATTTGAAATCTAATTTTTCACACTTTTAAAAAATAAAATTTAATTTTGAAATAAGAATATCAAAATTTACATTGGGAAAATGTTTCGGTATTATTCTGAGAAGTTTAATGTTTTCATGAGTAGTTAAAAAATGTTGAATTTTAATTGAAAACAAAATTTCTATCTAATTTATTTATATTCTTAAAATATATTTTAAATTGTCTTTAAATTGTATTAATGTAAATTAAAAATATTTTAATACAATATTTTTCATTGTAATAAATTTATCATTTAAACTGGATATAAATTTTTTTTAAACTATTGAACATTGTCACTTTTAAAACTCATTGTCCCATCCCATATGCATGGTTAATTTTAAAATACCTTCTACAACTTATGTGTTATGAATTTTTAAAAAATGATTAGATATTTTTTATCATAATAATTTATAATTCATTTTAATCTAGATTTATCTTTAAACCAAAAATATTAATGAAAGTGATTAAAATTAATTACAGTGATTAAGGTAAAAAATTAGTTTACATAGTTGTTAAATGTTATAATAAGGGGCCAAATAACCTTAAAACATGTACAAAAGAAATATTATGGTCATATTTCGACCATATAATACCATGTATCTAAAATTAACCATTATTGTGAGAACATGACTTAAGTATGACCTCTCAATAGTATTTGCCTTTTTATATTTACAAGAATGCCACTCCACCTCTACTATAAAAGGGCACTCACCCCCTAATTTATCACACCGCTCATGAAATATTTCTTGAAAAAATCCTACCTAAATAATCTCCCAACATACCTCCTCTCATCCTATAATACTCACCTTTTTCATAAAGAAAACAAATTTAGTTCATTGGTACAAAGCAAAAAGAATTACCCAAATAAGAGGTAACATCATTTGAAAAGAAATTTTGTTTTATTTATTTCTCCACCACCTAAATTATTCTTATTAAAAGATTATTTAATAACATAATTATAATAAATATACTGATATGTTTTTTTTCTAATGGTATAATATACACCCACAAACACTTCCATCAAATGGGATACACAATCGTCGTTCGTGTGTACGACAGACAACACCTTGCAAATCGATGTCATTTGGTCTTCCATTACCACCTTTTAAGGTTGGTAATAAAAATTTACATAAAAATTTATATTATATTCATGATATATATGACATATTTAGGATTTTTTAATTATTATATAACACATACCTTCATGATTTTCATTTTGGGTGAATACGATAACATAGTTTGTGGATGTGTGAACTATATCCTCCTCAAAGCGATGTGATTCATTCATATTTTACGTGGAATGTAATAAGGATTTGATTAATTAACATATGTGTAATATTTATCATAATTATTCTATTATAAATAATATATATATATATATCATTTAATCATCTCTCATTTGAAAAATGGCAAGAAAATGGAAATAACGTTCATGCATACGTACGGCCTACTATATCGAGGAAAAGTGTATTTCATTTCATATTTATATATTTAAAATATTATTATAAATAATTATATACTAAATATATTAGATATTTATATCATTTTTAATTTATATAAATAATTAAATCATGATCTATGTAATAGGGTGAATAATAACAAATCAAAAGATTGAATAAAAAACAAAGCGGTTATTACCCAAAATAAAACATTAACAAGGAATTATTAATAAACTGATAATATAAAGTGATGATAAAATCATATATGGTATTGTATATAAGAATATTTTTTTTATATGTATAATTAACTTATATTTATTATACAATATTATTTAATGTGTATGATGTAATTCAAGACATAAGTTAAGGGGTTTCTCATCTCACTTTAATTTCTGGGATATATATGCTCTATTCACTAATTATTCTTATTGTATGGTGTATATACATTTCAAATAAATTTTATATCACTAATAAAATTTATATTATATAAAATCAATTGATTTTATTTTTTCATGGGGATCATAATTAAAAAGTTACTTAAGTATTAAGGGGATTTCAATTCTTACTTTTATTTTAGTGAGACTTATTGCATATTATCCACTAGTTTCTTTTGTGTAGTTACTATAATTACAATTAATGTATCCTATTATTATTATCCTTAAATTTATTTGTATTAACATATCAATTTTATGATTTCTATTTTAAGGGGTTTACACATCAAAGTTACCAAATCGATAATGTAATTTTGTGTTAATTTTCCTTCTTTTAGACAAATAATATGTTACACAACTATATTATTTTATATGGTGCATATAATTCCCTTTCACATGTTTTACCATGAATATCATTATTTTCATGATATATTAATCTTCATGTAACGTTGTTCTTTCATGCAAATTGTGATTCAAAGATACCAAAGTGGTAACAGTTTATTGCTAAAATCTCATCATTTATCTGGATTGTTTATGATTATGAATCAATTGATGAAATTTTATGATCCATATCTCAATAAGTGTCCTAAAATTTATTATACTCTTGTTTTTCATGATATATTCAATTAACGGTACCATTTTTCACTCTTTGGTACATAAGATATTTAAAAATTATTTTTAATAAAATTTATCGTTATTTTTCTCTTCGGTCAAGAATCTATTTTATTCCAAAATCACGATTTATAAAAATGTTTTCCAAAATTATTTTAAATTATATCTTAAGCTAATTATCAAGGAAAATTATTTTAAGGTAATTTTATATGTTTTAATGCATTTAAAATGTTTTTCAAAACTACCATTATAATTTTTCATGGTTATTATCAAATGAAAATATTTTCAAAATGTTTTATGATATAAATATAGTTTCTGAAAGTGGAAAGGATATTTTCCTCCAAAATTTTTTAAAATATTTTTAACGATTAATTTTTATGTTTTCAAATTTCATTTCAATGAAATATATTTTGAAACTGTTGTGTGTCGTAAAAAGTGATTTTCAAATAGTGGATATTTTCCAAGAGAAATTCTTTGAGTGATATTTCAAAATCCTTCACTATATAAGAAGAAATGTTTTTATACAATTTATTATTTAATAGGGATATGGTCCAAGGACACCATAATAATTCTTTTTATGAATGGAATATTTTTACGATGAATTTTTTTTATGAAACCTATTTCTATGCCAGAGGTTATACCATAATAAAATGTTTATAAAACTCTCTTACATTCATAGGCTATTCTATGATGAAATAATTATGAATCCAGCCTATTTTCCATAGGTTGTGATATGGTGAAATGTTTATGATACCAATTTCATTCCATGGGTTATAATATGATATTTATGAAACTTGTGTCTTCTTTAAGGGTCGTGATATGCTGACTGTTTAATTATCTTGTGGAAAACATATGTATGATTTTATTATATGATGGGTGGGACCTGTATCTCCATAAAATTCATTGGGTAAATATTTAAATTTTATGTGATAGACATGGCTAGAATAACGAGTAAACTTAGTCCAGTATGATAGGTCTATAAAGAGGAGTGAATAGGGTTATGCATGACAGGGCTGTAATGGATGGTGAACTCAGTTTAGTAATATAGGTATATAATGAGTTGTGAACTCAGTTAAATATTATAGGGCTGGAATAAGTAGTGAACTATGTTAAATAATACAGGGCTGGAATGGGGATTGATCCCAGTTTAGTAATTTAAGGCTAAAACAGGTAGTGAACGTTGTCCAGTAAATGAATTTTTCTACTAAGATTGTCTTGGGAGTGAACATTGACTACTAAGATATTTTAGAGTGTGTACACATTCCACTAATATGGAATTGGATGTAATCCTTGACTACCTAGTAAGTAATTTCATATGTTTATGTGTCTGTGATAATTCCATGCCTTATTCATATATTATGATTTCATGGATTATGATCTTTATTTAGTTATGAATCATGTATTATAAACTTCTAATCTTTATTCCATGATTCAGGTTTAAGATCTTTTATATTCATGGTATGACCTTATAATGATATGATCATGTTCTCATACCCTTATGCTCATGTTATTTTTATATATCTCTCTTGTTTACCCTAACTGAATACTTTAGCTCACCCATTTCTTATAATCTCATTACCGAGGTCATGAAGAAATATTTTTAGTTAGAGTTCTAAAGGGGAATATATTTAATTGAGATATTTAACCTCTTTCACTAAGATAGAATATTATTTTTTCAAGTTTCCATATACACTAAACTATTATGGTATTTGGGTATGTAATTTTTTTAATGTACTAATTATTCAATTAAAATGACGGAATATAATTGTATTTTAAGGATGGAACTCTATAATATATGCATCTGTAGGTATATTTCAATACCAATGATGGTGTCTTGGTATTCATCCTCATTATTCATGAATCCTTCCTACAGTGATAAAGAGAAGGGAAAATTGACTTTTCTAGGGAAACAAATACATTCCACAAACCAACATAGTTTAGATTTTTTATTTTAGAGTAATATTTAAATAATAATCTTCTAGACAACATTAGAATTAATATTCCATGTTTGGGGAGTTTCATGGGAATATAATAAATCTTCTTTCATATGTTTAGTTTCCACTAGTGTATTTTATGGGGTAGGGTGTTCCGTGAATAAATCAGTCAGGTCCTAACCATTCACTAACATAAGTTAAATGAAATAAATGTATTATTATTTCATAATAACCTTACACTAGTCAAAACACAAGGATAACATAGTTTGACCATGTATATACATCATGGGATGTATATGATATACCTGGTGGAATTCGAAGTGCTACAAGTAATGCTTCAAATTTCACACTACAATGTTGATCACGATGCAGTTCTTCTCAAAATCATTATACCGAGTATCAATTCCTAGAACAATTATTATGAGTTAATATAGATTGTTATCATTCCCCATATCATTTTAATATTCTAGGAGAGCCCTAAGTGATCATTCCATGGTGGTCACATATAAGGTGAGTGGATTTCATTCCATCGGTTGAATCAAGATTGGTGGGTACAATAGATATTTTATGAGACTCAAAAAGGATTATCAGTAGTCCTAATCTGATCGGTAGTAGACTCCCTTCTTACTTATCTAGTTGAAGTGGAGATATTTTATTGTTAGTTTGGCTATGAATCATTGAATGCACATGAGGTTCCCTTGTAGCACCCACATTTCTTTGAGATTGTGAGGGGGTGACATTACTAGGACATCATTGGTCTTTTTAGGGACTATATAAATATCGTAGTGGCATTCCAAAAATAAAAATAATTTTCTAGGTGTCACCCCAAAATAAAATTTTATCAGATTCAACTTCAAACTATATAGCCACAACTTGTTGAATACTATTTGAAGGTTAATGAGGTGATTACTTAATTTTAGGGATTTGACCACCAATTTATTAATATAACACTTTATTATTCATCCCAATAATTTCTTAATGATATTATGTATGGTGTGTTGATAATTAGCTTTGGTGCTCTTCAATGAAATTGGAATGAATTGATAGTATAAGATCCCCTAGGGTGATCTAAAGACTATGGATTTTTCATCTTTAAGGACCATTTTTATTTGGTTGTACCTTGAATACCCATCCATGAAGGAAAGTTATTGGATTCTATAAGATTCATTGATCAAGAGTTTTTTGATAATAAATAGTAATATTCCTTCAGGTATCGTCAATTAAGGTCTCTATAATAGATGCAGACCCTAATATTCCAATTACTTTTCTTAATAGGGATGAGGCTGGCAAGCCATTTTTTCTATTTCAATTCTCCGACTAAGTTGGACTTGATCAAATGTTTAACCTCTGACTCTACATTAGTATCATGAGAAGGGTGAATTATCCTAGATGCCAACACGAAACCTTGATGTCTATTAAGTAATCTTAAATGATGTATAGCCACAAATGGGTTTAATTTGTCAATTTTAATATAATTACAACCCAAAAAACATATCTTTGATGCATTAGAAATGAAATTTAAATATCATTCTACTTGATATTAATGTAATCACTAATCAATATAGGTCATTGGACTTCTTATATTCCCATATTTACATACGCGATATCATTGATGGTGGTAGATATGTCTTCCTCAAATATGGTAGGGGTGTTTGTGAGTTCATCCTCTTCTTCTTCAAACTCTGATTCTGTATATAAATTTTTAGATATGGTTGGAAATATGAGGGAATAAATATCATTATCAGGATGATAGAGGACATGGTAAGATACATTTTCATCCAATACTACTAGAATTATTACAAATATATTTCATAGATGATTTTCATTCACTCAGCCACTAGGGGAAGGAGGAACCTGGATATATAGGATCAGATTCACTACCTCAATAAAATTTATTGTTAGCTCATAATCACTGGAGATCATACTCTTGGTGTTTTCAAGGGAATTCCCCAATCCATTTGGTGATGAAATAAATATATTTTCATCAAAAATTGATTTTCTCCCCTCCCTTTTAGAGAATCATACCTCAACATATTTTTGTTCAAAAGACACAAAGGTAGAATTATCACTGTGTATTAGGATGAATTTTCCATCGATTGGGTATTTCAAGCACTAAAAAAATATTGATGTTACCACCATGTATTTGTGAAGCCAATGAATTATAACAATAACATTACTTATAGTGTCTTTCTAGATAATCAAGAACTCAACATTATATGTGATATCCCTAAATTTCTCAATGAACATGATCTTCCTGATATATCTTTTCTCACTCATATAATACCCTTGAATGGTCAGCTTTGTTTGAGTTAAATCCAATTAAATATATCCCAAAAATTGAAGGGTCCAAATCAATATGAGTTTGATCAAAAAACCATTATCAACTAGTTCCCATCAGATGTTGACATAATCGAGTCTTATCAAAATGTATAGGGGTTTGATGTGTCCCTAGATAACCTTCTCGTGATCATGCTATATGGATGATATGTAGATATGAAATTATGGTATAATATTACCCATTCGATAAAACTGATCTTTAGCTACTTATATCACAAACTTATACTGGCTCTGGAGGGCTTCAATGAGATTCTATCTGAGTTATTTTGAAAGACAGGGGTGTGTCTGAGATTGAAAGATTTACTGAGATAGTTGAATTTTTTACAGTGTGTATTAATTTTTTAGTAGAGTTTATCACTTTGAAGGATGGTTTCCTCTTTATTATATAGTTAAAGATATTCCACAATTGAGGTAGACAAGACCAATGATTTTTCATGGGTATAAAAGGTATCTTTTACCAGAGGCATGTGTCATGTTTCCCTACCCCTTTTTCGTGTCTGATTGGACAATTTCATGCCTTCCATCTATTTTTCTATGAAAACTGGGCGTATATAACCAAAAGAGGGTTCTAGGATACATCCATGTCTCTGTTGCTGTTTCTGGAGTTCATTACCATGTGTCTAAAATTCATACATTACCTCTATGGGGATGTGACCAAGATATTGAGTCTAACCTTGCCCAAATTGTCCCATGTATCCTCACCTCCCCCAACATTGTTCGCAGACTCCCATGTTATATATGGGTATCTCTTAAATTGAGGAATAATTATCATTATGAAAGGTGAATGAAAAGTGTATTACATTAAAAGAATTGTAGATGTTCTCTTCAGCCAATGAGGGATCAATTTTGTGGGGTATTTCCTGTACATTGTACATTTCGTTGAAGAAGTCTGCAAGAGTTGAAGCTTGTGTAAGAGATGAATATGACCCTTCCTCTTCTATATCTTTTGAATTTTGATTATTAAATCCACATATAAAAGGCATATTTTATGTCACCTCCCTATTTGATGGAACCATCATAGTTTTTTTGAATCTGTTCTCTCATGTTGGAATGAGCTAGGTCAACTATCTTCTGAGTCATCCGGTTATTGAACTTATACCCACACCTATATGGAACCATCCTCCAATAATCTTCTTATTCTAACTGGTAAATGGTTACACAAGTCACATATGTCAGTGTGTTATCCAACATAACCAATATGTAATCAGACATCATTTAGAGGATGTATTTGAATATGAATAAATCATGGATGTTTTGACCCGCCCTTATATAAGAATTACAGTATTCAAGAAGTTCAATGAGGTTGAACTCTTTGGGATTACTACGCTATGGTATATTGAAAATATTATTTTCTATGTCTGTAAGTAAATAATTTTGGACCTACTTATTTGAGATGGAGTTTTATTTATTCAACTGTTCCTAAAATCCCAAATGACCTTGATCTATTTTTTGATTCTGGACAAGGATGATTTTGTTGTTGATACAGCTCGATAGGTGGTATTGGGAAGTTCAAAACATACCTAAATTCATGAATGGTAAATACTACTAGTTTTATGGTAATAATGATTTTCTCTGACTTTCCAATCCTTTTCCCCTATTATAAAGGTGTGGGTTGAGATTTATCTCGGTTTCTATAAATGTAATCCTATAAATGTTATGCCCTTTCTACAAATTCATGAAATCCTCTAAGGTATTTCTTTGGGATTAGAGGACATAGCTCATCTAGGAGATTTTCAACATAGTGTTCCAACAATTCATATCATGAGACAACAATTTTGAGTTAATAGTTTAAACCTTTCCATATTAATATAATGTCAGATACCCTCTATTTTTTACATTTCATTCAGTTCATCTAGTCAACAATCATCCTTTTCAGTAGTGCAGAACTAAACTGATAAAGGAATTTATGATAAAAGTCATTCAATACCACAATATATCATATTGAACAGATAATATAACAATATATGATTTCACTCATTAGATTCCATACAAAACACCTCATCTTGGTCACATCTTTCTGATCGTGATGGCCCATCATATGACCACATAAGGACATGAAGTGTATGATACACTGTTTGGGGTCTCAGACTCCATCGAAGTTAGAAAAGTTTGGATTTCCAAAATTGGTTTGTGGGGAATTTTTATCCCCACATTCAGGGTTTGAATTATTCTTAAGCTATACAAGTGTGTGTATCGATTCTATATATTTCATTCGAGCATCAAGGGACTCAATGGTGTTGATATATTCTAGAGGTAATGTTGTCTGATTCACCTCCCTTCTACGGGGAGTAGGTGAGGCATTATAATGTGTCCCCATATTCATTTCCTATTGAATCTAGGAAAGTTTCAATCATCATTGAGTTCTTAATTTATTTAGACTGGCTACCTATATCCAAATTCAGTTTGATGCCTAGATGCCACTCTTATAGGTATATTAACTCTTTTATGATGTATCGGAGGAGGAATATTCATCACATATTGAATATGATACCAATTTATAATATTTCATCTCATTATATCCTCATTGTGTTGTTTGAGATTTTTTATCTCATTATCATATTATGATACTTTATCATCCATGGAAGTAACTTCATCTATTATGGGTGGCAAGTTGGATATGACCACTTCTTTCCCTTTATCTGTGGATGTGTTTCATCATAGAGGTGGCCAATCAATTTTACTAAGTATGTCGTTTTGGATACTCTTCTAGTTCCATGTGCATGCGGCCTCAGTTGGTTTATCCCAAACACCCACCTCCCAGTATATATTTTTCATGGTGTGTCCATGTGTATTTGATTCTTAATCCAAATTGTCTATTTTTTTGATAGTGAAGAAATTCACAGAGGTGTATCATGCAATGATTATTTCTCCATTTCTTAAAATGTTATAGAGTGATTCTTCACTTCATTCATTATGGTCATTTCTTGGACCCTTGTCCAGATTGGACCATTTTGTGTTAGGAAATATGATGTGTTTGATTTACCTCATTGTATGTTCCTAATATCTAAACCTTTAAAAGGAATCCATAAGTAAGTTTTGTATTTTTATTTCTGAATGGGCCCCAAATAGAAAATGTATATCTTGTGGTGGTAGGAATGGATCTGATGTCGTCAATCGATATTTACCTCCAAACCTAGAGAAGAATGATTCCCTTTGTGGTGATGATGACTATTGACCTCACCTATTTTGATAATCTCAATTATGTCTTAATATGATGATATTCGGAAATAATGTTCATTTATATATTATTTACATTCTCATACTACTATTGAGTCGATAAGAATATAATAATAATCATTTGAATATGTTAATCAATTATTATCAATGCTTATACATATTATGAAATAATTCTAACTCAATCTAGATATGTGTTGAATAGAACCAAGCTACCAGTATGTATAAGTCCACCAGTAAGAAAATGTCACTGATAGATTCAGTCTACTGAGAAGAGCTACTATTACAGAAAGGATCCACCGATACAGAACAGCTTCCGATAAAAGCAGAGCTATGGATGGATCAACCCAACCTGTGTGCATAAGTCCACCGGTATGCACTTAGTCACTGGTACAGAACAGAGCTTCCGATATGCACAGGCTACTGATACAAATGTCTACCGATATGAGCTACCATTACACTAGATCTTCCGTTAGAGTAAGTCTACTGGAATAAGAAATTCTACCACCATGATGTTCACCGATATAAAGATGAGCTACAAATGGACCAAAGCTACCAATAGGAGTCACTAGTACAAAGAGTAATTGATACACGGAGTAAATACTATCGATAAAAGGAGCTACTAGTACCGGAACAAAGTGCTACTGATAGGAGATCACCATTATACAAAGTCCATCGATACAAGTCTACCAACAAAGAGCTACTGATGAAAGACTCAACCAGTCACTGATTCTTAAACTCTATACATGTCAATATTATTAAAATAATGATAACGGTCATATTTGATGATTTTAATGCAATCAATGTTATTTAATGATAGTTGTTGGAATTCCAGGGAACTGTACCTCGTATATGTAAAAAGGTAATCATTCCCATTGATAGGAGATGAATTATATAAAATGAAGGACAAAGGTCGGGCATAATAGCGTAAAAAATAAGGTCTGAATAGTGTAGAAAAGAACTTCATTCACAGAGTAAATAAAGGATACATCCATACTGGAAGAACACTGGACAGACATGAAGCCATTCATTCAAGAAGAGAACACAAGATAATATTTAAAAAGGAGTGTAGAACTACAACGAGATCTTTATGCACTCAAGATGATCAAACTGAACTTGACAAAAATGGCCCTCTCTTTTCAGACAAAAACCAGAGAAGGACACAGAAGCATTGTTGATTAATCAAAGGACTCCAGGGCTACATTTCAAATCACTAGACCATTCTAACACTTATATCTACTCTCTCAGTGATTCTTTTATTTACATTTTGAGTAGTGTGCATACTCTGTATATTTTATACACACACAGTCTCATGAGCTAAGTTGTAGGATTTCTAAATCCTCACACAAACCTTCAATAACTCTCTTGTATCCCACTATTGATAGTGGTAGAGGTCAAGTAGGACCTGGACAACCATTGTGCTATTGGTTTTGTTTTCCCATGAAGAACTGTGGTTGAGGACTTAGTACCTAGACAGACTTTGTACTGTTGTTTACCCTGATCCTGGGTGTGGATCAAATTTATATAAATTTTTTAAGAGGACTAAGTCTCTACTTGAGACTAAATCTCTTCATTACATCTCTTCTTCATCTTATATTAAGTATAAGGTATACTACATATTATATATTCGTCTGCCAATTACATTTAAATTCAAAATGTATTAAAGTTACTTTGATAGTTAATCTAGAAAGTGTTTGTAACTATTATAAATCAGTGGGTTAGTTTCAAAAGCTAATTTAATCTTCTGATTAAATTACCCGAGACCTAATCAATCATTTGAGAACCTAACTGAACCCTTACAGTTTTAAAAATTCACTATAGTTTAACTTAGTTTTTAAATGGGGGATTTCAAAAGAAATATTTTTAATAGAAATTTTAATTGGAACTCAATTCACCCCCTCTTGAGTACCCTCTACGACCAACATTCGGTATCAGAGAATTGTTTATTATTAATGTTTTTCGAAACACACAATTTTTAAACTTTGATATTAGTTGTCTTTTAAAGATCTTAAATTTATGTTAGTTCTAAATTTTATCTCTTTAAATATATTTTCTAAAATCAAATTATGGATAATAGACTAGAAGGTGATACTTCCAACATGCAATCATTCTTTAATGGTGTTAATTATGCTCATTGGAAGAATAAAATGAAAATATATTTAGAGAGTATTGGATTTGACATCTGGACTGCTATAAAGACTCAATATAACATTCTAGAAAAATAAAGAACTAATCGAGATGAACCTACTAAAACTGCCTACAATAATAATTGTAATGAAGAGAATGCTCTTTACTTTGCTTTAGGAGATGATGAATTCAATCGCATATCTTCTTGTAAAACTGCTTACGAAATTTGGGATACTTTGGGTGTTTCTCATGAGGGAACAACCAATCTTAAATAAATGAGACTAAATACCTATATTATTAAATAAGATAATTTTAAAATGAAACCTGATAAACCCATTTCTGAAATTTATCTCAGGTTCAATGATATTTTCAACAATATGAGATCTCATGGTAAAGAAGTTTCTGCAAAAGAAAAGATCGTGAGAATATGAAGATGTCTGTCAGAAAGATAGAGAGGCACATCAGTCTCCATAAGACAATCGTGTGATATAAGTTCACTACCTGTTAAGGAATTAATTTGGTAAGCTTATTATGTGTAAAGAAGAACTGAAGGTAAACAAGGAAAAAGATGATGAACCAAAAAGGAAGTCGGTAGCATTTAAGACTACTGCTTCAAAGAGAAAGGATAAGGAGAAAGTTCACATACCTACTAAAATCTCAACGAGTGAATGTTCAGATTCAGATAGTGATGCTGAGATGGCTCAAATAGCCAGAAGATTTAAGAAGTTCTACAGGAAGACGAAATACTTCAAAAAATCAAACAAAAAAGGTATATTTGACAATAAAGGTCACTGTAAGAAATATTGGAAGATGTCTGATAAGAGTGATGAGATTGTCTATTATGAGTGCAAATGGAAAGGACATGTAAAATCAGACTGTCCAAAATGGAAGTTCCTAAAGAAATATGACAACAAGGACAACAAGTATGAGAAGGATATGAAATAAACATGGAGTGCTTCAGAATATAATTGATGTGATTCTGATTATACCCAGGATGAAAAATCTCAGAATGATAATATGTGTTTCATGACAAACTCTTTTGAGGTAACATTGGATAATCATGCTTTAAATTCTTATTATTCTGGAGTAGATTCTGATTATGAATATGAAAATGTGTCTAGTGATGATTTATTTAAATAATTTAATATTCTAGAAGAAACCTATAATGAATTGAAGGACAAGTATAAGACCTTAAAGAAACAACATGCTTTGACCAGTTCTGTTAAATCTGCACTTGATATAGAAAAGGAAAAGAATGCTCAATTACTTAAGGAAAATACTGAATTAAAATTTTCCAATGATCAATTAAGGAAGGACCTAGAGAAAATAATAAATGGAAAGAATACTCTAAATCAAATGATAGGAAAACAAGTAGAACCATGGTATACCACTGGAATAGGCTATCATCATGGACAGTGACATTTTACTGAAACTAGATTTATTTATAAATCTGGACAGAATTCGGCTAGTTCTAGTTCTAGTAATTCATATGCCTCAACTAGTTAACCACATAGTTATAGATCAAATAAATTTTATCTTCAAAATCAATTGATTCTGTAAATTATTTGAGACCCATAAGACAAATCTGAGTACCTAAAGCTTTTCTTGCTAACCTATCTGGACCCAGGAGAATCTGGGTATCAAAATCATTTTTCATCTAAACCTTTTTTGTAGGAAACTTTCATGAAGAGTTCCCATAAGAAATATGGTACATGGATAGTGGATGTTCAAGGAATATGGCTGGATATTACTCATTCTTCAAGAGTTTAATCAATGTTTATGGAGGCCATGTCACCTTTGGTGATAATTCTAAAGGAAAAATCATCGGCCTAGGCCAGATTGGTAACACTGATTTAGTTTTAATTTCCAAAGTATTATTTGTTGATGGACATAAATATACTTTTTAATGTATTTCTCAGTTGTGTGATGATGTTTTCCATGTTAAATTTGAAAATGATTCTTGTAATGTTTTTAATTATAAAAAATTTCTAGTATTTTCTTCTTTGAGAAATGGAAATGTTTATGTAGTTGATTTGAATTATTTAGCTAAACAAAATATTACTTTTTGAAATTCATTTCATAAATAGTCTGGGCTATGGCACAAAATATTAGGACACTAAAATTTTTTTTCACTTAGAAAAATGTCTAAGAAAAACATTGTTAGATACCTACCTAAACATGAGTTCCCAACAAACAATGTTTGTAATCCTTGTCAAAATGGAAAACAACATAATGTTTCTTTTAAATTAATGAACGAAGTTTCAACTTCTCAACCTCTCCAGTTGGTTCACATGGAATTGTTTGTACCTTCTAGATTTTCTAGTTTAAATGGGATGCACTATGTCTATGTCTTAGTAGATGAATTTTCACGAAACACTTTGGTATAATTCTTAGCTCACAAAAGTGAATATTTTTATTTCATTATTAAATAATCTATGTCTGTATAAAACCTTAGTGTACATAAGATTAATACTTTGAGAAGTGACCATGGTCGTGAGTTTGAAAATCATGAGTTTGAATCTTATTTCTCACACAATGGCTATAGTCACAATTTCTCTTCCCCTAGAACACATCAGCAGAATGGTGTAGATGAATGAATAAATAGAACCCTTCAAGAGATTTCAAGAACTATGCTTAATGAGTATGACCTGCCAAATTACTTTTGGGCTGAAGCTATAAATACAACATGTTATATTATAAATAGAGTATTGATTAGACATGTTCTTAAAAACACCCTTTATGAATTGTGGAATAATAAGAAACCTAATGTCAATTACCTCAATGTTTTTGGTTTTAAAGTCATTATTCTTAATACTAATGATAATCTTGACAAATTTGCATCCAAGGGTGATGAATGAATATTTTTAGGATATTATTTAAATATCAAATCCTATTGAGTCTTTACAAAAAAACAAAATGTGTGGAAGAATCTGTTCACATCAAGTTTGATGAAACTGATCCACATGATCCCAAATCTCCCATTGAAAGTCTTAAAGAAGACTTGTCTGTTCTGGACCATAATGATAAAATTAATGAACCTGTTGTAAAGACATCCAGTTCTAGAAACTTTCCAGAATATGTTTATGTTGAACCAGAACCAACATATGAACCTGAAATTTCTAGTTCTACCTTTACTATATCAACAAGAATTCTAAAGTATCATCCTTTATATTCTATTGTTGGTAATATTGAAAGAGGGACACCGACTAGATCTTCACTTAGAAACCAGGTTGAACATCAAGCCTTTATTTCATAGTTAGATCCTAAAAAATGTAAACGATTCAATCAATGATGAATTTGGGGTAATGGCTATCCAATAATAATTAAATCAATTTGAAAAAAACAATGTCTGGGAATTAGTTGACAGACCTAAGGACACTTTGACTATAGGCACTAAATGGTTTTTTAGAAACAAAGTTGATGAGTCTTGAAATATAGTTAGAAAAAAATCTAGGATAGTTGCACAAGGTTATAGTATAGAGACAATAATAGACTATGAGGAAACCATTTCCCATGTATCTAGATTAGAAGCTATTATGATTCTACTTGCCTATGCTGCTCATCTGAATTACATGTTATATCAAATGGATGTCAAAAGTGCATTTCTAAATGGTTTTATATTTGAAGTTGTTTTTGTTGAAAAACCACTGGAATTTACAACCACCATTTGCAAAATCATTTTTTAAGCTTTCTAAAGCTTTATATGGTTTAAAACAAGCTCCAAGAGCATGGTATGATTGACTAAAAAGTTTCATTATTTCCAATGGTTTCACTAAAGGAATTGCAGATCCCACTCTTTTTATTAAAAGAATTTCTATAGATATTTTGATAGTACAAATCTATGTTGATGATATTATTTTTGAATCTTCTAAACATTATTTATGTAGTGATTTTTCAAAGAGTATGCAAATTGAATTTGAAAAGCGTTTAATGGGAGAACTCAAATATTTTCTTGGATTTCATGTTTTTCAAAATGAAAATTGAATTATTTTGAGTAAAATTAAATATAAAAACGATCTTATAAAACTTTTTGGTTTGGATAGTATTATGGAAAGTGATACACCTATGAGTACTATTTTTTAGTTGGACATTGATGAAACTGGGAAACCAGTGGATCAAACCAATTACAGAGGTATGATTGGAAGCATACATTACCTTACTTCTAGGTGAATAGATATTATGTTTAGTGTGTGGATGTGTGTAAGATTTCAAGATAATCCTAAAGAATCTCATTTTCTTGCTGTTATAAGAATTTTCAAATATCTTAAACATACTGTAAATTTAGGTTCGTTTTATCCAAAAGGACAAACATTTGATTTAATGATTTATTCAAGTGCCAAATTTGTTGGTTACTAGTAAGATAGAAAAAGAACTTCTGAAACATGTCATTTTCTAGGTAATTCCTTAGTATCATGGTTTAGGAAGAAATAGAATTCGGGTGCATTCTCCACTGCCGAAGTAGAGTATATAGCTACTGGTAGTTGCTATGCACAAATTTCGTGGATGAATCACACACTTTTGGACTATGGATATGATTTTAATCATGTTTCAATAAATTGCGATAAAGCTAGTGCAATTAATATTTCAAATAACCCTGTATCTCACTCTAGGACCAAACACATTGATGTAAGGTTCCATTTTTTGAGAGATCATTTCCAAAAAGGTGATATTGCTCTTTAATTTATTGGTACTGAACATCAATTAGCTGACATTTTCACCAAACCTTTATGTTCGGATAGGTTAAGTTACATTAGACATGAGTTAGGAAGGACATACTCTGTCTGTTAAGAAACCTCACTATTAGAAACCTCACCGTTAGAAACCTCACCATTAGAAACCTCACCGTTAGAAACCTCACCATTAGAAACCTCAACGTTAGTAGACCTCACTGTTAGGAATTCTCACTAGTATACCCCACTGTTAGTATGTGTTGTATTAAACTTCTGTTTTAGCCGCCAGAATTTTGATCATTTATATTTTACGTATTATTTTTTAATTAATTATTTTTGGATTCCTAAATGATAAAACAAAAGTTTTTATCCTCTTTAGATCCATATCCCGCCCATTACCTTCAATCTTTAGCTCTCAAACCTTCTCTCGAACCCTATGTCTCGTGATTCGAACAATGGAAAGAGTGAAGAGACCTTCGGCCAGTGCAAAGGAAGATGATCCAAATGCAAAGAGACTCAAAGGCGAGTATAGTGGTGGAAGTGAAGTACGGAAACCTACGAACCTACCTCTTGCTTAGAGAAAGATAGTAGTTGAGAAGGAACTGTGCGTTGAATGGATAATGTCTAGTGATTTGTTAGTTCTAGATGTTTTGGAAGATCTAAAATGGATAGAATTCTTATCGAACAACAATGGCCCTTATTATCTGAAGCTAGTGAAATAGTTTTATGAGTTTGTGATTTTTGAGAAATCCAATGATGAGAACAGAATGATTTCATTTCTGAATGGAAAGAAAATATATTTTTCATGTGTTGAATAGACTGAGTAGCTGAGAGTACCACAAGAAAGAGTGTATGGTTATTCATCAAAGATAGTACCACCTACTAGTAATATTTTTTACTATGAGACTGCCTTAGAGGATCTCACCGGATGGGGCTAGCAAAGAAAGGTGGTGGATGGTGAAATGGATGGAGAGAACAGATTTCTATTCAAGTTTGTGCAACATGTGCTATGTCCAAGGAGAGGGGACTTTGAAAATTTGAGATATCAAGATATATATCTGTTACATCTATTGAAACATGGAGTGAAGGTGAATCTGTGCAGGTTGTTAATGATTCAAATGGAGGATATGACCAGACCCAAATCAAAGACCAATGCTTTATTCGTTTCCAAGTTGATTTCTGTATGATCAAAGTGAATGGGGTATCTGAGTCTCAATATGAGACATTGGTGTAAAATAATAACTTTTGTATCACAAGAACAGTTTGAAAATACATGAAGATCAATTGGAATCCATGGAAGAGATAATGGGTTAGTGATGATGAGATTCTGTATGATAAGTATAATGCTATGGATCATCCTTCTAGCCCTAAGGATGTGAGAGATCCAGGTGTAGGACTTGATGAAGAAGAACCTTAGTATAGTGATGATAATGATGAAGAGGATACATCTATAGCTGATGGATGGGATCCAGACTTTCCCCCAAGTCCTGTTTCTGAAATTGTATCATCAGGAAAGGAAAAATTATTAGAAGAGGAATCACTTGTTGATGAGGAATACCAGCTAACCCCTGAGAATGAAGAAGAAAGAGAGAATGAATCTGAAGCCTCTGCTTCTATTTTCTCCAGTCCGAGTCCATTGATTGGAAGCTCAGTTGTTCCTGTTAAGGATGTAGTGGGTGATATGGAAGGGCATGTGCCTAATCCAAGGGAGCCTCTTTCTGTTGCAAAGATGGAGTTGATTGTAAAGGATTCTTCTGAGGAAGAAAGACCTGATGAGAATGATATTTTTATATAGGAGCATGAACCAGTTGAGGGGGAGCATCCAACTAGGCTTGGCACTGTCTCAGTAGCTAATGAAATTGAGGATTGGGCAGAAGACCCAGGTTTTGTGTTTTGTGGATTATATTATCCCAATTATGATAACGAGGCATCCCTCAATAAACCAAAAGTCAGTTATGATATTCAATCTGAGTTGTTACCTGAAGATGTGATCAGAAAAGGTGATCTGGATAAGTTAATATCTGATCTTAAATCTTGTATTGTGGAAGAGGTAAGAAAAATGGAAGTATCCCTACTGTCATCCATTCAATCGATTATGACTGAATCAGTGGCCAATATTGAGTTTGAAAGAGCACCTATAGTTTTGCATGAATATATTATCACTAGGGCTGATCTTGAATCCTTAAAGGATGATCTGAAAGAGTCTTTGAGTGCTTCTATTGATATTTTAAGGATTATTATTTGATGAAGAGATTAGTAATATGGAAAAGTCCTTAGAAATCGCTCTTGGTTGTAATGTGTCAAACATTGTGGCAGAGATAGTGGATGAAGTTACAGCTTTGCAGACTCATGTATCTAGACTGGCAGAGAATGTTGAAAATTTAAAGCAATCAGTTATCTCTCTGGAATCCTATATGAGTCTAAATCTCAAGAAGACAATTATTTGGATTACATGAAGAGTGTGGTTAGTCAAATGTTCTCAGTTTTTTAGGAGCTTAAAACCTCCATGAAAAATCATGTCAGCACCGAGGATTCTCAAGTGCAAAATCTTATTAGTGGGTTGACCAAAAACATCAATGAAACAGTAACCTTCTCTATTGGTTCTCATGCCTCTAGACCTTAAATATAACTGCATCGTATTCGATCATAGACGAACGAGGAGTTTGGTTCAGCATCAACCAGTGGCTCTGTGGACACATCTGAAATGACCAAAGTGGTGACTTGTACTAGAGATACAACTAAAGATATCATGAAGATTATTCAAGACTATATGAGAGAAGCTTCTGCTTCTCAGAAAGAGGTGAAAGAAAATGTAGATTATTATTTCGAAAGGGTTCATACTAAGCATCATCTCAACAACCATTTCAAGCTTATGTTATTAAACATGAATCTACCACCATTCAATCAAGCCTTCAGTGAATAAGTTAGCAGGCTCAGAGAATTGACACCTGCACAAGACAAATTCATGGAAAACAAGGATGATTTCATTTCTGCTATGGGAAGAGTAGGAGGAATAATTATGGATTTCAGACATATTTTTTTGCCTTTCTTGCATGTTGATACATGGACAGTGATTATATGTCCATATTTACCTACATCTGCCTCTACTACTTCTCATGTTCAGATGACTCCCTCCAAAGCCATCTATAGCCTTTCTCTTATGATCACAGAGAGAGCTCCACCGTACAAACCATGAATAGTTTCAGTAGATCAGCCTTCTATGATCATCTCTGGTGTTCCTCATCCTCCACCTTCATCCACACAGCATGAATCCTCTTCTCATCCTCAGGTAAAATCACAAATTGACGACGTGGATTGAATAGTTGGCTAAGACATTTGATAGGAATCACTTGTATTTTTTTCTCGATTCCTTTTTTCCCCATGAAATAAAAATTTTCTTCTTTTCATTTCCATTTTGTTCCTTCTATCCTTGTTGTTTCCCACTTTTCGATAATCAAAAAGGGGGAGAACATAACTGAATGAGAGAGCTAATATGATTTGAAACATGTACCTTTGATACCATTAAATTTAAGTCTGCCTCTGATACATTTAACATTTCAAATATTACATTTTTACTTCTGGTGTGTTGTTTTTATTATTATTGTTTTTATTATCTCTGATACAATTGGATTAAATTATATATCCTCTAATACATTTCTAATTATTTTGGAATTATCATATCCTAAGTTAGGATTATCAGAAATGGGGATATTTTTGACCTCATATATTTTGATAATCTAAATTATGTCTTAATATGATAATATTCCCAAATAATGTTCATTTATATATTATTTACATTCCCATACTACTATTGAGTTGATAAGAATATAATAATAATCATTGGAATATATTAATGAATGCTTATCTATTCTTACACATATGATGAAATAATTATAACTCAATCTGGATATGTGTTTCATTGAACAGAGCTACCTGTATGTATAAGCCCACCAATAAGCAAATCTCATAAATAAGTTAAATCTACCGATAAGAGCTACCATTACAGAAATGATCCACCAATACAGAACAACTACCAATAGAAGTAGAGCTACTGATAGAACAAGCCGACTGGTGTGCATAAGTCCAGTGGTATGCACTTAATCACTGGTACAGAACGGAGCTACCGATATGCATAGGCTACCGATAAAAAAGTGTACCGATACGAGCTACCATTACACTAGTGCTACTGTTAGAGTAAGTTTACCAATATATGAAATCCTAACTCTATGAAGTTCACTGATATAAAGAGGAGCTACCGATGGACCAAACATACCAATAGGAGTCACCGGTACATAGAGCTACAGACACATGGAGTAAATGCTACCAATACAAGGAGCTACCAGTACAAGAACAAAGAGCTACTTATAAGAGATCACCACTATACAAAGTTCACCGTTACATGTCTACTAACAAAGAGCTCCTAATGAAAGACTTAACCAGTCACTGATTTTTATACTCTATACATTTTCAATATTATTAAAATAATGCTAACAGTCATATTTGATTATTTTAATGAAATTAATGTTATTTAATGATATTTGTTGGCATGTTAGGGAACCGTACCTTCTACATGTAAAAAGTTAATCATTCCCATTGACCGGAGCTGAGTGCTATAAAAGGAAGGACAAAGGTCGGGCATAATAGCATAAAAAATAAGGGCTGAATAGTGTGGAAAAGTAGTGAATTCACAAAGTAAAGAAAGGCTACATCCATAATGGAAGATCACTGGACATACATGAATCCATTCATTCAAGAAGAGAACAGAAGCTTAACTTTAGTCAAGGAGTGAAGAACTACTTCGAGCTCTTCATGCACTCAAGCTGATCAAACTAAACATGAAGAAAACTACCCTCTATTTTTCAGAGAAAAACCAGAGGACTCAGAAGCATTCCTGATTAATCAATGGAGTCCATAATTTCACTTCAAATCACAATAGCATTATAAAACATATATATACTCTCTCAGTGATTCTTTTATTTACATTTTGAGTATTGTGCATACTATGTATATTTTATACACACTCTGTCTCATGAGCTAAGCTGTAGGATTTCTAAATCCTCACACAAACCTTCTATAACTCTCTTTTATCCCACTTTGGATAGTGGTAGAGGTCAAGTAGGACCTGTATAGAAAGTGTGCTGTTTTTTTCCCACGACAAACTGTTGTAGAGTTCTTAGAACCTGGATAGTCTCTGTACTGTTGTTTACCCTGATCCAGGGTGTGGATCAAATTTATATAAATTGTTTGGGAGGACTACGTCTCGACTTGAGAATTAATCTCTTGGTTAAATCGATTGTGCAACGTAGATTAAGTCAAAATTTTACTATATATTTTATATTCCACTTCCAATTACATTGAAATTAATACTGCTTTAAAGTTACTTTAATAGTTAATCTAGTAAGTGTTTGTAACTATTTTAAATCTGTAGGTTAGTTTCAAAAGATAATTTAATCTTCTGATTAAATTACCTGAGACCTAATCAATCTTTTGATAACCTAACTGAATACTTACAGATTTACAAATTCACTACAGTTTAACTTAGTTTTTAATAAGGGGGTTTTAATTGAAATATTTTTCACAGAAATTTTAATCGGAACTCAATTCACCCCCCTCTTGTGTATCCCCTCCGACCAATAATGATAATGAAAATACCCCCAAAACTATGAGATAGAGACCATTCAAGGTCTCCATTATCACTTTTTGGCATTTATATTGATGAAATAATGATTTTGTTTGAGGATTTGATGAATCAAAGAATTGGAATTGTGATGTAAATTACCAAAGACTGATGGGCTAGCTTTTATCTCGAACCAATGTTTATTAATATAGGAAGGTATCATGGTTTGATGAACATAATGATGGTGATTAAGATAAAAATTCCCATGTCCCATTGGGATGGTCTGATTTTTATATCTTTCTAATATGTTCTGAATCCCCTCAGGGGTTTATATTTATAGGGGTGGAGGTAGTGGAAAATATTCACCCAACTCGGTGCTCTGGGTTCACTCTTGGATGACATATATGATGGATACTATTGAGAATTTGTCTAATTTGGTGTAATTTTTCTCATGTATGAGTTGGGTGAAATATCATCCCTTAGAAGGAGTTATTTTCTATTGGAATTTTTTAGGTTTACCACAACATCATCTTTTTGTCTATAAATCATTATCATACATTTAATGGGCCCAGTTCAAAGATCTATTGGCAGTCCGCTCCCTCCATTTGTGATATTGTGGCATTGTTAATATAGGTGTATTCTATTTTAGTGACCAAATTTACCATATGTTAACTGGTACCATGAGATATAAAATTATAGGATTCCATATATGGGGAGTTTTCTTGTTCCATGTTTGCAGTGAAGTACAACAATCCAGACTTTCCCCATCCTCGAATACTGATACATGAAGATTCTTTTGAGATCAGTTACTAATGTATTTTCTTTTATTTTCGGAAAGTATCTCATTGATTTTCTGATGTACTGTTTCAATTTTGGATATCAGGCCATAAATATATCAGTTAGGTCTATATAACATAAGAGTATATTGATATTATGAAGGTGACCTTTATATCTAAGATATGGGAGGTGTTTATCTTTTATCCATTGATGATTTTCACACATATTTTGGTGTAGTAATGGCATGTAATCCTATTCTACATCATCAAGTATCTCATAGTTAGAATTGGAGGGGGTTCATAACATGGTGGAGATGTAGTTTCTAGATAACTCCCTCTATATGTCCATGTCATCTTCCTCTTCATTAGAATTACACTCCTCCGTATGGTCAGACCACATAAATTTATTCATAGGGTCCCTTAATGATCGGAGTAGAGTGATATTGGATGTTTATGGAGAACTATATATGTTTAACCCTAGTGTTCCAATATCCTCTATATTTTAAGGAATGGTTGTTTTGAGCACCAATCTATATGGAGGTGTCTGGGAAATTTGCGGATTTCCATTTCTGTGGGAGATTTCACTGTGGGGAGGATGAACATGGATGATGTTATGAGTAGAGTACTTAAAATCCATCTTCACATCACCATGAGGAGGAAAATTTTAGTAATGGTTTCTTTATTCTTAGGTTAAAGAGTTAAAAAACAAGATGTTTTGTGGATATGCATCCAAATGCCTGAAGGACACTCGTACTAAGAAGGTCACAAAGATGAGCCTCATTCTACATCATGGTTGGGACATGTAAACATACCTTTTTAGATTGTGAACCTAAATTATCTTTCTAAATCACGGCTTCATAAATATGTTTATAGATGTTTGGTGATATAAGAATATGATACCGCTACTGATAAGAAGCTATAATATTCATGTGAGCTTCTTCATTTTCGGCAGGAATATGAGTCTGTCTATGGGTGGTTACCAAAATATACCGATCAACTTTGGATGAAGAACGAATATGAGTCCAGTAAAAATATTCTATCCCCATTTGAATATATAGACGAACCTCTAGAATGATAGAAGGGATATGGGCCTCCTACTATAGATCCTTTAAAGGATTTCAATGCAGTCATTTTTTAGAAGAAGTGGGGATATGATAATATACTCTACAAGATATAGGAATATTCCATGTAACATTAATGATAGAAATATGAGCATGTCTTGACACATGTGACACTCTCATCTAGTGGTCCTTGGTTGGAGTGAGGATATGACCCCGATCCTTGTATTTTATAATACGTTTTAAATCTTTTTATATAGGGATATGAGCATGTCCTGAGACAAGTATTGCACTTACAAGGTAAACCCTATTTGGAATATGAGTATTATAAAAGTTTAAATGCATTTAGGAAATTTCGTTATTCATTTTCAACATGAATTGGAGCATTTCCTACGGCATGTTCCCCTCACACTTAGTGAGAATTAATTGGAATATGAATGTTATCTTGGTTCGGTGCTCCATATTTCAATGTAATATATTGATAATATTATTTGATGGGTGAAATAAAGTGTTATTTCTCCGAAGAAACCACCTTTTCTTTTTTATTAGGGTGTTTTTCTACCCTGACTGTAGGAATAGTAGTATATTCTTGTCCTTGTATTTGTACTTGTGTCAGAATATTCTGATGGATTTCATTAGATATTTCCAAAATCTAGTGACATTTTTTGGAAAGTGTGTGTAGGAATATAGGAATGTACTATTTCTGTATATAATATATACTGGTAGATATATTTTATTTAAGGGAGGATATGATCCCACATCATTCATCCTTATTCCCTATGAATAAACCAGTGTACTTCATCCATGGGGGTCAAGATATGTTCCTCCCGCATGCTTGCTACTGGAATATTCCCATAGAAATTCATTGACTCTGCAAGGACATGACTCTACATTTTGGATATCATTGGTATATTCTTGTGGGATTTATTAGTGGAAGAATTAAGATGTGACCACTTATATCTATCAAAATCATTATACACATAGTTTGACTTCCTTGATTCTTATGCATGAATTTCAGAGTTTGCAGTGTGTCAAGTCATCCCGTTAGTAGGAGACAGTGGTTCACCAGTAGGACGAAATTAGTGATGGAAGTTGACAGAAGCCCTCTTAATCAAACCCTGAATAGAATGGTTTCCATATTATACCCCATTATAAACCTTCATTGGATTCTTTTTGTGGTTATTGTTATGCTCTGGTGATAAGATTCTGAAGCAGTTGGAGGTGGCAACGAGTGTCATTGGATTCACTATAGCTTTATTTGGATGATGTGGACTCATTGGATTCAGTGCATGGAGACCCTTGCAGGCTACCTAATGGGTTGGGATTGTACCATGTCAATGGTCTTTCTAGACCATTATACTCCCCACCAAACATAGATAATTCCTGGTGGGTGATGTTTTCCTGCGACTTTATGGGTTGCAGTCATAGTTTATTTTCCAGAATAGTAACTATATAAATACATGATTTAGACTATGTGTGTTTTTTGTGACATCGATGTCTATATTCATGATGAAAAAAATTTACAACATCACTAACCAGGGAATCATCATAGTTATAATTTTTTCTTAATCTGATATGTATAGGTAACACAATTTTCAATTCTTATTTCTTGCCCTTCCGTTCTACAATCATGGATTTTTCACAGTAAGGATGAAATTATTTTATGATAACCCTGATTACATATTATATCACCTAGGACATGAATTTTTTACTTTTTAGGTGGTGATAATGAAATGGCTTAATGAATGGTCAGCTGATCATCATTATTATTTGAATGATTCACACCAGTTTCACAATTTTTGTAAACGTAGAAGACACAAAAAATGGACCAATGCATGGTCAAATAATCATTTTTTTATTTTATAGATTCACATAGGGTTCACCATTTTATTTTGTAGAAGATGAAAAATATTTTCCTAATTCATGGTCAATATTCATTTTTTTATTTGATAGATTCACATAAGGTTTACCATTTTTATTTAAGAGTAAAGGTACAAAAAGTGGATTCACCCGACAACTGATTTAGGGGCTTCAATTCCTAATACACTCATTCACTTCTGGCTGACCATTATTTTTAATAGAAACTCCAAATGGTTCCCACATCCATAACTGATTATAGACAATTTTTAATTAATAATGAATCTAATTGGGGTTTCCCACCAAATGAAACATAGGAACTCACATTGTGTGTGAGGATGATAGGTCGGGATCATCACACCATTTTAGGGGGGAATTGTTTCCTACTCTGGGACTATCTTATAGATATAATATAAATTCATAAATATTTTCCTTGTACCAATACATGATCAGTTATAATAACAAAATGATCAATGGTTAAATCCTTCCATTGATAAATAGGGTTCTATTAACGACTCCATTGGTATGTATCTGAGGGTCTTTATATGTTCCAGTTAATGGTTAGATTCTTAAGTTTTGAATCTATATAGCTAGGATCTATAGTGTTTATTTCCATCTAGGGAGTTGATTAATATTTATAGAATGGGATTAAAGCTTTATGAGGTGTCTTATGTATACTTATTATAATAGTAATCAATCTCACTGTAGTTAGTTTATCTTTTATAGTTTTAATTCATGCAAAAAAAGGACATAAATGAAGCCACTTAGGCACTGGGTGTTGAGATCAAGCCTCAAGAATGCATCCTATGTATCCTATTTATGGATATAATTAGATTATTAGTAGTTTTATCATGCCCATGGGACATCCCCAAGGTATATTTCCTTGTATTGGGGTAGTCATACCATGTTGCTGAATTGGGTTTTCAAACTAAGGGTTCTATAGATATTATGATTCATAATGAAAATGATATGATCATTGAAAATACCTAATCCCACATGATCCATTGATAAAACAAAATTTGATGAATATTTTGATGATGATAAATTACAAAATTTCATAACATTGTGTTAAATATTTTTATTTATAAAATATTTGGGATTAGTTCATTCGTTTGAAAAATTGATGAAAATTCTAGTTTTACCCATTAAAGTGAAATATATTAATTAAGGAATTAATATTATAATATGAATTATTTGAGTTAGATATTTTGTAACAATTTTCCTGACATAATGGAATACAAATTTTGTTCATGACATTGGAGTTAAATCAATCATTTGATTTAACTAATTGGACCATGAAGTCAAAAATGGGCAGTACACACCAGATTGGATATCACTGTATTGCTTGGTTCATATCTTTTTCATACGTGCATTTATTGAGCCCAAGATTAAAGAGGATATCGAAAACCCAATTTCTTACAAAGTTTCCTTATATGAGGATATCTAATTCATGCATTTTGTTGGTCAAGAAGGCAATGAAATTGGGATTAAAATATTTGGTAGCATCTCCCCATTCACACTTGAAACTACTTTTAACCTAGCCTCCCCTCCACTCTATAAATATGTTTTCTTATAATTTGGATGGGTTGATACAATAATTAAAAGTTCAGGGAAGTGGAGATGTGGTTCCACACCAATTATCAAACCATTTAAATAAGGGCATCCCTTGAAGTAATGATCCCTACGTCAAAGCCTTCTTCTTTTTAGTTGTGTTGTAATGTTTGTTTATTCGTAATATACTTCTTAGTAACTATTTTATTTATTATGTTTTCTTTCTTTTCATCTATTCTTTTTCCTTATTTGATATTCCCCTTTGGGATGTAACTCAATAGTAGAATATTGATTGTGCAATAACCATTCTAAACTATTGCAAATTCATTTCACTTGTATGATGACTACACTGCCCATGGTAGTGTAGTTTTCTTAGTAATTGATCTACCTCTTACCTTATTCATTCATTTATTTTTAATCAATGAGATAATTTAATTCAATTAATATGATCCATTAATTGAGTTTTTAAAAATAATAATCAAAGTAATCAATTGATCAATTAACACAAAAACGTGTGAGGTCGAGAATTCATGTAAATTGTGAGAGGGAAATCATAATCGGTAAAACAAAACCACACGGTATAAATTTGTAGAGCTAAAATATAATCCATAATCTCAATTAATAAAAATTTATATATTGGGTATGTTCCATAATTATCTACCTACCATAATCTATTCATATAACTACAATCAAAGCAGGGTGCTGCGATTGCATGTTCCAAAGTTATCCTAGGGTTTAACCCATTTCATCATTATGGTTATGTTGACTCTCGTAGGGTTTTAGGGTTAGAAAATTAGCGGATTTTAATTAATTAGATATTAATTAAAATGATAATTATTAATAACTAAGTGAAGATGTATAGTTATATATATTAATCATTTTAAAATATTTTCTAAAAAATCATCTTCTTGTGTCTCTTTTTAATCCAACTTCCTTTCATAAAAACAAAAAAAATCTAATCATCATCCAGAAAACTTATTCTAATTTTATTAATGATAAAAGAATCCCATAATTTTAGGTAGTGTGTTTATATTAATTTAATTTATTTTCAATGTACCTTTATTAATTTGTTTTAATTACTGCCTCTTTGAGAGACGACCTAGGTGTGCCACCCAACTGCACTTCATTAACCCCAAACCGAACATTATTTGAGAGAACCCATGATAGTGCCTTTCAAATTAGAGTCATTTCCAGGGTGGAAAGTAATTATTTCAACCAATTAGAATAAGTCATTTGATTTTTAATTTTATTCTCTTAACTTATTTTTTCTTTCTTTACCGAATCTGAATTTTTCATCTTAATTTGTTTTCTTCTTCTTCTTTTTGGACCATCAACTCAAACATCACATTTTTAGTTGATGATGATCCAATTTTTTTATTTTTTTATTTTATTTATTACACAAATAATCACGAATAAATCTTAGATCTTTACCCTAATACTAAACGTAGCCTTGGGGATTGAATTAGTCATTCTAAGACTACAAGAAGTTTCAACATTCAACTAGTTGGAGAATTTCACCATTCTAAGAACAAAAAATTTTGAAAAACATCTATATCAATATTAAAACAAGATCCTATGGATGAAAACAATAACAATGAACTTAATAGAAACATTCAAGAATTGGATGCAACAGACATTAATTATCAATGAAATTTCATTACATACCCAAATCTCGAATCAGACTTGGAACAAAAATCTCTGTTAATTCACCTTCTTCAAAAGTATCATGGATTATCTGGTGAGGACCCAAAAAAACACCTTAAAATTTTAATGAGGTTTTATCAACCATAAAACCAATCAATTTATCTAAATATCTACTCAAACTAAGAGAATTCACATTCTCATATGATGGAGATGTGAATGATTGTATGTATTATTTTCAACCTAAAGATTTAACTTATTGGAACAATTTGGAACGCCATTTCATGAAGATATTTTTTCCAACATCAAGGACCAAATACATTTGAAAAGAGATCTCTAGGATCAAGAAAGAACAAGGGGACTTAATTTATGGATATTGGGAGTGATTCAATAAGTTGTGTGCAAGTTGTCTATATCATCAAATCTGTGAGCAACTCCTCATCCAATACTTGTATGAATGACTCACACCAATGGGGAGAAGAATGATGGATGTCGAATTTGGAGGGGCATTGGTCGACAAAGCACCATAAGATACATGTGTATTGATTGACAAGAAGTCACAATGCTCCCAATTATTTGGCGATCTAGGTACACCACATGATAGAGGAGTACATCAGGTAAGTCCTTCCTCTCTTGAAAATCATTTGTTTGATACTATGTTAGAAGAATTGACCACTATGGTGCGGCATATTTCATTGGATCAAAATACATTTGAACCCTCTATTATAAGGAAATGTGGTATTTTCATGAAAAAAACCACCCAACATACTATTTAACCTAATTACATGAGTCCAAGGATTGTGTTGCAGTATTCCGTGGGAGAACATATTAGCATCAACAACAACCACATCCCCAAAAGAAATATTATTACTTTTCACCAATATACAAACAAGGGTGGAAGGATCAATCAGACGTGAGGTATGGCTATGGACAACAAAAAAGGACCCATTTATAGTAAAACATTCAGTAGCCACCACCTTACCAATAGGGTTTCCCTTAACACCAAAGGAGATTTGAAGCTCAATAATCAACAAGTCAACAAAAAGGGATTCCCAAAAATTTTTATATTCTTACATTGATGGCCTTTGGGAAAAAATTCTTATTTAAAAAAATGAGTTAAAGAGTCAAGGATCAGAGATTAGGGAGTTGAAGACACAAATGAGCCAGATCGCCACTGCCCTCCATAAACTGGTAAGTAAGAACATAGAAAATATTCCGTTACAACCTCCTCCAAATCCAATGGTGAATGTTAGTGCCATAACATTGCGTAGTGGGAAGCAAAAGACAGATACATCTACACCTTCCATTCCACTGGGATTCACCTCCACTCTGGATAAATCCCATTCAAAACCAACTGTTGAGTAGCCCATTGAGAAAGACAAAGGTAAGAAAAATATTGATGATGTTCCTGCTTAACTCATTACCCTTCCAAATAGGCTTGTTCAAAACAAGAATGTGGGTAAAGAAGAAATTCAAAAGTAGTTTTCGGAAACATTAATGTTTGTAGAGTTAAACATACCCCTTATTGAGTCCATTATGAAAATCCTGTGGTATGCCAAATTCTTAAAAGAAATTTGTACCAATTGAAGAGGGTCAAGGGAAACAAGAGGATCAATCTTGGAAGGAATGTGTCAGCACTCATTTCACCAACTCAAGTAATGCCAACAAAGCTCAAGTATCTAGGTACATTCACCATACCATGAACTATAGTGGAGTTACAATTTTTTGATGCTTTATGTGATTTAGGAGCTTCTATAAATGTGATTCCTCACTCTGTATTTTCATCTTTATAGTTTGGTGAGTTGAAGCTGATAAGAGTAGTGATGATGTTTGAAAATAGAGCTACAACATATCCAGTAGGATTCCTTTAATATGTACTTTTCTGGGTAAGGGACATGATATTTCTAGTACATTTCTATATGCTTAAAATGGAGGAAAATAAGGTAAGTTCACATGCTCTCATTATCTTAGGAATTTATATTCCTCAATACTACTAAAATGGTCATAAATGTCCATAAGGGTACACATCCCATGGATTTTGGAGATGAAGTTTCCATATTTAATGTTATAGACTCCATGAAGTGCCCCTTATAGGACCATTCTTCTTTTTTTATCTCCCATTATGAACCACCAAGTAAAACCTCCTGGATTTTGATTCTCTTATTCTTAGGGTGACTATAAGAATTGGTTCTAGTTTGTTGTCTAAGAGTTCATACACACCTAATTCTAATTCATAAGACACTATTAGATTTTATTTTGAAATAGATTCATATTCATATTTTTATCATGTTCAATCTGATTATGACATCGATGTTGAGTATGCTAATAGATTTGTTAAATTATTATCTGATTTTGATGATGTTTATTCTAATAGTGATGTTATTTTTTCACATATTTCAGTTCCTTAAATGTCTCTATCCATACATCACCGCCTTCATTGGAGCTCAATCCATTTCCACAAAATCTTAATTACCCTTTCTAACTATGTGTTAAGAAATTACCTGTTATAATTTGTAATAATCTTCCTTTTGAATATGAAGAAAAACTTTTGAATATTTTGTGGGAGAACATAAAAGCAATAAGGTGGAAGTTGAATGATATATCAAGTATTAGACGTTAAATTTTTATGTATATAATTATTTTATAGGATGTTACTAAACCAGTTAGGTAGCCACAAAGGAGACTGAATCCATCATTTGTAGAGGATGTTAAAAAAGTGGCTGAAAAATTTCTCGAGGTAGGTATATTCAATCCCATTTTTGATTCGTAGTGGATAAGTCATATTTAGGTTGTACCTAAGAAATGTGGTGTTAATGTTATTAAAAATGATAAAGAGGAGTATTTTCTAATGAGTGTGAAAAATAGTCGGTGTGTGTTTTTATTATTGGAAACTAAATCATTCCACTCACAAGTACCATTTCCCCTCAAAGTTATTGATAAAATGCTTGAAATACTAGTTGGAAATAAACACTATTGTATCTTGGATTGATTTTATGGATATTTTCAGGTTTCTATTGCTCTAGAGAATATGGAGGAGAAAACATTCACTTGTCCATTTGGTACATTTTCCCACTAAAGGATGCCATTTGGACTTTGCAATGCCCCAGGTACATTAAAGAGATGCATGGTGAGTATTTTTTATGATTTTATTGAGACCTTCCTCGAGGTATTTATGGATGATTTTATAGTGTATGGGTCTTCATTTGATGATTGTATATCTAGTTTGGGAAAGGTGTTAAATCAGTATATTGAAAATAATCTAGTCTTTAACTTTAAAAAGTTTCCATTTATGGTAGAGCATGGCATTGTATTAGGGGGTGTTATGTCCAATCGTGGGATAGAGAATGATACATTTAAGGTGGATATTATTTCATCTTTAACCTATATTTTATGAGTGCGTGATGTTAGATCTTTACTAGGGAATGCAAGATTTTATTGATGATTCATCAAAGATTTTAGTACGATTTCTCTTCTTATGTCGTGATTACTCCAAAAGGATTCTTATTTTATGTTTGTTGATTCATATAATACTTCATTTGATGAGTTAAAGAATCATCTGAACACTCCACCTATCATACAACCCCCATAATGGGACATTCCATTTGAGATTATGTGTGATGCTTCAAACAATGCAGTTGAAGCATAATTATCATAGAGGGTGGAGAGACATTCACATGTGATTTACTATGAATCTAGGACATTATATTTTTCCCAATCAAATAACTAAACCACATAAAAAGAGTTTCTTATGGTCATATTTTCTTTAGATAAATTTTGTTTATATTTATTGGGCACTAAATTAGTTGTTTTTTCTAACCATTCAGCTTTGAGTTACATATTAAAGAAGTCGAAAACAAAGATCAAACTCATCTGAGGGATACTCATTCTTCAAGAATTAAATATTGAGATAAAGGACCAGAAGGGTTCAGAAAACATGGTGGCAGACCACATTAGTAGGATAACTCACACACTTGAGGCTAACACCTTAGACCAGGTACCACTTCGAGACACTTTTCCTAATGAGAATCTTTATGCACTCTGAGGCATGCATCCATGGTATAATGATTTAGTTAACTACCTTATTGCCTCTGAAATTAAAACAAATTTAAAGACTATTAAATTCCAAAAATAAAATAGTGAGTCGAGGTTTTATGTGTGGTATGAACCCTAAATCTAAAACATGTGTAGTGATCATGTTATTTGAGGGTGTGTTCTTGATCATAAGTTTCTGCATGTTCGGAATTTCTGTCATACACTTTCATGTGGAGGAAACTTTGGACCCCAAAATACAACTAGGAAAGTCATAAACTATATATTATATTGTCCAAGATTATTACATGATGCTCATCTATTTTGTAAGTCTTGCTCAGGTTTCCAACACAGGGGAAACATTTCTAGGAGACATGAGATGCCTCAACAACCCATATTATTCTGTGATATTATTTATGTGTGGGGAATTGTTTTTATGGGTCCCTTTCCAAGTTATTTTGGTTTCATGTACATTTTGGTTGTTGTTTATTATGTGAGTAAATTGGTGGAGTCTAAGGCCAGTAGGACTGCTGATTTTCATGTTGTAGTGGAATGTGTCAAGACATAGATTTTTTGTAGGTTTGGAGTACCAAAGGCCATCATCAGTGACCATGGGAAACATATTTTGCAATCATAATATGGAGTCCCTCCATTAGAATATGTTGTGACACAAAAAACATAAACTCCATACCACCCACAAACAAATGATCAAGATGAGGTTTCAAATCTTGAGTTGAAACAAATTTTGGAGCAAATTGCGCATCTGAATAGGAAGGAGTGGAGCAAGCACTTGGATGATGCACTTCGGGCTTATAAGATAGTATACAATGCACCCATTGGTATGTCCCGATTTCATATTTTTTTTTGGGAATATGTGTCATATCCAATTAGAAGTTGAGAATCGGGATTATTGGGATATAAAAAAATGAAACAAGGATTTGGCCTAAGCTGGAATCGAAAGGAAGATTCAAATTCAAGAGCTTGAGGAGATTAGATTGTCTTCATATCATAAATCTAGGCTCTATATGGAAATAAAAAAATAATCTCATGATGGAATGATCCAACAAAGGGATTTTCATGTTGGATATAAAGTCATTCTCTATAGTTTCTCAAATAAAGTTAATGCCTGGTAGGATGCATTCTAAATGGTTAGGTCTTTATATTGCATCTAATGTTTTTCCTTATGGTGAAGTGGAGATCACATAAGAGGACACAAGAAGGATCTTTACAGTCAATGGGAAACATTTAAAGATATACATTGAGGGACTTCCTACATATGTAATTGATTTCATTACACTACATAACCCTATTATTACCTGATCATATCAGGCTGTTCCTAACACTTTCACTTTTACATTCATTATTAAATTTAAAATTATACATTTCATGTGAATATATCATCTCATAGGTTCACATTGAGGACAATGAAACATTTTACATTTGAGGGAGGGGACAACATTTTGGGTTAGATATTTAGGATTTTCAATTTTCTGTTTTGTATGTATTTTTTATAAAGTATTTGGTTATCATTTTCAAACAAACCCAAAAAATCGATAAAAACAGACATATCATGTAACATTCTCATGTGGAACATATGAAAAATGCATGTTTTAAAAATTAATTGGTAGAATTATAAGAATGAGTAAGATTTCATCATCAAGGGTTTATTTTTATTAAAATTTATGTTGTTAATGTTATGAAAGGATGTGTAATTATAAAACCTTTTAGATTTTTACATCATTATTTGTGATATATTTTCATGGAAAATTGTGTCATTAATTTCTCTACAAATTTTTTCACTCAACCATGACTTGTGAAATTTTTCCTACTCAGTTGAAGGGATAGTCAAGTTAGGTATCGAAATTCATTGGTTGATCCATACATTTTTTCTCTCTTCCAATTGGTTTCATTACACTGCCTGATTAACCTATGCGTGTGTACTTTTTATCTGACTGTTGCACGCCATCATAAAAAGATAGGTTGTATCTTGTATAGGTAAAAAACCACTCATCATAAACCTTTAATCTTATTATAACTATTAAAATTAGTGTCTTGAGGAGATAAAATCTGGTTTGAGAGTTGAGTGTAAGATTTGATCCCTGTAAAACACAAAAAAACAAATTAATAAATAATAAATGAGGGGAGTGGTGAAATGTACAACATATGGGGATATCTATGTCAGTAGCTAATGGTTTGAATTTCAGGAATTATTAAGTAAGTGGGTCTTGAAATTCGATTATAATAAAATATAGAACATGTTTGGTGAAATAAAATAGGTTTGAAGAAATGTTTTACTTGGCCTGAATATACTAAAGATATGGTGGATTCTTGAGCCTGGAATGGTTGGCAAACACACATGTGGAGAATTTGTGTCATGGTAGACCCATGATTTTTTTATCTATGATTACTGTTATGAATCTCACTAAATTTGGTTTTGAAATAATTTACGAGATAATGAATTTAAAATTTATTTATATTGACTCTTGATGGGATTCTTACATAGCCTATATTTTCACTGTGCTTTGAGAAATATGAATATGAATATCTTGTCACTATTGTTTTTGGAATACATGATATGAGGTCTTTCCAAGGAGTGCAAAAGGGTAAGTGTGAGGGAGTTGATAAAACACAATTTTATTGAATATTTTATTGATAATAAATGAAAACATTTCCTCACATTTTGTGAAATATGATTATTTATAAAATATTAGGTATTAGATCCTTATTTTAAATATTTAATTAAAATTCCAGTTTAACCCTTTAATGTGCACTCTAGTAATTAATGTATAAATATTTTAATATGAATTATTTGAATTTTAAATTTTTAAATGTGTTCATGAATTAATGGAATGAAAATTTTATTCAGGAAATTATAGTTAAATCATGCATTTGATTGGACTAAATGGGCCATGTAGGCAAAGAAGGATTGGACCCACCAGATTGTACATCGTTGTAGTGTTTGGGACATATCATCTTCATACATTCATGGATGGAGACCAAATTTATAGAGGAGATTTAAAACCCAATTGTTCAAAAAATTATCCTTCTTGAAGAACATCTAATGCACACATGTTGGTGATCAATAGGGCGATGAATGTGGGATTAAAATATTTGGAAGAATCTCCCCATTCACACTTGGAAGCACTTTTAACTGAGCCTCCCCTATACTATAAATATGTATTTTTCTCATTTAGAGGGGTTGGGACGTGAATTAGGAAGATTAGGGAATATGATAAGTGGTTTCACAAAATTTATCTAATCATTTAAATAATTTTATCTCTTGATGAAAGGATCCATTCATTGAAGCCTTCTTCTTCTTCTTCTTCCCTGCATTGTAATATTTATTTTTCTGTAATATACTTCTTAGTCCCCCTGGAATTTATTTTATTTTATTCTATTTTTTATGTGTTTATTATTCATTAACCTTTATCATTAGTCTATAACTCATGAGTAAGAGCAATATTGTGCTATACCCATTCTAAACCGTTGCAAATTCAATAATCATCTATGATGACTACACCATCCATGGAAGAGTAGTTTTCTTAGTAATCGATCTACCATTTACCTTATTCATTAATTTAATTTGGATCAATGAAATACGGTAATTAAATTAATATTATCCATTAATTGAGTTTATAAATTATATTAATCTATGTATAAAATTGAACAAGTAACACAAAAACACATGAGGTTGACAATTTGTGTAAATTGTGAGGGCACAAACTTAACGGATAAAATAAGACAACACAGGATAAATTTGTAGAGTTAATATAAAGTAACTAAGCTCAATTAATCCTCATTTTTATAGTGGGTATGTTCCTCTAATGGCATGAAGGAATTATATTTTTATTATTATTATTTGAATAGAAGCCCCTTTTAATGGAAAAGGGGAAAACCAGACAGACTTCATGACATAACACATTAACCGACCCGAAGATCATTGAAAACAAAAGTCAGACTGACAACTTAGAACTACCTATCCACAGAAATTAAGATATGATAAAGCTCTCACCCAATGCAAAACTGTACAGAAAACAAGTGTCCTGTGAAGAAGGATAGGCCTGATCTGATGGCATCGCCATACCCTCCAATCATCCAAATATGTAAAGCCTGCACAGGTGAAACGAAAGCTCTGAAACCTCATAAGGCCTGAACCTTGTGATCACATCTGACTGTGTCTCTGATCCTGAGTCCCGAAATCATTCCACACAAAAAAACATAATCATCGACAAAAATTAGAAACCACTTCTGGAATCAAAATCAGAGAAGCCTCACCGCTTCGCAAGGCACCTCCGCCACAACCGCAGAAGATCAAAGAGAAAGACGACCCAAAGAATGTGATGTTCATTCATCGTCACCTATGACTGGAAGGATAAACAACACATTGATGGATAACATAGTTCATCCACCCTATTGCACATAATTACCCCCAATAAAACATCATTTGAGAGAACCCACGATAGTACCTTTCATCTATGCTCAATTTATAAAATAATGGATAGAAAGTAATCAGTCTCACTGTATATGGATATGCGACTTATGAATTTTGGAACCCTTATAGGATGCTTGATTTTTATCATTTTTCCTTAGGAAGGAATCCTACATATCTTGGGTATATTAGTAATTAGAGTCATTGTATTATAGTCACATTCTCAATCTTCTAATCGATGAGGAGGAATGATAAGACCATTGGAGATATTCGGTCTCGATGGTTGGAATGTCAGAGACATGAAGTGACATACGTCAGTGAAGATAAATATTTTTTCTCAGGACATTTAAAGGAATCATGCCTATCCTGAGTATGAAAGGCATTATAGTTCTTGTAATTTAGTTGAGGGTATGATCAAATATATCTGTTGTAAAAGGATATCATGCCCCAATGTGTCTTCTTGACGTGTCCTGATTGCCTACTTTACATTTCTTGATTATCCGACTCACCTGTCTGAGGATGTATGGATATGTCTTGGTTTCTTGGAGGACATGTCAAAAGATAATCATATGACCCATTTGACTTGTCTGAAGGATGCCACCTAATCTGAATGTCATGTTCATGATCATGTAAGTCATTTTTGGAGGGTTCCACATGACCTAGATGAATTGTTCAGTGGAAATTTCATTTTTAGGGATGATATGTATAGAGGGTTCCACATGACCTGTCTATCTTTTCTGAAGGACATAAATGGATCATGACTGATAATACTTGATGGTTTTTTATGAACTAGCTGACACATCTTTGGGACATCACATGATCTACATTACTTGTTTGGAAGATATCGTGAGACATTGATGTTATGTTTGGAGAAAATTTTAAGAACCACATAGAATTTTTGGAAGACTTGACAAGAATTATATGACATTCCATAGTGTCACCACATAAATTTGGTGACATGTCTAGAGGATTTGATGAGATCATCCGGGTAAAACCTGAATGACTTTACATGACCTGGTCCGTGTTCCCATAGGGCATCACATAACATACATGACATCTCCAAGGGATATCACACAATATAAATCACATGTCGAGAGAGTATTGAATGACTTGGGTGACATTTCCAATCGCATGATCTATGTGGGTAATGAAATGCACATGAAGAATACATATATGAATTTTCATAAGCCTTCAAAATTTTTGAGTCTTTTTCCGGTCTTTATCGCATATGTGCCACATGTTTTTTCCAATATTAGTTTGTTTTATGATTCTTGTGACCCATTTGAAATATGAGGTCTCTTTTACATATTATTATTAAAATCATAAAAGACATTATCCTGATCTAGAGAGTGGTAACATGAATCACATACTCATGTTTCATGTTCCCGTATGTCGTTCCCAAGATTTTACCTACATACAGAGCTTTGAAATCACAATACTGTCTATTTTGAGAAGGCATCTCTTGTTCTTCCATGTAGCGATCAACCATGTTATGTTTTCCATTATCTTTTATTTTTTTGTTCTAGGGTGGATTAATAGGACTCACCACCCCTATTATACTATTACATTAATAGAATGTATCACACTAATGTTAGTCAGATTCAGTGAAGATTTTGGTATTGTGCACTTCAAATGATCATATTCTGGGTCATCCATGGTGCCACCTGATGAGAGATACCATGAGAATATTCCCCCATCTCAATTATTATTGGACCTAAACCAATAATATTGAATTCACCTAACTATGTTGGCATGTCAATATGGTTTAATAGAGCTATGCTGATATGTCTAGAAGTCTTCATGGGATTCCTATGCATGTGGAAAGCCTTTCATGTGATTAGAGATGACTTATCAAGGGATATTCACATGATTATGGTGTCTTGTAAAGGAAACATTCATATGATCAAGAAGACTTTTATAAGATCCCTCGTGAGATCATGATAGCTTGTAGATGGGCCCTCATAGTATCATTAGTTATCACCTATGATGTATATCAATGTTTGCGTGGGGATCAGTATATCTTTACATTACAAGAGGTTTTTTTCCTTTTTACCATTTTATTTCCTTATTTATTCTTTAAGGACTATAGATCTCACAAATTTGTGGAAGTGTTGTCGAGGAAAACCATATTCATTTTCTATGATGCATCACATGATTGGTGGTGGGCCTTGTGATGTTGAATGAGTATAGTCACAAACAATACTTCCACCTTCCTTCAGCTTTAAAAGTGCATTTCATATTTTAATGAACATGTCGGGTTCCTCCGTATAATAGAGGTGGCATCCCAACATACATTTGAGATACTAGGTGGAAATTTCACCGGGGGCTTCATGAGGTCTTGTGGATCATATAACCAAATCACATGAGGCTTTTAACTTTTTCCAACTTTATTTTATAAAGGGATTCTAGGTTATTGTCATGAATCTTTCAGTTGACATGTTCCATGTTTCAGAGGAACTCATTTATAAACCTTAATACGATCACCAGATATTATTAGGATACCTTCACAAGAACATAAAGGTTGGTAAAAGGGCATGCACACAATCAGATGATGATCATGAACTACACATGATCCATTCACATGTCATTCGAAAGGTCTTGCAATCTTGTTCCCTTATAAATGATACCAGATCCTCCTGAGTTAGATGACTTATCTTCCATTATTTATAGGAGAAAATAATACCCATTTTTTTGGTATTTCTTCCTTTATATATTTTATGATTCAAATTTAATGGACATCCACATGATATCATAAACATCTTCTAAAAACAAAAATATACCATCTAAAGAAAGAATAAGAATGGTACCCTTAGATCATATCCCCAATGAATAATAAAAAACAAAAAAGGATGTTATCTTAAATGGTAAATGATTAAAAAGATCCACAAGAATATTTCATGAGGAAAATAAACTTTCCAATTTTAAAACCACTTTTTAACAAATTAAAAAAACACAAAATTATTTTAATATTAAATAAACATGAAAGCATAAAGCGGACTCTTTAAAATATTTTAAAACACTTATTGTTGAAAATACCCTTCCAAATTTGAAAACAACTGTTTAAAAATAATAATTCGTAAAAAAATTAAATTATTTTCTTTCAAAATAAAATTTTAAACATATAATGGAAACATAAAACAATGGGCCTTCCATGATGTCATAAAATACCAATCATTTATTATATAAAAAAATGATTATTTTAACATTTTTTGTAAAAACCAAAAATGGTTTTTTTTAAATGACATGATGAATCCTTTTAATACACCATAAAAAAAGTAAATCATGGGTAAAAATGTCATTAATGATTATTTTTTATAATGTTACAAAATTTTCTAAAAATAATTTTAGAAAAAAAATGGATATTAAAGAAAAAGGGTTTTTTGAGTGATGAAAAAAAATTCATTTTACATTTACATATTATTTTTTTATCATGAATAAATAAAGAGAATAAATTTAAAGGAAAAAAATGTATTCAAATGAAATAAATAAATTATGTTAAAAATCTTGAGTTTCTTGAGAGATGGATCATAAATATTCATCATATAAAGAATAAATATAAACAGTGCCGGTAAAAATTGAGATTATAACATAAAAGCATTACCTTGTTGGTAATATTGAATCATAATACCATTGAAATAATAACATTAAATGAAATAGAAAATATCATTTGAATAAAATAATTCATCATATTACATGAAATAGGGTCTATATAAACATATCATAAAATAAATGAGTGATGAATTTTCACATGTCACCCAAACATAAAAGAGAGATTTGAAATCCCTTACCAGAATTATCGATTTTTATAGAACACATTTAAACCTATGGTATAATAGATATAATATTAATATACATACATTATAGAAAAATAATTATATATATCATACCATATATGATTTACTTATGACTATTATTAATCGTTAATTAAAAATTTCTTGTTAAAATCACATTTTAGAAAATATTCACTTTTTTGTGTATGTTTTGATTTTCAATTTCTAGTTATCCTACTTTGATCAGGGATAAATAATATAAATAATTCTAACCATTATATAAATATCATATATATTCATCAGATTTTATTTATACTAATACATATATTTAAATATAAAAAATGAAATATATTGTTCATGGAGACGTTAGGTTGTATGTACGCATGAAAAATGTATATATTTTCATGCTAGATTGAAATAATAAATGGTAAATAATAAATTAAAATTAAATAATAAATTTTATTTCATATATATATCACATTAATTTATTAAAATATATCTTTATTACCTTCCATGTAATGTGTATGTGAAGAACAAATCATATCGATCCGCGAGACGATAGTCATCCATATACACGAGAAATGTCTTCGTATTCTTACAGAATGTAAAAGAAGGAGGTATATGTGATATCATAATTCCATAAGTATAATTATGATTCCAATATCATATATTGTTATTTAATATATACTTATTACCATTCATGTAAAATATGAATTAAAAAAATCACATCAGTTTCTGAGGTGATCGTTCATCATAAACATAGGAGACATTATTGTTTCCCATTGTAGGAAGAGGATATAGATGTAGTCCATAACTATAATATACTAAATTATCATTATATATAATATAATAATGATGTTATATTAAAAAAAATTTAATAACATTTGAAGGAGGTGGATGAAGAAAATAACACTCATTGAAGAATGTGACCTTTTCATCGTGTAACTTCCAAAAGGCCTTCCTATGATGGATTTATGATAATAATAAAAATTTCAATATAATATGATTGAATTAAGGAAGGTATTTTTGTAGTTAAATTCTGATCTAAAAGGCTTTGGAAGTCTTAAGAGGTGAGGGGAGGGGCAGGATTTTATAAGTGAGGTTAGTTGAAAATTTCAAAAAATTTCCAGGAAAATTGGGTACCCATGCTTTTATCATCCAAAAAGGCTCCAAAATAGACCATTCTATATTATTTAAGGTATAAGGTCTAAATATGTATATAAAATGGTTTTTGATTATAATCAATGTAATTTTACTCCTTCAATATTTAGTTTAACCCCTCAGTAAAACAATTTTCACCTTAACCACGATGATTCATTTTTACTTCATTAACTATTCATAATGATAAAAATTTAAGTTCAACATATTAGACAATATAAATTATTTTTATTCCAAATATGGAATCTCTTTTTCTAAACTCTACTCAAATATGATGAATGATTTAATTTAAAATTAAACCTGTATATGTAATAAGAAAACATGTTTTGAAAGAGACAATTTTCATAAGAAGAATTATATATAATATAAAAAGTCATTATGAATTTAAAAACCAATGTAATGATTTATTTAATGTAATTTATATTTATTAATATTCCTGAATTATTTAATTATATTCATTATAAATATATAATGTATTTTTTCTAATAAAAAAAATGGTATTATTAATATCCATTATCAAATGTTTTTATTTTAAATTTTTACTACAAAATTATTGAATTTTAATTTGAAAAAAATAATTAAATTTTTAAATTCAAAAATTAAAAATTATCTTAGGATTATTTTTTTATAAATTCTGAAAATATTTCTTTCTTCATGGAATAGTGAAAAAATACTATTTTTATAGAAAACTGTTTTTTATATTAAAGTATTTACAAGGTAAAATTGTGTTTTGGATTATTTATAAATTTTAATTAGTTCAGTTGTATTTTAAAAAATCCAAATAATTTTTTTAAAAGGATTATATATTTTAAAATAATATATAAATATATTTTATATTTTAAAATTGAATTTCTCTGAAGGACTTTTTTTTGTGTTTTAACGGCTTCATTTTAAATAATGTTATGAAAGCTATATGTCTTGAATTTTGAGAAAAAAAATTAATATTTTAAATTAGTGGCTCTAAATTTATATAATATAACTCTTTTATTTTTTGGAAAATAAAAATAATGTCCTTAGTAATTTTTATTACGATGATAAAAAGTAATTTGGGTAAATATTTTTACAGATAAAATGATAAAAACTATTAAAATACGTAATCACATAAATATATCTTATTGGATGATAATATATCTTCCATTATTTACCAAGACATGAATTTGGGACATTCTGGGTCCACTTGGTTAATATCATGACCTTTATTTTATTTTATTTAAAGAAATGTCATACATGTCACATTCTTACTTTTAATAACTCTAATATTATTAATATGATGTGATCTAGAGATTATATTAATCATTAAATATTATTATGAAATATAAATTATTTATCTTCATCATGATAATTTATTTTTAAATTATAAGGATGAAAAAATTACCTAAATTGATTTCACAACACTGATGAATTAATTATTCAATTGTTGCCAATATATAATAAATGATATTAGAATATTAATATAAATAAAATTTTAGGCAATTAATATAATACATGAATTTTATTGATTACCTTGATATTTTAGTGATTCAATAAAATAATTGGTTCTAATTATAAGTGATATTTTGATATTATTAATGTCAAATTAATAACGAGTTATTAAAATTGACATTATGATTATTTTATAGTGAATAATATTTTTATAGTTGATATAAAATTTCTAAAAATATAATATTTTGCTAAGTAATTAGGATAAGGTTGAAAATATCTACCATTGTCCATTTATGGATCTATTTCATTTTATTGTAACTATATTGAAATTCTAAGATTAAAAATCCTTGTTATCATGGTAAGAGTTATAACAGTTAAATTGGGGTTAAAACCGAATGATAAGGGTATAAATATAGACATAAGAGGTCAAATTTTTAATTCTCAAGTTTATTTATAACCATTATCATATTATATTTTAAATAACTCACTTTCTATACTTTTTGTAATTAAAAATTATTTAATATTAATTTAATTTTTTGATAAATTCCAACAGTCCCAATCCCCCCTTTCTAAAAGGGAACCTGTAATAATTATTTATTAACACTTCAAAAACCCATTTTATTTTGTAAATCCCTACCCAACCTTGGATCAGGAACACCATTAGGTTCATGACATGATCATGTTCGATTGTTTGTATTGGATGGATGCTTTGATCATTTCAAGAAAAAATTATATTAGACAATGGTTTTACATTTTAATTGGTAATGTTATTTGTGTAGTACCAGATAGTTTTGAGCCAGTATTTTTAGTTCTTGATGATGTAGTTGAAAATGGGGTGTCTAGATTTTACACCTCATGATAGGCCTTAGGAAACTATGGGAAGTACATGATTTGGTTTGACTCTTCCTTTTGGAGTAAACCACAGGCATCAAACTATGCCTTGGATATAAGGTAAGGTGGAGTGGATTAAGTTTTTGAGTGAGATACTATAATAATATTAAGATTTATATGGGTATTTAATTTCATTTATTATATTCTCAATGAGATTATATATTTATTGATTCAATTTTTATTTTTATTTTATTTTTTTATAATCGATCCTCTATAGAGATCTCTCTTGAAGCCCTCAGAAGAAGTCTGAGAAAGTTCCCCCTCACCATATGATGAATAGTTAGTGGAGGTAGTGGTTTAGGCTATTCAGGACTTAAATTATGAAGGGGTATCTATACCTTATATAGATAAGGAATATAAACCTATATTATGAGGAGATCTATCTTAGTATTTCATAAAGAAGAATCCCCCTTCCTTTTAGGGAGGCATAGATATTGAGGAAGAAAAATATTGGGTTTAGAAAATTGAGAGGATATTTTAGTTCTATAGAGCTTTTAATGTTTTTATCATGATGTGTTACATGTTTATGCTATAGGGTACCAGTCATACATTTTTGGAGTCAGTGGTTCAGGAAAGGTGGAATGATCAAATGTGATGGAAGTAAATTAATGGTATTCTCACTGATAAATATTATCATGAGATTTTTTCCCTCTCAATCTCAAGAGACAATTGAACTCCTTATAGGAGAGTTATAAATGTGGTTATATACCAACTTCATTTCAGGTCTCATTCAATATTATACTAGGGTATGTTCTAAAGAGTTATCGAAAGATCAGTGGTATTATATGGGGTAGTACCTAGAAATTTGATCGCAACTTTATTTTTCAAACTATAGATGTATGCTATGGTAGTTAACCAAGCCCATGTAGTGGAGATTGACTAGGTAAATAATTCAAGTATATCTAATATTCTTCCAACATCAATCCAATGTGGGGTTGCCTCATTTGATAATAAACATACATGTTAGGCTATGTAGAAGATGGGTGGAAGTGTCTCTTGATATACACCACAACTAACATTACTAGAAGATATAATTTTTCAATCTATCTTGTGACATCTATATGGTAAATATGGGCATGTGTGTACTTCATGTTCATCTCCACACAATCTATTCCATCAGTATAGAAAGAAATTCCATTTTCAATAGGTTTCCAAAATCCTAATACATTCTCAGAGTGGTGTAGGCTCTACATCCTCTTGGGGAATAATAGCTCAGTCATATCCATCTACAGCTATGGGTTCTCTGTTTGGTGAACATGGGGGAAAGAGTTAGTTAAAGGAAGAGATGTAGGTCATTGGTAGGCCATAGGCATAGACTGAAGTGATTCACCATCAAGTTTTAAATAAGGTACTAGTGTAATCAAACACAAGACCTACAATAGTTTGAGATGATATTGTTGTTGAATGGACAATAGTGGTTTCTTTATTTGATACATGAATTTTTAATTCAATATTTTATAAATTATTTGGGGTTTTTCTGAAACTCCCAACTAGTATTTTGATGGTTTCTTAATATGTTTTTACACTTCTTTTTTTGGATAAGATAGAGAGGTTTTAGATTCCCATATTACATTATTTCTGTGCCATATTTTGACTTAAATTCATATTTTTTTTGTCATAAAAATGAGAATCATTTATTTGATATTAGTGTTTGATTATATGGCATATTTTAAGGATCACTTCAACTGCTATCATCATTAGGAGACGTTCACAACCCTTGATAAAAGAACAAGAGGATTTTATGTATAATTTGAACCATGGTTATTACATACCTTACCTCTACATCAATATCTAGGTATTATTACTTTCCATATGTCATATCTCATGTTGGATTATGATGGGAAATAATATGTGATTTGGATTCATTCTGTGATGCAGAAATTTACTGATGTATTTCAGATGGTTTTCTCAGGTTTTCCACAAGAGAGGGAGGTGGAGTTCAGTATCATTTTAGAACATGGGACATATATGATATGTCTTCCCTCATATCATATAACCCCATAGAGTAAATAGAAATAAAAATATAGATGGACAATTTTATTTTCAATGTATTCATTCTCCGGAGTATCTCTTCTTGGGATACACCAATGATTTTTTCTAAGAAGGTATATGAGACCCTCTAGTTGTGTATCAACTATCATAATTTTAGTCACATCATGATCAAGATAAAATAATCATTTCTCCACATTGATGATCACATTTTTCATATTAAGGGAGGAAGGTTTTTCTCAATTATTGCCCCCTCTTCAATATATCACCAGGTTAGGGTGAGGGATGTAGGCATTCCAATTATAAATTTTAAAAGTTGGTAGAAACCTTTTGAGTACATGGTAATGCATATTGGGTAGGCTAACTCTCTTGTGGTCTTCAAGGATCTAATGAACGTGGTGTTTCATAAATACCTTGATTCCGTTTATTTGGTATTTATGGATGACATCTTACTTTACTCGAGGGATTAATAGAAGCATGAAAATAATATATCGTTCATTTTGGGATCACTTCGTGAGAAATATCTTTATGAAAATATTTAGAATAATATATTTGGATTCATAAATCCTATTTTATTGGTCATTTGGTTTTAGATAATATATTTTAGATTGACCTAAAAATGGTCAAGGTAGTAATTTCATTTTATTAGGTTAGGAATGTTTTAGAGATAAAGAGTTTTATTATCCCAGATGGATATTAATGATTATTTTTCAAGGATTTTTCTAGGATTTCCTCACTAATTATGTCCCTCTAATAGAAAGGGGTAATATTTTTTTGGAGTCCAGAATGTCATGTATCATTATAACAGATCAGGTGGTAGTTGACCATCGATTCTATCTAGATTTTATAAGTGGTTGGAAAGGGGAATGTGGTATTTTTTATGCTTCAATTATGGTGTTTGGGTGTGTGATTATTCAATATGATCATGTGGTATAATATGGATCTTTCCAACTCTGAAACACATAAAAATAATTATGCAACCCATGATATTAATATGGTTCCAGTGATGCAAGCTATGAAATCTTGGCATCACCATCTATTTGGTTAAATGATTATGGGTTACTCTAGCTTCAAATGTTTGATCTATATAATTTTCATTAATGAATGGAACCTCAGGTAGAGGTTATGGATTGAGTACCTAATAGGGTTTGAATTTGTTACCATCTACACACTAGAAAATTTAACATTGGTTTTGATGCATTAAGCAGTAAAATTCCAACCTAGGCTCTGCAGGAGACCAATTATGAGTGGTAATTGATAGAGATTTCTACTTAGAATCTCTTATTTACCAAGTAATATAGGGGTGTAATGTCCTTGTATAACATGTTGCTGATGTATTATATTTTGGAGTTTCTTAATGATGATCATACTAAAGAAGAGATATGTATGTGATTTACCAATATCATGAAAGGTTGGGAGATTCCAAATGATAGGTCATTATCATCTATGGAAAGTTTATATTTTTAGGGGTTTTATATTGTTCCATCATATCATTGGAATTTTGTGATTCATGAATTTATTTAGTCTCACGGGTTCATTGATCATGGATGCCCCAAAATGTTTTATAATGTGTGTTTCCAGTTCTCTTATCGAGCTATTACAATTGATAATGATGACTTTTTATATCATTACTATAAATGTCAATAGGTTAAAGCTACACACCATATACCTTGTAGCCTTCATCAACCCCTTACCTTCCCTACTTGTAAGTGGGATGAGGTAGCCATGTCTTTCATTATTAGGTTATCCTATACTCTTTGGTAAAGCTATGAAATATTGGTGGTTATTTATCACCGGGCTAGGTCTTCCAATTCATTTTTGTTAATAAAAAAACTAATTGTAATAATTTGGAAGTCTATATGTTCAAGGGAGAGTGATGATTCATGGTGTTTCATATGATGTGTTTTATTATTAGGATCCTTGTTTCACATTATTATTATATTAAGGCCTTCAAAATGGAATGGGGTTATTGTTTAGGCTTTTCATGACATACCATCCTCAAACCGATGGTTAGAGAGTGTAGGAAAACCAGATCTAGAAAGAGATTATTTGTACATGTGTGATAGAATCTTCAGTCTTGTGGAATAAACCTATTATAAAGTTATAAAATTCATAAAATATTATTTATATATCCTCAATGATGATGTATTTTTTAGTTGAGTTGAATTTTCAGACATGTCGGTCTCCTATATTTTTTACAGAAGTAGTTGATACTTACTTACTAGAATTGAGCATTGTGAAGGAGAAAACTGGTAAGTATTAGATGACTAGACAATATTCATTGATATCTCAGAGTCATTACAAATAAAATTCTCACATATTTCACTATATGGAGTACTTAGTAGGTGATCATGTGTTTCTAAATGTATTAGATCTCTTGGGTAATCACCATATAATAAAGAAGGTGAATTATACACCAAGGCATGTTATCCAGTTTGATATCATCTATATGATTCGAAAGGTAGAATTCATATGGGTGTTCATCTACAATTTTATGTCAATTAATAATGTTTTATATATCAAACTATTGAATATGTATAACAAATACCCTTATCATGTCTTTAGTTGGGAAGAGCATGAGCTAGAACCAGATTATTAGTGAGAAAGAATCTACTTCAGATAGTATATTAACGGGTGAAAGTGATTCATGGGAAATAAATTCCTCTTATTTGATCACTATGGGAAAACAAGAAGGAATAGAATGATACATGGGATTAGGAGCCTTTTTTCAAGGATAATGACCCTCACTTTCTCTCCGGTTAGACAATGGTTTGAGTTTCTAAAGGTGGATTATTATTTATAAGAGGGGAAATTTCACAGTTATGGTATTTTTTTCTATTATTTTTCTTAAGTATTTTTTTCAAATACCTTAGTATATGTATATCCTGGTCTCTTAAAATGAAAATATTGGTTTTTTATGGATAAAGTGTGGCTCATGATTTGAACATGGTTAGTATAAATCATGCACTAACCCTCAGCAAACTGTGTGCCCAAGAAGTACGTTCTATCAAAATAATATTAATAAATTCAAAATAATGTTATGGGAGCCAAAAAAATCCACCCTCCAACCATATGGGTTGGGGTTCCCACACAATTTTCACATGATCAAGCAAACCATTCATCCAAACTGTGAGGTTTTCCAGATCATTTAAAATTTAAAATTTCATATTTTTTCCAAACGTATTTTTAACACTACTGACCCAATTTATTCCCCCATTTAATGATATCTATAGGTTGACCTATCATATCCTAAACTATCATATTGGATCCATTTTTTTATACATTCAAGATTATTTATTCTAAAAAACATTATATAGGTCCTTCCTCTCTTTCTTCATTTCTTACTTCCTCCCTTTCTCTTGTGTTGTGTAATCTCATATGTTTATATTGACTTAGTTTAGATTGAATCTGATATTTTTGTATTGGATAAAGATATTTTATGTGTTTTTTTGTATTAATAGGATCAATTCATAGTTTTTATTTTTAATTTCAACATTTTTTGGTGATTTCAATTAAAAACAAAGTTGGCTTCATTCTTAGATATTATTTGATGATTTAAGTGTGCTTTCCTTGTTCACTAAATACATTTTTGTCTTTATGGTCTGTATAAATGGGTGTTTAAATTTTTTTTGATTGTACTTACTTCTTATAAATGGTTTATTCACTTTTTTAAAGATTTTAAATACAATACAATAATTTTGATGAATGGTTTTATGATACAAATGGGTATTTTTATAATTAAAATATAAGATAAATCAATTAGGAGACCTAGGTACCTAGGAGGGTGGACTAAGGACTAGTATAATAAATGATATGGTAGGGAATCATATTAGTGACTCTATAAATGTAACAACCCAAGATTTTGTGAATTATTATTTTTGAATTAATTTAACCATTTCTTATTTTAAAATTCAACCAACACTAAAAATACTTTTTTTATATTAAAGCATTATGTTTTTCTTAAATTATAAGAACCACCAAGTTAATCATGAAGTATACGTAATATAAATTTTATTTTAATCTACATGGAACACTAAGGTTATCTTGAATTATACAAAATAATAACATTCCTTGATTACTTGCATAGCATGCACGATCAAGTTTTATCGAAGAATAATATTTTATTAAAATGTTTATATAATAACTTTTAACCAAGACATTAAATTAGTAGTTAAGAATAGTAATAATTAATTTATGAAAATATATTTTTTACACATATATAAGATTAATTAAAAGGTTACCAATTAATTATAAATTAAAATTAAAACCAATTGAATATAAAAGGAAATTTTATTATTTTTATGATTACAAAGATATTTTACCCTAATTAATTAAATTAAACAAAATTAGTTGGTGATATTAATGTAATATATATATATTATATATTATTTTAAAAATTATTATCTTCAATAAAAATATTTGATAGATATAAGAGAATTATAAACCCAATTTTATGTTTAAAAACCTAATTTTTTATAAAGTTAGTTTTACTTCCTTTTAACGGGGAACCCATTTTAAATCCAAATATTGGAACAGTTATAGATTTAATATGTCATAATTAAAAACTTATTTTAAAGGGATACATAATAATTGGTTTAGTATAAATATTTGGTATTTTTTTAAGGTTTCATTTTTTTATTGAATAGTTAAAAGTAATGAACTTTAATTCCAAACTCTTTTTCATTAAATTACTTTATAAGGGTAAATTATATTTTAAATTGGTTTAAAAGGGTAATTATATAATATTTTATATTTTTTAATCCAATTTACATTATTAAATCTAATTTTACAATGAAATTTGATGTAAAATCTTAGTAAAAGTTTGGTTATTTTTACTTTAAAAACATGCAGTGTTGTCCCATCAACAGGATCAAAATTAAATTAATTTATGCCAATTATATGGTTTTGATTTAGATAAATGGATTCCATATTTATAATACTCATAATTTATAGTTTCTAATAAGGTTAAAATAATTATTGACCAAAAATATTTGTGAAATTAATTAAAATTAATTACCTCAATTATGGTAAAATTAATCTTAACTAAGGACTAAACCTTAATTTTAAGACCCAAAACAACCAAGAATCTTTTACAAGAGACATTTTATGGCCTTATTTCGACCCAATCCTACTATTTCTAAAATTGGGTCCATAATTGTATCCGATTGTCCTATAAAAAATGTGTATGTAATTCGTTTTTCAAAATTTTACAATAGTGCAACTCCTCCTCCACTACAAAAGTCCTCCTCTCCTGAGACTACTTTACACCTATAAAAACACTTATGATTGAACAATATATGCTCAAATATCCTCCATATGACCATAACATCCACCTTGAAGCTTTAATTTATTCATAAATCCTTCCATGTAAGAAAATTGGTTCAAACCAAAAGGTGTTACCTGATTTATATGTAACACCATCCTTCCAACTCTTTTCAATTATTTTCATTCTCTGCAGCATAAACTCTTCTTATTACATGATTTTATAAAAAAACAGTGTCATAAATATACTACTATTATTTTATGCAAATTTTTATACCTAAACATACACACACTTACATCTAATGGGTAACAAACATATTGTTTACATGTAAGAAAAACTACGCCTCACAAAATTATAATTGTTCATTTTTCCTTTACCACCTCTCATGGTGGAAATTGTGAATTAAAATATGTTTATATATATTATATATTATATTTATTATGACTTTAAGCTTCTGTAATTATTTTTCAACACATATCCTTATAATTTCTATTTATTGTAAATATTATATAATAATCCGATTATAATAATCAATAGTGGAAAAAAGTTTTTTCATGTTGGTTTTTTTACATATTGATGCCTGTTTTTAACCAACGTCTATAAAGGTGATGCTAAAAATTGAATTTTCAAAATACGTTTTTATAAAAAGACATCTACATGTCAATTAAAAATCTATTTATATGATTTTTATGTTGATTTTTACAGAACCTGATGTAGAAACTCTGCCCACGAGGGTATTCTGCCTCAATTTTCAAATAAACTTACGTCGAAAGTCAGTACTTGTTGGTCTTTAGCGTCAGTTTTTATAAAAACTGACCACGACTGTCAGGATCTGTCGGTCTTTGACAAATAGGATTTTGTAAAATAATGTTAAAAAGTAAAATATTGACCTCTTAATGTAGGTTTTTTTGAAAAAAAAGATGTTTAAATTCTGATTTTCCATGGCTTTAACAATGGTTTTTTATAAAAATCTACGTGAAAAGTATGTTTCAAAAAAATATTTTTGAAATAAGTTTTGGAAAAAACTAACTATGAAACATTTAAAACCTTAATATTATAATATATTAGGTTTCCAAGGATTTTAATTGAATTCCCATAAAGCTAAAATGGATTACGTATCAAAATTATTGTTTCCAAAAGTTGTACTTCTTTAAGTTTCAATTCATACAAGTCACTTCAATGAAAAAAAGAGAAAAAATAAATAATAATTATTCAAAAAAATAACCATAAAAAAGAATAAATTTAATTATTCAATATAATTTTAATTATTTTTTGTTTTACATTGAATTGATATGTTGTTTGTTATTATTTCACTTCTTTTTTTGGATGAACTTTTGTGGTAAGGAAGACGGTGACCGATAAAGAATTTTTCACCTCAGCTGATGAATTTCATGGGAATGTTATATATTATTATCTTTATAGGAATAATTATTCATCATAACAATAAAAATTTTCATGATTTTTAGCGGTAAGAAAAAAATTATAAAATTAAATGATTATAATACATACACTGTACAAATTGCCAATTGAAGAATTGTTGAATTTTTTCTTGTATCGAAGATGCCAAAATTTTTGAAATAATGAAAATGAGGATGTATATATTGTAAATAAAAATATATATGGGCTTGTTGCAATAAAATAATTTCAGGATTTATAAAATAGAATGTTGAATTGTGAAAAAATTTAAATACTGAATCCACATATTTGAAATTTACTTTTAACATCAGATAAATATATAATCGATGTCAAAATTATTCCCATGTTGGGGTTTTTACATCTGTTATTGAAAAACTACTACAAAAATGACTTTTAATGTTGTTTAGATGAAAAATATACACCAAAATGTTACTTTTAATGTCATTTACTAGATAAAACTGACGTTAAAAGAAAATCCTTATAATGTTCAACTTCTGACACCCATAACTTTTTATCCATAAGCCTGATTTAGATCAACAGCTTATGAAATCAAATCTTGATAAATTATCTACAACTATGATTTTATTTTTAATGTTAGTAATTTGAAAAACTAATTCCAAAAAGTTACTTATAAGGTAGGTTACTGAAAAAAACAGACATTAAAAATGAAGTCTTATAATGGTTAAATTTTGGCATCTATAACTTTTGATCAATAACTCAGTTTTAGCTCCACGAACTGTCAAATTGAACACTGGGAAATAATATATGTAACACCCTGAGATTTTATGAGATATATTCTTTTTTGATCTATTATATTATAGACTACACCATGATTATCTTGTACTATATGCAACACCATATTAGCTTGCAGCATACACAACACTATTCTTGGCTCGTGTTATACTTAATTTCAAGTTCGTTTTGTAAAAATTATTCTACGAAACATTAAGTATATATTTTTTTAATTGTATATATGAAATATGATTTGACTATATTATATTCAACACTAAAGGGAGCTTCCACTGCACACATCCCTGACTTGTCTTTCATTACATGCAATCGCGACCTTCCTTGATAGCGTGTGTAGTACGCAATAACGGGTATCGCTAAACAACGATATATTATTATAGTATTATTATGAACTTAAAGTTATGAATAGCTTTAACTAAATTTTGAATTTTATAAAATTATTATTCATCATAAACATTTTTAGAACATTTTATGAGAACAAAATAAAATTTTCGGGTAAAATAAGTATTTTACAAAAAATTCAGTTTTGCCACCTTTTGATGGCGCACCCACTTTAAATCTAGTTTTTTTAATGTTTATAAGTTAAATTTGACTAAATAAAATTATTCTTTTGAATCAAGATATAAAATTTTACTTTGGATAAATGTTTCATATCAATCTGATAAATTTCTTTTTTAATGAATAGTAAAAACACACTATATTTTAATAAAAAACAACTTTTTTCATTGTAATACTTTATATGGTTAAATTATAATATTGAATGGTTTTAAATTATAAAAATAATATATTTTTAACATTCAATAAAATTTATGTATTTTTAATTGATTTTACAATGAATTCATTGGTAAAATCATTTTAATCTTTTGCAATGTTTTAACTTTTAAAACACATTTTTTTAACAATGGAATTAATTTTAAATTAATTTCTGAAACCTATTTGAATTGAATTTTATAAAATGGATTCCATATTTAAAATCAGTAGATCCAAATTATGCTAATAGTCTACTTTTTATTTTTGGACAGTAAGAATAGTAACTATGGTAAATTTTATTTACCATAGTTAAAGGTAAATCAGGTAATTAAGGATAAATATAATATTATAAAATTACCCTAAAACTTGTATTAATATAATTGGATGATTATATTTTGTCCTAAAAAATATTTGGGTTGAAATGAAATCCATTGGATCCCACTTGGATGTGATTAAGACCTTTAATTTATTTTATTTTAAATAAAGTGAAATATATCTCACTCAAACTTTAATAATTAAATTATTTTTAATATAAGGTTATACGGAATATAAATTCGATTATAAATAATAATTTGAAGGATAATTTTTTTATTTGTTATGGTAATTTATTTGTAATTTTTAAGTGATATTTAATTACCTTAATAGCTTATACATTAATGATACCTAAATTACTTAGTGACAAATCAATAATATAGTTTTTCTTAAAGTAATAATACCCATTAAAAGGCCCAAAAACTTGACCAAAACCTATTGGTAGAGTATATATATACCATAATCATCCAAGTGTAGACATTGGGACCATTTGGATCCGTATAAAAGAGATTATGACATTTATATTAATTTATTTTTAATAATATCAAAGTTGTCGCCTTCATGACTTATTAAATATAACAATTTAAATGTTGTGATTTTAACATGATAAATTCAATTAAAAGTATTATTATGAAAGGTAATGAATTTATCTTCATCATAGAATTTTATTTATAATTTTTATGCAACACATAAGTATATTAAATAATTATAAAAAAATGTTATAGTAATAATTTTTTAAGAGAAATATCAAATAAATGGTTTTAATAATATTAAAATAAATATTATATTAACTATTTAAAGTGATCCACTAATTTTTTAGATGAATATGAAATTTTAGTAATATATTTAATATTTTATATCGAATATATCTTCTCTTTGGATCTTATTTAAATTCAAATAATTGAATAGTGTCAAAATTGACACTATTGATATTTTATAAAAATAACATATTATTAAATTTTTTAAAAATCATAAAAATATTTAAAAATTACAAAATGAAAATTATATGGCATAAAATTTAAAAATTTATCTAATTATGGATAATCCAAAACCCATAATTAAGTATTTATAACAATTTAAAAATTATAATTTTATTACCATAATTACATTTAAATAGATTAAATAAGGATAAATCAAATTGATAAGGTTTAAAGGAAATTCCAAAAATGTCTAAATTTTATTGTATGATGCGATTAAAACCATATCTCATCTCATCTTAGAATTTGAGTCATATTGGATGTTTTTAAGTGGGGTTGGAATTTATTATAAATTAATATTTATTATGTTCCCAAAGGTGCCCCTCTCCTCCCTTATAAAAGGGCACCTCCTCCCTCTCCTCCTCACCCCACATTGAGCCTCAAATATCATCCAACCCCTGACCATTTCTCTTTTTCACTTCCATAGAAACATACTAGAGGTCCTGATATTCTTCAAAGAACAACCTTAGTGCCCTAAGAGAAGGTTTAGAAGAGGCGCGTCGAAAAAGAGGTAATATCCTTTACCGATTCATTCAAGTTCAGTTTTCTTCTACATAATATTATTTTATTGTTTCATAACAAATTAATAACATAAGTATCACTCATATAGTGATATTATATTATAAATAATAACCAACTATATTTCACATTTTATCCATCCTATGAAAAATGAAATCATCGCGCGTGCGTACGTATGAAATACCCTCTCCACGCCATGGTGTAATCTGTTTTTCCACCACCACTATACATGGATGGGTATAATGGTGTAATGAATAACTATATATTTTTATTATAACATGATACTAATTCTTATATATTATATCATCCACTCTAATTCCATAAAAAATTATTGGAATGATATCATCGCTCGTGCGTACGTACGGATTACCGTATCCACGACCTGATGAGATTCATTCTCCATGTTAACCATTCAAGAATCATTATAAAGTATATATATTAATCAATCATGATATTTATGTCATATTAATGATACTGAATTTATGTATATGTTATTTAATTTCTTCCATTAAATTTAATAATGAAATGAAAACAGTGTTCATGTGTACGTACGGCCTACCGTCTCCATGAACGGTGTATTTCATTCCATTTATCAATATATTATATGATGAATATATATTATATATAAATCATGTTTTACATTATAGAACTTTTTAATCATGATCTAAGTAATCATATGAATAATTACAAGTCAAAACATGTACGATAAATGAAACAATTTTACCCAAAACGATGCTTTAAAAGGGAATTAACAAAAGAACGGGTAATATAAAGTCATAAGTGAATCAGGTATGGTATCATAAATATTTTTATAGTTCTGTTACCAGTAAATAATATGTTTAAAACAAATATACAGGAGTCTCGGACAAATATGGATGAAATTGGACATAAGGTAAGGGATAATTTTGCAATCTCATTTTTATTTGAGATTGTTTATACGGAAGTATTTACTGGGGTTATATTTATCATCCATTTCAATGTTTTAGGGAAATGTTTTCATAAATTATTTACTATTCGTACATGTATGTTTAATGTCATGTTTACCCATTTTTCCTTTTATTATGTACTATGGAAGGAATCTTTCTTTTGTTTACCATACGAGATACATTTTTTACTTTTTCAGCAAAAATACAAGAAGAATGTTTTTTTAACTTATATGGCATGAACAGATTTTTACGGTTTTATAACGCCTTATTTTAATGAGGATTTCTCTACAATATTTCATGATTATTTTCAAAAAAAAAAGATTTTCATTTAAAATTTCATGGCATTTTGAGAAAATAAAAGGATTATGAAGAAGAAAGGTAATTTTCCTCAAGAATTAATTTCAAGTGTTTTATCAAAACTATTTTCCATCTAAGATGAAATTATTTAGTATTTTTATGTTTCATGTATAATGTATCTATTATTTACATGGTTTGATTTTACTTATGATGAAATGACACCCATTTGTTTTATAAGGATTATGTTATGATGGGATGATGTTAACGAAACCCATTTTATTCTTTAGGTTATGATGAATGATTTATGTTGTGGAACACAAAAGAATGTTTTCATTATCAGAAGGGAGGGACATATATCTCCCTAAAATGAATTGGGTAAATATTTATATCTCATTAGATATACATGACTTTAAGGGAAAGTTAATTTGGTTCAGTGATACAGGACTAGAACGAGGCGTGGACTCGATTCAGTAAGGGACTTTGTCCATTATGATGGTCTTGGTAGAAATTCCTTGGATACTATGGAAATCATATAATATGATTAATGGTTTTCCACAACTACATGTTTTATTCCCATGATAATTTATCATGATTGATGTTCCATTATGATTGATGCCTTATGTACTACCAAGATTTATTTGACAACTCAAGATTTTGATGTTTAAACATTATGATCATGTTTTTTTAAGTTAAAATATATATGGTTTGTTTTGTTTTCTCCATCATTACCCTTATTAATCATTTTAGCTCACCCTTTAAATTTTTTCTTTTCCCCAAGATATAAATAATGGTTTTAGGTAAGAATACAAAAGGGGAGATCATTATGGGAGATTTTTAAGATCATTCACCATGATTAGAATATTATGTTCCGAGTTTCCAAAGACACTCAACTATTAAAGTCCGTGGGTGTCATGTTTTTATAATGTATTAAGTATTCCGAAAAAGTAATGTAGTGTCCATGTATGTCAATCATGGGTCTCTATAGTTGGCATCATAGGAATGTTTTAGTTAACCTTTGTAAACTAGGATATGAAAACATTAGTGAGATCCCTAGAGATATTTCTATGGTATGTCTAGGGATGTCTTCATGGTTTATTATAAATATAGGTTATAGTCCTAGAATTATGTTGGTGATCATGAATAACCTATGGTGAACCTAAGGTGTCATGAATTACATAATGTGTGAAAAGTAAGACATTTAATATATCCTATAAGTTACATTTTATGATTATGTGGTTCCTTGTTATTTTAACTATTTCATACTCTATGGTTTCTGGTTTTAGTCAATAGAGGTAACGAGAAGGAATTAATTTGACAATGATTCTAGTGGAAAGATTGGTGTCTATGATCAACAAAATTGTGTAATTCCTGGAAAGAAAGATATTATGATTATGTCGAATCAGTCATCGTGATATATGATTAACAAGGTAAACTTTATTTGTATTCCTAAGTCATAAAATAAGAGGAAGATGGACTTTTATGCATGATTCCATGGTGGGGAACATAGAGGAAGGAAGATGAATCTTTATACATATCAATAATAAGGGAAGAAGAACCTTGAGGAATACCTCCAATGGAGGGGAAGATATTATCTGTGTGGGGAAAATGGTCATAAAGTGACAGACTGTTATGGAGTTCAATGTATTATCTGTGGAGGACATGGACATTACCCAACTTAATTCCATGACCTAAGAGGTTAATTCTAAATCAAGGAAGGAATTATTTCATGATAATAATTTAAGAAGATGGATTGAATTTTTTATTTATTTTTATTCAAGAATACTGTTGTGGAGGTAATTTTATGATATATTGGAATATCCATGTATTGGTCTATTGTGGTTTTCCTTAAGAATATGGTACCGGTAACCATGAAAATTGAATGAAATATTTTTGGAAAGAAGATGATATGCTCATAATTAAGGGATAAGGAGAAATTAATATTATTGATAGTATTAATGAGCTCATGAATAATATAAGGAAAAAGTGATATCATGGTTTGAGTATATAGAATTTTTTGAATTTTGGTATGTAGAAAGAGTTAACTTTTGACAAAATTCATGTTTTTACTGAAGTTCAATGGGTATTAATTTTTCAATAGAATAAATTATGAAGGTATTCACATGTCTGGAATGTGACCAACTACAAGATATATCATATGATATATGGGGGACAAATGAAGGAATTCACATGCGCAGTAGATGACATTTCTAGTAATCGGACATAAGTATTTTTGATAAGCCTAAAGGATGGAATTGACTAATTTAGACAGAAGATAGTATTGCATAAGGCTATAAATTGTTGATTTTATTCTTGAAATGTTAGAATAGTATAGTTTTAGAAAAAGGATAACATGTAGGAAGGGCGACAACCCGTCGCATCGGACAGGGAAGTGGAAATCAAACCAACAACCGAAGTGCGACATGCCTTTATCACCTACCACTGGCCTACATAAAGTCCATGGTTAGTAGAAATTATTTTTATTTTATTAAGAGGTATGATAGTTGAAGTATATGTCCATTTTTTTGAATAATATACACTTAATCTCACCATAAGATGGACTTATGTATATAACTTTTTCTAACCTTATGTTTGAGACAGATGGAATAACCTATCATTCTATCGCATGATCTTCTAACACTACACGGAAGCCATATTCAACTTCATTTATTGAAGAGATGGAGTGGAAATTGTTCAATGCACAAACAATAGTGTGATTGTACAAAAAACAAGTAAGTATTTCATTTAATTCTTCATCATTAGGGAAATGATCTTGAAAACAAAAACTTTGTCCTTGTACCCTCATATTCGATGAATCAGATGGTACCTTAGATCATAAAACATTTATAGCTTTGTGATTATTGGATTTTCATAGCCATGTTCTCTACCACTATTCATCAGAACATGAGGGTTATATTTCTCTTCCATATCCATATTTTCACCAATGATCTCTTATGTGGAAACCTAGTGATGAGTTAATTTGGGAAACCATTATGTTTCATAATTCACTTTTTAAAATTAAGTTCTAGTATTCCTTTTTAAGATGTGGGTTTTTAAGAATGAAACATTCAAGTAGTAAACGATTTATATCCCTGATAAATTTCAAGGGAGAAATTCATTTTAAGGAGGGTAGAATGTAACCCCCTGAGATTTTATGAGATATATTACATTTTTATGTCTTATATTGTACAGTAAACCAATATTAGAGTTTACTATATGCAACACCGTATTATCTAGCATTATATGCAACAGTATTCTTGGCACTTATTATACACAATTCCAAGTTAGTTTTGTAGAAGTTTTTATAAGCAACATTAAGTATATTTTTTTAATGTATAAATGAAATATGTTTTGACTCTATTATAGGAGACACCAAAAGGAGCTTCCACTACACATAGCCCTGACTTTGCTTGCATTACATGCAATCACGACTTTCCTCGATAGCGTGTATAGTACGCAATACCGGGTTTCGCTAACCAACAATTTATTGTTATATTATTTTTATGAACTAGAAGTTATGAATAGTATTAACGACATTTTTAATTTTATAACATTATTATTCATCTTACACATTTTCTAGAACATGTTGTGAGAACAAAATAAAGTTTTCGGGTAAAATAAGTATTTTTCAAAAAATGCAGTTTTGCCGCCTTTTGATGGGGCACCCACATTAAATATAGTATTGAAATGTTTATAAGTTCAATTTGGAAAAATAAAATTCATATTTTGAATCAGGATATAAAACATAACATTGGATAAATTTTTCGAATTATTCTGATAAATTTAATATTTTAATGAATAGTAAAACACGATATATTTAAATTAAAAACAATTTTTTGTCGTAATAATTTATATGGTTAAAATATAATATTTAATGGTTTTAATGTATAAATAGAATTTATTTTTTCTATTTAATATAATTTATGTAATAAGCATTTATTTTACATTGAATTCATAGGTAAGATCATTTCAATCTTTTACAATGTTTTAACATTTAAAACTCATTTTCTTAACAACTGGATTATTTTTAAATAAATTTCTACAACTCTTGTGATTTGAATTTGAAAAAATGGATTCTATATTTGGAATCAGTAGGTCCAAATTATGTTAATAGGCTACTTTTTTTTTCCACTATGAATAGTTACTATGGTAAATCTTATTTACCATAGTTAAAGGAAAATCAAGTAATTAAAGAGAAATATAATATTATAAAATTACCCTAAAATTTGTCTTAATATAATTTGATGATTATATTTCGTCCAAATGAATATTTGGGTAGAAATTTAATCCATTGGAACCCAATTGGATGTGATTAAGACCTTTAATTTATTTTATTTTAAAAAAGTGAAATATATCTCACTCAAATTTTAATAATTACAGTATTTTTAATATAAGTTTATAAAGAATCTAAATTAGATTATAAATAATCATTTGAAATATAAATTTTTTTTCTTTGTTATGTAAATTTATTTGTAATTCTTATGTGATATTTAATTACCTTAACAGCTTATACATATATGATGTAGAAATTATTTACATAGTGAAAAATAAATAATATAGTTTCTATTAATGTAATAATACCCATAAAAATACCCAAAAACTTTACCAAAACCTATTGGCTGAGTAAATATATTTCATAACCATCCAAGGGTTGACATGGGGACCATTTGGAGCCGTATAAAAGATATTATGATATATATATTATTTTATTTTTAATAATGTCAAAGTTGTCACCTTCATAACTTAATAAATATAACAATTTAAATGTTGTGATTTTATGATTATAAATTAGATTAAAATTATTATTATGAAATTTAATAAATTTATCTTCCTCATAGGATTGCATTTTTAATTATTATTCAAAAAATATTTATATTAAATAATTATACAAAAAATGTTATAGTACTTATTTTATTAAGAGAAATATCAAATAAATGGTTTTAAAAATATTAAAATAAATATTAAATGAACTTTTTAATGTGATCCACTAATTTTATAGATTAATATGACATGTTAAGAATATATTATAAATTATTTATAGAATATATCTTCTCTTTGTATTTTATTTAAATTCAAATAATTGAATATTGTCAAAATTTATACTATTGATATTTTATAAAAATAACATATTATTAAATTGGATAAAAATCCCAAAGATATTTGAAAATTTATAATTGAAAATTTTATGTTCTAAAATATAATAATTTATCTAATTATGGAAAATTCACAACAGATACATAAGTATTTATAAAAATTCAAAAATTAAAATTTTATTACCACAAATGAATATAAATATATTAAATAAGGATAAATCAAATTGATAAAGATTAAAATAAATTCCAAACATGTCTAAATTTTATTGGATGATGGGATTACAACCATATCTCATATAATCTTTTAATGTGAGTTATTTTGGATGTTTTTATGTGGGGTTTTAATTTATTATAAATTAATATTTCTTATGTTTCCAAAGGTTCCCCTCTCTTCCTTTATAATAGGGTACCTCCCCCCTCTCCTCCTCACACCACATTGAGCCTTCAAGCTCAGAAAACCCATGCGCATTTCAATTCTCCACTTTCCTAGAAACATTCTATAGGTCCTGGTATTCTTCAAAGAACAAATTTAGTTACTTAAGATGAGGTTTAGAAGAGGAACATCGAAGAAGAGGTAATATCCTTTACCGATTCATTCAAGTTCATGTCTGCTTATAGTTACACTTATTTTTTTGTTTCATAATAAATTAATAATATTAGTATCAATCATAAAATTATATGTTATTATAAATATGTACCAACTCTATTTGACCTTCTATCCATCATATGAAAAATGAAATCAACGCGCGTGCGTACGTACGGAATACCGTCTCCATGCCGTGGTCTAATCTATTTTTACATCACCAACATACATGGATGGGTATAATGGTATAAAGAATAAAAATATATGTTTATAATAACATGACACTAATTCTCAGATATTATATCATCCACTCAAATTCTATTCAATAATTATGGGAATGATATCATCGCTCGTGTGTACGTATGGATTACCGTCTCCACGACGTGATGAGATTCATTCTCCAAGTTAACCATTTAAGAATGATTATAAAGTATATATATTAAATAATCATGATATATATTACATAATAATTATACTGTATTTATTTATATTTTATTTAATTACTTCCATTCAATTTAATAAGGAAATGAAAACAGCGGTAATGCGTACATACGGCCTACCGTCTCCATGAACGGTGTATTTAATTCCACTTATCAATCTTTTATATGATGAATATATATTTTATATAAATCATGTTTTACATTATGTAAATATGTAATCATGATCTAATTAATAATATGAATAATTAAAAGTCAAAACATGTACGATAAATGAAACAATTTTACCCAAAATGGGACTTTATCATGGAATTGACAAAAGAACAGGTAATATAAATTCATAAATGAATCATGTATGATATAATAAATATTGTTATTTTTCTATTACATGTTAATAATATGTATAAACCCACTATACAGGAGTCTTGGACAAATATAGAAGAAATTGGACTTAAGGTAAGAGATAATTTTGCAATCTCATTTTTATCTGAGATTGTTTATACTTAAGTATTTACTGGGGTTATATTTGTCATCCATTTCCATGTTTTTGAGAAATTTTTTCATAAAGTATTTAATATTAATCCATTTATGTTTAAATTCATGTTTACCCCTTTTTGTCTTTTACTATGTACTATGGAAGGAATCTTTCTTTTGTTTACCATACGAGTTACTTTTTTGACTTTTCTAGAAAAAATACAATAAGAATGTTTTTTAACTTATACGGCATGAACATATTTTTACGGTTTCATAACACCTTATTTTCATTAATATTTCTGTAAAATATTTCATGATTATTTTTAACAGAATTATTTTCTTTTAAAATTTCATGGCATTTTGAGAAAAGAAAATGATTCTGAAGAATAAAGGATATTTTCCTCAAGAATTCATTTCAAGTGTTTAATCAAAACTATTTCCCATCCAAGATGACATTATTTAGTACATTTATGTTTCAAGTATAGTGTCTCTATTATTTAAATGGTTTTATTTTTCTTGTGATGAAATGATATCTATCATTTTTTATGGATTATGTTATGATGGGATGATGTTTATGAAACCCATTTTATTCTTTGGGTTATAATGAATGATTTATATTATTGCACACAAAAGAATGATTTCATTTGAAGATGTGTGGGACATATATCTCTCTCTAATGAATTGGTTAATGATTTATATCTCATGATATAGACATGGCTGGAACGTCAAGTTAATTTAGTTCAGTGATAAAGCACTGGAACGAGGAGTGAACTTGATTCAGTAAGGGACTTTGTCCACTATGATGGTCTTGGAAGCAATGCCTTAGCTACTATGGAAATCATATCATGTGATTAATGGTTTGAAACAATTAAATGATTTATTCCCATTGTACTATATCATGATTGATGTTCCTTTATGATCTATTCCTTAAGTACTTCCACGATTTATTTCACATCTCATGATTTTGATGTTTAAGCTTTATGTTCATGGTTTTTTGAGTTCAAATATATATGCTTTGTTTTATTTTATCCATACTTTCCCTTACTAAGAATTTGATCTCACACTTTATATGTTTTATTTTCATGACGATATAAATAAAGTCTTTACGTAAGAAAACAAAAGGGGGAGATATTTATGGGAGACGTTGAAGATCTTTCACAATAATTAGAAGAATATGTTCCGAGTTTCCAAAACAATAAAATATTACAGTCCTTTGGTGTATTTTCTTATTATGTATTAGGTATTCCGAAAAAGTAATGTAATGGAAATTTATTTCAAGCATGGGTATCTATTCTATACAACTCAGATTCTATTTTCGATGTCATATATTTGAAAAAGTGGTTCCAAAAAGTGACTTATAATGCCGTTTATTGAAGAAAAAAACTGACTTTAATAATCATGTCTTATAATGTTTATCTTCCAAAATTTATAAATTTTGATATATAAGCCTATTTTATCTCCTATCCTATATACATGAAGCACTAATAATTACCTTCAAATTGGATTTTTTTTAATGTTAGTTATTTGAAAAAATGATGCCAAAAAGTTACTTTTAATTTTGCTCTTGAAGAACCGATGTTAAAATGCCAACGTTAATGACTATATTTCTACTATTTAATGATATATATATATATATATCATTTATGTTTTTTTAAATATGACAATTAAACAAAAACAACATTAATGCGTACATTTGACCTACCGTCTCTATAAACGTTAAGTTCAATTTCATAAATTTATATTCTATATATTATCATAATATAAATTTAATGAATATAAATGAAATTTATATCAAACATTAAATTTTGGAAATTATGATATAAGTATAATGACCAAATATATAACAAATTAAGACACATGTGAAAAACAATGTGAATATCACTTGAATCGTAAACTTAACATGGAATTGTTAAAAATTGCGTAATATAAAGTCATAATCCAACCATATATAGAATTAGATAAAGGAATATAGTTCTATGATATATTTATAATAAATTTATATTTATTATATATGATGTTAATATTAGTACAATGAGAGTCAAAACACTGGGTAAGGTAATTTCATCTCACCTTTTTATATCCGTGATATACATGCCTTATTCGACACTCACATATTTTCTGTGTCGTATATACTAACCATGACTACATTCTATTTCTGTCATACTTATATTTATTGGTATTTAAATATCTATTATATTATATTTCATTCGTGGGGTTTATGTTTCAAAATTTACCCAATCGGTAAGCCACCTTTGACTCAATTTGCCTTCTTTGAGACTCATGTTTTGTTATGCACCTAAATTATTTTTTAGGTGTATATACTTCCATTTGAAATATTATATCATGAATATAATTATTTTAATTCTATTTTAAGCTTCATTTAATATAATTTTCATACATGAATATTATTATCCCATGTTACCATGTGGTAATAGTTTATTGAAACAACCTCATCGTTTATCAACATTTTTTATGATTATGATTCTTTTTATGAAATATTATTATTCATATCGTAATAATCCTTGTCTGTTTTCTTCTCCTATATTTATTAAATATATTTCCATGTAAAATTACCACATTCCACTCTTTGGTACTTAACATGACTAATGAAAAAACATTAATAAAAGTTTGACAGTATTTCTCTCTTCTGTAAGAAATCACTTTTATTTCAAAAACAATGTTTTCAAAAATTATTTAAAAAAAAATAAAGAAAAAAGGACTCAATTATTTTTAGGTTTTAAATGATTTCTTATGATTTTTCAAGGAAAATTGTATTCAAAATGTTTTCATTCATCTTTTATATGTTTTCAAGGAAATTTGTTTTCAAAACGTTTTCAACCTTCTTTTATATGTTTTTAAGTAAAATTATTTTCAAATTATTTTCAAGCCTTGTCTATAAGTTTGAAAATTATTTTCAAAAAAATTATTTCCAAAACTTTTTCAAGATCTCTTTATATTTTTTCAATGAAAAAGGATTCCAAAAGGATTCAAAGTAATATTTATAAGAATTCAATTTTATTTTCATGAAAATGGATTTCAAAAGGTTTTTATGTTTTAAAGAGAACATTTTAGAGAATAAATGATGATTCCCTCAATAAATGTTTCCAAAATATCATTTCATGTTATTTTCCATTAAATATGAAAAAATTAAATGTTACTCATTCCCTTATAAGAAATAATCCAATGGTTCCATTCATATTTTTTTAAATGGTTTATGTTTTTATGGAATGATTCTTATGATGCCCATTTCTATTCCATGGGTGATATGCTTTTGAAACCCGCTTCTTTTGATGGGTTATTCTTTTGATGAATTGATTATTAAACCTGTATCATTATCCATAGGTTATGATATGATAACAAGTTTCATGTCACAGGTTAAGATATGATTATTTATGATTTTGTGTCACATGTATGTATTATTTCTTTATGATATGGGTGAGACATACATCTCCCTCCAATGCATGGGGAAAATATTTATATCTCATGAGATACGCATGACTGGAATGAGAAATTAACTCAGTTTAGTATTACAGGGTTTGAACAAGGATTGAAGTCCATTCGGTATTATAGTGTCAGAATGATGAGTGAACTCGGTTCAGTAATATAGGGCTAGAACAATATGTGAACCCAGTTCATTAAAGTACTTTGTCCACTAATATGGCCCTAGAAGTGATGCCTTGAATACTATGGAAATCATTATATATTATTATTTTTCTACCAAAAGTCAATGTATTATTGATATGTTATATTTTCATGGCTTATGTTATTTATTTCCTTATGATTCATGTCATATAAAATTCCAAGATTTATGACATTATTCGTGTATATGATCTTTAATAAGAAATGTTTGATCATGTATTATAATGATCATATTCGCATACCCCTATGGTCATGTTTATGCTTATATGCTTCCATTTTTTACCCTTACTGACCATCAGAGCCCACCCCATTTTAGGTTTCCTTTTTGAGGTTATGAAGATATATTTATATTATGATATGTCTAAAAGGGGTTATAGTATTAGAAAAAGTAGTGGGAGATATCATATCTCTCTCATGTAATAGTGTTTACTTTTCCATGTTTCTAATGGAACTAAGATAATATGGTCTTTGGATGCCTGTTTTTATAACGTTATATGTATTTTTCAAAATTTATGTAATGTTATTGTATGAAAAGTGAATTTATATATTGTTTATATCAGAGAAAAGGTTTAGTTAACCTTTAAAAACTAAAATGAGAAGAATTTAGAAATATCCCAATGTATATTTACAAGGATATGTCTGGGAATGTATCTAAGTATAAGTATATAAATGATTTGATGTTTAAGAAAATATCCTAGAATTTTGGTAAAAGATAGAGTGAGTGGTTTCCTAGTAATAAATCCCTATCTATACACTACTGGTGGATGTGTCTCTAGTATATATATACCTATGTGTAACAACTCCAACACGATGTTCCAACCCTAACTCAGGATAATCTAGTACACCACAACAAGGCTTACTACACACCTGGTTTGACACACCTAGGGGACATGCTATAGGAATTCAAAAAACTGTTCACGAACCATAATGAAGGATATAAATATATGTTTTCTACGGATTACATTTGATGAACCTAGAGAGTCATAAATTAAATAAGGTTCATAATTTATACATATTATAAGTAATTATTTTCATGAAAGTGTGGTTTTCTTCTATGATAAGTAATACTCACACTATGCTTATGATTTTAGTCAATGGCTAGAACCGGAAAGAACTATATTAATGTTGAATGTGATATATGATTTTATGATGAGAAATCAAGTTAGATTATCACTATAATGAAAGGTGTTGTGATCATTCCTATTCATTTATCATGGAACGCAATTAAAAACATGTACATTAACAAACTCTCAAACTCCCTAATGGAGAGAATGAAGGAGTTTCCTATGAGTTTTGATAATAGAGACCAAGAGTAAAAGAATATTTGGTTTCCTTTGTTTCATAAATGTGGAAAGAATTACCTAAGTGAATGTCTTAGAGGAAGAAGAATATTTTTTTACTATGGAAAATAATACACAATATAAGAAACTATACAGGAAAATGAAGAATATGGTTAATGAAATAGTTAAGAATATTTAAATCCCTAAGATATTATTGATGGTTAACTATTTTAAATGAGGAATAAATGGTCATTATGCAACTCAATGTCCTAAGATGAAATATCCTAAAAATAATTAGCAAGGTGGTATGAGCAATGGTTACATTTCTTATGATTAAGGGACTACATATGAAATGTGAATGGAAATAGGTATTATGTAATAGGATGAGGTTTTCTTATTAATGGATTAAGGATAAAGTTGAATAATAAAAGATTTTCTGTATTTCGATTCAAAAATTATGTTTTATGAATGGTGAAATATAAAAGGGTTGTTTAGTTTAAATTTTTATCTATAGATTTACATTAACAAATTATATGGTTACAATGGAATAGAAAAGTTATTTAATGGAAAAGTGATGTCCAAGGTAAACACATGATGAAGGGAAAGATAACCCATAATATATTCCTTATGTTATGATAATGTTGTTTGGATAATGTAATGTGGGATATTCATAAGTAAATTCAAATGTACTGATTACCATGAAACTAATTAAAGACTTATCGAAATGTGGATTATTCTATCATTGACAAAGTTTAAAAAAATGGATTTATGGAATAGATCCAATATACATTGAATAAGGAAATATTCATGTTTTCAATAGTTATTTATCGTAATTCTGGTCATTACTGCATTTCAAGAGAATACTTGATGAAGGTATTTACATGTTTGGAATGTGACAACCTAGAGAAACATTGTGATTTTTTTAGAATCAATGATAAGTTGATTTTTTTAATTTATTAATAATGTTTTGGATTGAGTTATTTCATAAGGGTTATAAGGTTAACCATTACAGAAATTATTAAGTTAAAAACTGCAGTAAGTATTTATGTATTGTGTTTGTATTAAAAAACTTGGTTAAAAGTATATATAGTTATTAACCATATTTCAAGGATGTATATATTATTTATTTTAATAATTATATTACTGTGGTTTTAGAAAATGATAACATGTATGTCGAGTGACAATGAATCAGGTATGAAACAACCACAAGTCTTGAAACCATGATCGATGGATGATAAGGGTTTCATGTCTACCATAGGTCTACACGATGTCCTGGTTAATGTATAATTATTTTCTAATGAATAAATATTAATCCTGAACTAGTAAAATCAATTTTTTGTTTAGAGATAATGTATTAAAAATATTGATTTTAAATAATAGTTAGAGAAAAATAGTTATTCTTTTCATTCTTTTATGAGCATTAAGATACGCTAAAGTGAATTTTAGTACTCCAGACATCAAAGTTAATTTATAAACATCTATTTCATGAATTAGTGGATGAATCAAAAATTGATAAAAGCATAACTAAAGAATAAAATTCTATTTATATAAATATATCAAGTATGTATATTTCCTTAAATTGGTTTCCAATAAAATAATTACTCAACATTATGACATTGATAAAAAATGTGTTCTTCTAATACCTTAATTTTTGTTGAATTGGTGGCCTTTTAAATCATCACAGATTTATAAAATTGAGGCCCTTAACCTTTTTTCATCATTCACTTGTTTATGATTAATGACCTCGATCACTCCATACACATATTTACATTTTTCCTCCATGTCCAATATTTACTCCCAACCTATGTTCCCCTATATAGAAACCATGTTATATATTACTTTGGCCAATAGATATGGTTCAAACATTCCATTTTAAGGGATGTTTTATTATTAATTTTTATGAAGTGGGTTTCAATGAATGAAACCATAATGTGTTAAACCTTTGATGAACCAAACCAATTTGAGTGAGAAATTCATTTTAAGGGGGGTAAAATGTGACACCACAAGATTTTGTAATTTTTTTTTCAAATTAATTTAACGGTTTTTATATTTTACATTTCACGCCACACTGAAAATAGTTTATTTTATATTAAAGAACTATATTTAGATTGCATTATATGGAACCCCAAATTAATCATGCACTACATGTAAAATTAATTTTCTCTCTCACTACATAGAAGACTAAGGAAATCTTGCATTACAAATAAAAATAACTTTTCTCGATGGCTTGTATAACATGCAAGACTGAGTTTTACCAAACAATAATATATTATTAAATTGTTATTATAATAAGATATAGCATAACCCATAAATTATCAGTTATGAATATTATTAACAAATTTATGAAAATATATGTTATAAAAAAATATAATACAAATTTTTAGGTTACCAATTATTTAGAAATGAATATGCAAATTTACTAGCTATAAAAGTATATATGATGAATTTTATGGTCATATAATTATTTAACCCTAATAAAATAAATTAAATACAATTATTGAGTGATATTAATGTAGTATATATTTTATAAATTCAATTAAATATTTTTTTAAACTATTTCTATAGATTTTATTAAAATAAGATAAGAAAAAATACAATTTTATGTTTAAAAACATATATTTTTATTATGGTAGTTTTATGATCATTTAATATAGAACCCATTTTAAATCCAAGTTTTGGAAATTTTATAGATTTTATATTTCAAAAATAACTTCATATCTTAAAAATAAACATAAAAATTGGTTTTTGAATTTTTTTTGATATTTTTCTTTAAGGTTTCATTTTTTAATGAATAATTAATAATACTAAATTATAATTCAAAACTTCTTTTTCATATAATTCATTTATAAGGATAAATTATATTTTAAATTAGTTTAAAAGTTTAATTATATATTATTTTTATCAATTAATCCAATTTACATAATTAGAACCAATTTTACATTAAAATTAGATATAAAAACTTTGCAAACTTTTGATCATTTTTACGAAAAAAACATGTAGTGTCCTCCCGTCAGCGGGATTATATTTAAATTAATTTTTTAAAAAATTTTGTATTAAATTTAAAAAAATTATCCCATATTTTGAATAATAATATTTTACGATTTATAATAATTTAAACATAGTTTTTTTCCAAAACTATTAGTGAAAATAGTTAAATCTAATTTCATTGATTAAGGTAAAATTAAACTTAACTTAGGACTAAACCTCAAATGTGAGACCCAAAATGATGTAGAAATTTGTCCAAGAGCCATTTTATGGGTATATTTTGGCCTTATACTTCCTTGGATCTAATTTTTTATAATATTGGATCCAATTTACTTGTGAAAAAATGTGTGTGGAATTTCTTTTTTAAAATATGAAAAGACTGTGACTCCTCCACTATAAAAAGGAATCCTCTCCTCCCACTTCATCACACTTCTCAAACCACATAGTTTGGAAGATATATAATGAAACATTCTCGCAAAAACCCTATTTTCCTTCTTGAATCCTAATTTTTTTCATAAATAATTTCAATAAAGCCCATTGGTGCAAACCAAAAGGAGTTACTCAATTAAGAGGTAACACCCTCCCTCAAACTCCTTTCTTTTATGTTCATTATCCACTCATTCAAATATATTTATTGAATTATTGTATGAAAACACCATTATCCTAAATATAATATGATTTTTGTATTCAATTAATTCTCTCTACACTTATACACACTTCCATCTAATGGGTAATTGACACACTATTTAGGTTTATGGAAAACTACCGCCTCACAAAACTATGATTATTATTTTTCCTTTTACCCCTCCCATGGTGGAAAACTGATAGACACTACATTTATATAACTTATATATTATATTTATTTTTTATTTATGATTCCATAATAATTTTTCATCTCATATCTTTATACTTTCCATTTTGTGTAAATATGATAATTTCATTTGTGGAAGTGTGGACAACATCCCCCAAAAAATGATGTGATTTGGTCACACACTTCATAGAATGTATTAATGATGGGTTTAGTGAAATTATATGATATATATGATACAATAATGATACTGTAATAATTATATATATATATACATATATAAACATATATGTCACTTACATTCTTTCTTTCAATATAAAACATAAATTAAAACAACATTCATGAGTACGTATGATCTATCAAATCCATGAAAGTTGGGTTCCATTTCATACACATATATTCAATATATTATTATAATACACATATAATAAATAAAAATTATATTTATATTATGGTTTATATTCATTAAGTCAGGATATATGTATAAGGACCAAATATATAAAAAATTAAGACACAATTTGAAAAACAAAGTTAATATTACTTGAAGTGTTAAGTTAACATGGGATTATTAACAAAAGGTTAATTAAAATTAATAATAAAACCATTTATGGTATTATATATAATAATATGGTTCTATGATATATGTATAATAAATTTATATTTATCATGAATGAGTTTTGAATGAGTATGATGATAGTGAAGACACAAGGTAAGGTAATTTTGTCTCACCTTTTTATATCCATGGGATATATGAATTATTAACCACTCACATATTTTTTGTGGTGTATATATTTCCCATGAATGTATTATATTTCACTTATAATTAAATTAATGGGTATTTACATATCCATTCAATGATATTTATATCATGAGGTTTATGTTTATAAAGTTACTAAATTGGTAAGTTAGGATTGTCTCAATTATTCTTCTTTGAGAGTCATGTTTTATTATGAACCTATATTATTTTTCGAGGTGTATATACATCAATTTGACAAGTTATATAATGCATATAATTATTTTCATTATATTTTAATATTTATTTAATTTCATTATCTTTCATGGATATTATGATCCCAAGTTACCATGTGGTATGATTTTATTAAAACAATATCATCATTTATCAGGTTTTTTTATGATTATAATTCCTTTGATGAAATCATATGATGTATATCTTAGGAACCCTCATGAGTTTTCTTATCCTTTTTTTATTAAATATATTTCTATTTAGAAGTAACATTTTCTACTCTTTGATACTTAATATGATTATGAAAATTCTTTTAAGAATAATCTGACCATATTTCTCTCTTCGGTCAGAAATCATTTTTATTTCAAAAACCATGTTTTCAAAAACTGTTTTAAAAAATATTGTTAAAAAAAAATGGATTTAAAACTTATTTATTGTTTTCAAATATTCCATAAAATGTTTTCAATTAAATGTTTTTTGAAATTTTTTTCAATCATCATTTATAATTTTTCAAGGAAATTTGTTTTCAAATCATTTTAAAGAATCATTTATATGTTTTCTGGAATTTGTTTATTCAAATGATTTTCAAGCCTGGTTTATAAGTTTTCAAATTAATTTCAAATAAATGGTTTTCAAAACATTTCCAATATCTCTTTATATATTTTCAATGAAATATTATTCTAAAAGTATTTCAATGAATTATTTATAAGATTTAAAGTTTATTTTATAGAAAATGGTTTAGAAAAGTTTTTTATGGTTTAAATATACCTTTCCAAAGAAGAAAGAATATTTTACTCAATAAATGTTTGAAAAATATCTTTTCAAGGTACTTTCCATTTAATATGACATCTGTTAATTTTACTCATTCACTAATAAAAAATAATCCAATGGTATCAATCCTATTATTTATTAAATTGTTTATTTTTTGATGGAATGGTTCTTGTAACACCCATTTCTCTTCCATATGTTATATTATTTTCAATCCCACATCTATTCATGGGTTATGGTTTTTATGAGATGATTATTAAACTTTTATCTTTTATCACAGGTTATGATATGATTACATGTTTATGATACACTTTTAATTGTATGGGTTATGTTATGATTTTTTATGGTTTTGTGGTACATTCATGCATGATTTCATTATGAGATGGGTGGGACCAATATATCCCTTTAATGAATTGGGTAAGGATTTATATATCATGAGATATACATGGATAGAATAATAAATGAACATGGTTTAGTACAAAAGGGATGTAATGAGGTGTGAACATGGTTCAATATTATATGGATGGAATAAGGAGTTAACTCGGTAGAGTAATACAAGGCTACAATGGGGTGTGAAATCGATTCAGTAAAGGAATTTTCCTTTTAAGACGGAATTTACATTGATTCCTTGACTACTATGAATATCATCAATTATGATTATGTTTCTACCAAAATTCCATGTATTATTCCTAAGTTATGATTTCATAGATTATGTTATTTATTTCCGAATGATGCATATCTTATGAACTGATATGATTCATGCCATGATTCGTGTGTATGATCTTTGATATTCATGGTATGATCTTCTATTTTCATGATCGTGTTTTCATACCCCTATGCTCATGTGTATTCTTACGTGTATAACTTGATTACAATTAGTGAGCATCTTAGCTCACCCCGTTTTATGTTTCCTACCCCTGGTTGTGAAGATGTATTAATTTTATGATATATCTAATAAGGTTGATAGTCTTGGAGAACCTAGAGGGAGATAATGTTGCACTCTCATGTACCAGTGTTTATGATTCTATGTTTCCAAAGGCATGAAACTAATACGGTCTTTGGTCATCCATTCGTATATTGTCTTATATATTCCTTAAAATTTATGTAATATTAATGTATGAAATGTGAGGGTCACTATAATTAGTATAATTATAAAATACTAAGAAATAAATATGGTGATAATATTGTTACTACTGGACCATTTTATATGTCCTCTCCAGTGGATCGTGCATGAGTGTAGTTATTATTGATTAGTCATGATGTGTGTGGGGATCCTAGGACCCCGATATCATATCTTATTATAGATTTTTTATTGTTATTAAACTGTGTTATTACCTAATTTATATATTTTACATTATTTTTTATTATTTTAATAACTAAATTAATTTTTTACATTAAAATGTTTAACATCCATTGAAACATACTTGTTTATTTTTCTTATAATTTATATGTATGGAATATCATAGTGGGATCCTATTAAGAATTTGAGATCAGACCCTACATATACAAAATTGGTGTATATATATATATTTTGTCTTGATTGATTAATATAATGGAAATTATCCTTATAGAGTTGGAAGTGTGTTTTCATATTAATAGCATTTCATTTTGGTAGGTGTTGATAGTGGTGGCATGGTGGAGTGTGGTCCTCATTTCATGAGGGGATTTTATTCCCTTATTTTTTAATCCCCCTCTCCTTTTTTCTTCCATCATTTTTTGGGTTTGTAAATCCACCTAGAAATTGGACATACCTTTTTTAAACTATTTTAAATAGGGATGTTTTGTGTTTTTTGTGTTGATGTATTAGGTGGATATGTATTTATAAGGATATTGACTAATATTCTTACTTGAAAATATTTCCCAATGGAGTTCTTAATGGACCAATAACTGGTTGAAATCCCATGGGGATGGGAATTGTTCTTTGGGACATGAAATTCGTAGGTTTAGGTGTAGGTATTATATGGAAGCCTAGATTGGTTAGTGACATGTTTCAAACCAAAGAAATGTAGGAAAAGAAAAATAATAGGAAATGACGACACTATAGTCATGGATTAACTAAAAATAACTCTATGCATAATATGTTGAAAAAGATACCATGTTAACACATTATAACATTACAGACATGGATAACTAAAAATAGGTCCACTCAATAACATCATCACCATATCATCAGATATATAACATTATCTAATTCATTGTATTGATATAACAAAACCACCTTTCACATAATCATAAAAATACAAATATATACCGCATCAACATAATTAAATTCATAATTCCCTACCAGCTTCATTAAACAGTGGAATGATACTTGTTACATGTTTATTTCCTTAAAATATCATCAAATTTACATTAATGAATTAAGTTTGCTGATATTATTAATGCATATCCCCAGTAAAGAATAATGAATAATGGATGTAAAAATACAGGAAAATACTAATATAAAATCAATTGAAATAGCCATTGAAGGCATGAAAAAAAATTTGTTGGTAACTTTTTCTTAAAAGTGAAAAAATATATAAAATTTGAACTAGTATTATCAATTAAAATTCATGGATAACATGAAAAGAAGAATTATAAAAAATAACATACATAATGGGAGAAAATAAAATCAAGAGGTAAACATTAAAAATCGTTTTCCATAACACTTAAAATAATATTTTAAATTATCCATAACCAAAAAATGCAAATAATTTTTTTAAACCATAAATATAATGTAAAATATACTTTAAAATTTCCTTAAATGTTAATTAATTTATATATAAAAAAGTGTATTTCCTTGACTGAGAAGATACTGAACCAGTATTTTGAGAAGGCTGGACATTGTTCATATGTGTGCCTCCCTATACACTAAATGCTATCAACTACCAGTGATGGTGTAATAGGAGACATCGGGGAGATTATACCCTCTTGTAATAATATAAATAATGATAACACAAGATATCAATATGAAATAAAACAAAAAAAATTATAGAAATAATATAAAACAATGAAAATAACAATAATATAGTAAAATCATATATATATATCAGATAATGTCTACATGTAATGAAAATCCTACAAAATAAGACATGGAAGATCACTTTGGACCAATAATGCATGTATATACAAAATATCCCAAAATAAACATCTATTATACACACAAAAAATGCCAACTATTCTATCATCTATCCATCCCATTCACTCATGGTGTAACCCTACTCACTAATGTCCGGCCCACACATCTGATCGCTTACATGATCTAAAAGACATAAATTCTACATGTGTCTCAATTGGCTTCTATATTTTGTTAGTATGACCTCAGTAGGCCACAAACCATGTGTTACCTTCTAATATCCATTTTTATACCAGTGTATGAAAAACGTAAATAAATATTAGTAACTCATACATATATTAACCGGATTCAATAGTTCTTAACATCAATAAGGGAGCATTTACCTACTCTGGTCAATGTCAGTATAGAATGATGTATCAATGGTTAGTCATACCTAGAGAACCCTCAGTCTCCCATCCATATACATGTCACTTGACATCTTCTTACAACCGAATCCACTTGTTCAACATCTCAAAAATACTAAAATCACATCAACACAACCTATAATCATATAATAAGTCCCCCAAAATCCCTCATAAACTACCACCATTGGTTCAAAATCCAAATATATGAAGGCCTGATGACATCCATCATTCTATCATCATAGATCATCGGCATCAATATCATGGAGAGCCTTAGCACCCCCTCCCCTGATATTATCACACCATCAAACATCTATATCTATAGTGATCACCTCTTATATAAAGGATGTTCAATATTATCCCCTAACCCACTAATTATGTAGTGGTTTCCACCAACATTATGTGGTCAACACTACCTCACTAAATCTTTATCCAATGTTAAAAAAAACCAAAAATACTATCATCTAACCATAGTGAGTGTTAATCACAATCCAACCTAAGACACACCATCCAACAGAAATACATCACCACATTGAAACCTCATCACCCAACCGTGACATGATTCATCACTATATTCTCTAACCTGATGAACTTGATCGCCTCATTCTCCATGATCAGTATCACCCTCAAAAATCTTATTCCATTCCCAACATATTCCCATTTTACTAATGTATACAATCACATCATAATATAATTAATTTAATTAACCATCAAATCCAATTAAAATCACTCAGAACCCCAATTTCATTCATTCCATGCCATACCCAGCTAAACATAATTAAATTGGTATGTTTTTCCAATTATCACATCCGAATAATTATAATAAAATTAATCATTTACTGTAAAACCGACACACCAAAACCACCCCACTCACACATATTTAAATTCGCATCTCCTTTCATGCATATAAATGAGAATAAATCAACGAACCACTTACCTTATACTCATAGATGCTCACTCACCGAAGATCTGCCTCTAAATAGATATATATCTAAAGAAAACATAGAATTTTAAAAACACCATAGAAATATGACATAAGAGCTTAGATGGAAATAACATTCCAAACAATAAGTGCGTATACAAAAATAATCAAGAGGAATTATACCATTACAATTATTTCTCCAACACAATTGATGATGATTGAATCATATCCTGAACAAAGGACAATACTCAAAACCTAGCTTAAGGGGGGTAATGGAGTATATCTCACTATTGTGAATAGAAATGATGAGGAAAAAGGGAAATAAACTATACAGTTAATGTGAGATGGTTTTTAAATTTCACAATTTTTAATGGGGTACATTATTGGTCCATACTATTTGGATGAAACATAGACCAACCATACACAACCAGCACCTAAATGGCACTAAGTTTGTGACTAGGTGTGCGATTATAGAAAATTGTGCACAACCCTTTCAGACCTATTTGGTTTTTAATTACTACATCACAAGGAAATACACCCCCATCAGAATTTTTTTCAAACAATATTGTTGTTCAATTGGGATGAATGGTTTGAGCCACATGGTCATCACTAACTGTTGTCCCATTATAAGAAGAGTTCTTTATCTCATGGATTTTGGATTATGAATTCCTAAACTACTAAAACTGAATGTAACCACCAAGAAACATACCAGGACATAATCTCTAGCCACATACAATATAAATATATGTTATAACTCTTAGTATTAACCTTTTATTCTCAAATGGAGTTTTTTCCCATCCACTAATCATAAAATTATTATTTTATTATGAATTATAAAACCGCTCAAAAACTTTTATTTAAAAACCACCACACCATGAAATAGTTCATCCCCAATCTATTTTTTCTCATGTATATATGATTCCAAATGTAAAATTCTCATAAAAATTACCCCAAACTACACTAATTACTCTCTCTTCGATAATTCCTCTAATCGATATCCCCACATTAAGAATTTTTTACCTGGTCACACGAGGACCCAACATCACGAATATTTATGGTTCCACCAACCATAATTTATATATTAAAATCCACACATGACACGTCTTGATTACTACACCTTGTCAGATGTTCAATTTATGATTTCATAACACATTAATTCCACAATGTCCAACATCACAACTGATGACCAAAAGCTCCCGTATCACACCTAATTTATAAATGAGATCCTACATCACATATATATACACATATATATAATTCCCTAATATATCATGATGCCTACACACCTCATACAGGTTACACATCATTCCTGATTCCCACATATTAAGCATCATAAATTTAATTTATCTATAACTCGTGCACCTCACGAATCAGTTTCAATCATGAAAAACTCAAAATGAAAATACCCTTTGTCAAGGTGTACATCATGCCACAATCATCTCTTTAAAGATCCTTGAAACTGTTATATCACCAGCATAAACGTTAACTAAATCTTGACTACCCGAATCATGTATTATCTATAGAATGGTGCTTTTTATTTTCCATTGATCCCACTGATGGGTATTTTTCTCCCCTCATAGACATGTAGGCATAGTATTTTATTATCTACCAGATCATGATACCAATCCTGGTCCTACCTTAGATCACTGAATTGGATATAGTCTATAAGGCCCCAGCCTTAAACCTTACTTAATCTTGAGTTATTACAAGATTACACATTGAGGATCTTTTCGGGTTTAGAGTTTTAGAGAATTAGATCATAAAACTTGCATTACATTCCACATATAAACAAAGTGGTTACATAAAGATAGTATTCTTCAATCCCATCAATGGAAACACATTTAAAATAAAACATGGATTATTTCTTGACACATCCTTGACTCTATCATCTTATCATGTACCTTTCCCTTGACCTGTGAAAAACATTTCAAAAACTTGGGATGAGCATAAAAACTCAGTATGGGTTATAAAAACATGGAAAGGAAACATGGGTACATACATACATAAGAGTGAAATCATACTTTACCCATAAAACATAATCACTTTAACATACCTCATCAAATCATGAATAAATCATATAAATCATAAGACATAAAGGTAACTTGAGTCATTCATAACATTCTTACGTAGGGAGTAACCCTCTTGGTTACGTTTGGAATACCCATCACAGTATATTCCCTAAAATCTCTTCGGAGAAACCTTAATGTTTCACTCCTTCGCGTTACCCAATGCATTGGAGAGCTATAACGGGCTCACCCGCCCTTAGTTTATCACGGAACCACCCGTCTTCATAATAATTCCCAAGAACCATAACATAATCATATCACATAAAACATGCATAAAGGAAACATAAAATTTCCACATTTCAATCACGAGATATCAATACAAAACATTGATATAAAAACATTATGAAAACCATTTTCAATACTAAAATAAAAGAAAAGTAAAACATGGTATTATTTTTCTTTTAAAAAGAAGGTATGGCTTGTAGAGGAAGCCGAAACTCAAATAACGGTCACGACGGCGGAGAAGTCGTTGTCGCCGCATACGTACGACAAAAACATTCCCTTTTGTTGTTTAGTAAATGCTTTGTATAAAAAATATTCCTTTTGAATAAACGTAAAAGTCAAAGTGGTTTATACACCGTATAAAAGAAAGTTGTGTATAAAATAAAATATGCCTCAACGAAAGGAGATTGAGACGAAGTCCCATACCTCGTATCCGACTTGACCCGACCGTTCTTTAATCTCATGAATAATAAACTTTAGTTAATCTCTACTTTCTTATGAATCTTTTTCAAGTTCATTATTCCTTTTATACCATGTTATGAACATCATGTAATCAGTTAAGTTAATAATGTTTATTTTGTCGGTATTTGGTTCTTAAGTCAAAAATAGACTTCTTACACTTACATGTTGTTAATTTGGTCAAAGGTTAACTACATCCAGAATGGTATTCATGATGTAGATATCATATATGTCATATATATCCAGTACATACATGCATTTATAATATTACATCACATTTAGAGGTAAGAAATGAAATGCATCATTCATGGAGACGGTAAGCCGTACGTACGCATGAACGATACTTCCATTTCTATTTCATATTTTCTGGAATGGAATCATAATGATATAAGAGTATATTATAATTCCAGTATAATAACATATATAATATCATTAACTATATCCTTTACACATCCCACATATGGTATTAACGAATCAAATCACTTTTAGGGGGCGGTAGTCCGTACTTCCTAAAATGAAGATATCGTGTTTTACCCATAATTGAATCCATAAAGGTATGCCCAAAATGAAAAAAACAGAATCTTAAGGAAAACATAAACATATTATATATCATATATGAAAATATTGACATCATAATGGCCACCTTTGAAGGTGTTAAATGAGTGTTGAACAATCATCGTTTCGAGAGGCAGAATTTCACCATCCACGGAAACTGTATGTTCTTTAACCATTTGATGTAGTTGTGTGAGAGTGTAGCTGAAATAAATATTATAAAAACATCCTTGTATATTTAAGATACTGGTGTTGTTACAAAATAAGTAAATAAAAAGAGTTTAGGGGGTTGGAGAAGCAAAATAAAACAAATGAACATTAGAGAATGAATTACCTTAAAAAGTGTAACTCCTTTTGATTTGAACCTAAAGGCTTCATTTGAAAGGATTCTTCCCAAAGGGAATCCTCTAGGATGAGTAGAGGGATGTGGAGAGAGTAATTGGGCAGGGGTTGGCCGAGCCAAATGCTTGATAAGTGTGTGAAATGAGGTAGAGGTGGGGGCCTTTTATAAGAGGAGAGGAGGGGCACTTTTGGAAAGTAAAGAAATATTACATTATTTGAAAATGTGTTTCGGTTTTAAAAGGTCCCACATTGATATAATTCATGGATAAGGTGATAAGGGTTCTAAATCCACTCATACAATTGGTTTTGTCCATGTGTAGTTCATAGATTTTACATTATCTTCCCATTTTATTTAAATAGTCAAATAATGATGTCATCGCTGCATCATTATTATGTCATAAATAATTTAATTTATTTAATGTCTAAAAATCATAAAACAAATACTATGATGTAGGAAATTTTTTTTATCTTTCAAATGACTATTTATAATCAAAATTTGGACTTGTATAACCCCACTTAAAAACTGTTTTCGTAAAACATATTATGTTTGTGTCATTTTCGCTTTAACATTAAATAAAAAGTAATTTATGTCATTTCCCAACAAAAGTGTATCCATGGGGTCCCCAAGTTGACCCATGGCATGTCATGGTCGGACATGACACAACCAATGAGGTTGGGACATGTGTCTAGGTCATTTCATTTTATTAAAGTGTTATTTATACCTTAAACTACCCTAATTACCACTAATCGTGATTAAGAACTTAATAAGTTACTATTCACCAAAAAATTATTATAATCTCATTGAACCACATTTTACATACTAATGACAACCATGTATGTCGGGTTTTTGAAATTCAATACACATTAGTGGTAAACATTCATTTAACTGAAAAATCAGTTTGCTTGATTACCACTTAGTGGTTTCACTATTCATCAAAAATTGAAGTTTTTCAGAAAATTACCAAAAATTCACCCTAAGCTATATTTGATATTCCGAATTCAAAAATGAAGTATATTTTACAAAATTCAAATCATATAAGTCACATTAATTAATTTAATAATTAATTCCCGCTGCCCGAGCAAAAAGCGTGTTTTTACAAAACAATAAGTATCAAAAGATTGACACCAGTTTAAGTCTAATTTCATAGTGAAATTGATTCCAATGACCACCATTGGATAAAATGGTAAAAATATATTCCAATTTCACTTCAAAACCAATTCAAAACATAATCTAATCATATAAATATATTAGGTTAAAAAGCAGTTTTGATGTAAAATGCAGTATTTTTCACTATTCATTAAAAAATTAACATTGTCAGAAAAATACCAAAAATTAACACAAGGTAAATTTTGATGTCCCAATCATAAAGGATAAGTTTATTTTGACAAACATAGTTTATAAAATTGTCAAAATATAGATTCAAAATGGTTTTCCATCAAAAGGCAGTAAAACAATCTTTTATGAATATTAGTGTATTCCATTAATAAGATTGTATTTATTTTCATTTTAAGCCTCTATAACACTATCTTAATCATTAATAGACATAGATAAAAATATCTATTATTCATTACTTACTTGGTATGTTACATCCTTCCCCCCTTTAGAAAATTGCGTCCCCGCAATTTATTTACTTATCGAATAAATGGGGGTACTTATCCCTCATTGCATTTTCAGATTCCCATGTTGCCTCTTCAATCATGTGGTTTTTCCACAAAACCTTTACCTGATGAATCACTTTATTCCGTAACACTTGCTCCCTGTGGTCAAGAATCTGGACTGGTTGTTCCTCATAAGATAGGTTCTCTTCCAGCTGAACTACCTCTGGACTCAAAACATGAGATGGATCTGGAATATACTTTCTCAACATCGAAACGTGAAAAACATTGTGTACTTGAGATAAACTCAGAGGTAAAGCCACTCGGTATGCAACTGATCCAACTCTTTCCAGAATTTCGTATGGTCCAATGAACCTTGGACTCAACTTTCCTTTCTTACCAAATCTCATCACACTTTTCCAAGGAGAAACCTTGAGAAAAACATGATCACCTACCTCGAAAGATAGATCCTTCCTCTGGTTATCCGCATAACTCTTCTGCCTGCTCTGAGCTGTTCTCATGTGTTTCTGAATCAGCTGAACTTTTTCTGCCATCTCGTCTACCAATTCTGGTCCCATCAACTTCCATTCACCCACTTCATCCCAGAAAGCTGGAGTTCGACACCGCTTCCCATATAATGCCTGAAATGGTGCCATCTGTATACTGGAATGAAAAATGTTATTATATGAAAACTCAACCAAAGAAAGATGTTGGTCCCAACTTCCCTGATAATCCATAGAACAAGCTCGTAGCATATCCTCCAATGTCTGAATTGTTCGTTCTGACTGCCCATCTGATTGAGGGTGAAAAGCTGTACTAAAATTTAACTCAGTACCCAAAGACTTCTGAAGGCCTTTCCAAAAGTTAGAAGTAAACCTGGGATCACGATCCGATACAATGGAGAGAGGAACTCCATGTATCCTGACTATCTCTTTAAGATACAAATGGGAAAGTTGATCAAGAGATAAAGTATCTCGTATAGCAAGGAAATGAGAAGATTTGGTCAAGTGATCAACAATAACCCAGATTGCATTATTACCTCGAGATGTCTTCGGTAATCCAACAACAAAGTCCATGGATATATTCTCCCATTTCCACTCTGGTACTGGTAAAGGCTGAAGCATCCCTTTCGGTAACTGCCGCTCTGCTTTAACTTGCTGACAAGTCAAACACTTCACAGTAAAATCAGCAATGTCTCTTTTCATTCCATCCCACCAGTAATACTCCCGCAGATCTCTATACATCTTAGTACTGCCCGGATGAACTGAAAACGGAGAACTATGAGCTTCACATAACAACTCTCTCTTCAACTGTGAATCACAAGGCACACACAATCTCTTCCCAAATCTCAAAACGCAATCATTATCAATGTTGAATTCAGGCAACTTACCTTTCTGAACCAGCTCTACCCTTTTCTGCAACTCACTGTCTTACTTCTGTGCTTGCTTGATTCTATCTGATAGAGAAGATCTCACTGATATCTGAAACAAAACAGAAGGACTTCCTGCACCAACAACTTCTATGCCAAAGTTCATCAAATCCTTAACCAATGGATCACGTTCCAAACGCAACATTGTTAATGAAGCATTACTTTTTCGACTCAAAGCATCATCCACTTTATTTGCTTTTACCGGATGGTAATGAATTGTACAATCATAATCCTTGATTAATTCCAGCCATCTCCTTTGTCTCATGTTTAACTCTTTCTGAGTGAATATATACTTTAAACTTTTGTGATCGGTATATATTTCACACTTTACTCCATACAAATGATGCCTCCAAATTTTTAAAGCAAAAACTACAGCAGCTAATTCCAAATCATGTGTAGGGTAATTTACCTCATGATTTTTCAACTGTCGTGAAGCATAAGCAATTACCTGATCATTCTGCATTAGGATGCAACCAAGTCCTTTCAATGAAGCATCACTGTATATAAAAAAATCACCATTCCTGGAAGGTAGTTCCAAAACTGGAGCAATCACCAATCTTCTTTTCAATTCCTGAAAACAATCATCACATTCTTTTGTCCAGATAAACTTAACACCCTTCCGAGTTAGCTTAGTCATTGGACTAGATAACCGTGAAAAATTTCTAACAAACCTTCGGTAATATCCCGCCAAACCAAGGAATCTACGAATCTCGGTTACATTTGTGGGTCTTGGCCATTCTTCCACAACTTTTGTTTTTGCAGGATCAACAGTTATTCCATCTTTAGAAATAATGTGACCAAGGAAAGAAATTTGTTGCAACCAAAACTCACATTTACTGAATTTCCCATACAGTTTCTTTTCTTTTAAGGTTTGCAAGATAACCCTTAAATGTTTTTCATGCTCCTATTTACTTTTAGAAAACACCAAAATATCATCCATGAAAACCACCACAAACTTATCCAAGAACTCATGGAAAATTCTATTCATTAAGTCCATGAATACAGCAGGTGCATTGGTTAGCCCAAAAGGAATTACTACAAATTCATAATTGCCATATCTCGTACGGAACGCGGTCTTCGGAATATCTGCCTCCTTTACCTTTAGCTGATGGTACCCCGATCTCAAGTCAATCTTTGAAAAAAACTGAGCTCCCTGGAGCTGATCAAACAAATCATCGATATGAGGCAAAGGATATTTGTTCTTAACAGTGATATTATTCAAGGCTCTATAATCAATGCAAAGTCTCATAGAACCATCTTTCTTTTTAACAAATAAAACAGGAGCACCCCATGGTGATGTGCTAGGTCTAATGAAACCTTTCTCTAATAAATCTTGTAATTTCTCCTTAAACTCTAAAAGTTAAATTTGTGCCATTCGATAAGGGGGTTTTGAAATTGGTTTAGCATGAGGAACTAAGTCAACAGTAAACTCAACTTCTCGATCTGGTATTATTCCAGGCAACTCATCAGGAAAAACATCAGGATACTCATTTACCACTGGCACATCATTAATCTGAACAGTTCCTTTATTTTCAACGACGCGTGCAAGGTAACATTCATTTCCATCTTTTACAAGTTTCTCGGCCTCTTGATATGTTATCAAAAGTATGGGTTCATTCTTGTAAACAAACTGAAAGTCTTTCTGAAAAGAAACTTCTTTAGCTCTACAGTCAATCTTAGCATGGTAAATAGAGAGCCAATCCATATCCAGGATAACATCAAACTCTACTAGAGGTAGAACAATAAGGTTTGCAAGTAGGTTCTTTCCACAGATAAGGATAGGAAGATTCTTATAAATTCTTTTTGCCTCGACATTTCCCCCAGGTGTTTTTACCAAAAGTTCAGGAGTCATTTCTTGAGATGGTATTCCCATTTTACTAGAAAAGGTTTCAGAGATGAAAGAATGTGTAGACCCCGAATCAAACAACACACTGGCATAATCTGAAAAAACAAACAAAGTACCTGATACAACATCATTTGATTGCCCGACATCTGCTGAAGTAGTTGAAAAGGATTTCACCACCCCTTTCTGCTTGTAGTCTAACTACTTCCCATCACTCAAGCTCATTGTCGGACACTCGTTTGCATAGTGACCCATCTCATTGCACTTATAACATTTCACTAACTGTAAATCAAATTTGTTCTTACCTTCACCTTGATCCTTTTCAGTGCAATCACGATCCATATGTCCCATCTTACCACATTGGTAGCACTTCCCAGAATTCAGAAGACATTCCCCAGCATGCCTTTTTCCACATTTATCCCAAACTGGAAACATAGTTCTCTTACCATCAGTCTTTATTGAAGAATTCTTACCTTTCTCCTGCCACCTCGGTCTCTTCTTCTGCTGGTTGTTATAGAACACTTGGTCATCGGCAAACTCCATTTCCACCTTCTCAGCACATCGAACAAGATTTTCATAACTTTTAAACTCACGAGAAGCTAATGCCCTTCAATATTTTGGCTTTAATCCTGAGTAAAAACGATTGATTTTACTATCAAGGTCTCGAATAAAATTTGGAGCATACCTTGCCAATCGAGTGAACCTTTCTTCATAAGCAGCCACTGATTCTTCCTCTTGCCTCAATTCCAAGAATTGCTTTTCCATCCTAAGTCGAACAGCCTTAGGAAAATACTTCTCAAGAAACATACCTTTGAATTCATCCCAGTCAAGAGCATCAATGTCATCGGCATCCCTGATATTTTTAACCATAGACCACCACTGATATGCTGCACCCTCCAAACGGTAAATAGAAAGACTAACCTTTTGATTGTCTGAACACCCCATGACATCAAAAATATTCTCCAGTGCTTTAATCCACCTTTCAGCTAGTACAGGGTCAGATGATCCTCTGAATGATGGTGGATGTTGCCTCATGAAATGTTCCACCACTGACATGTTTCTCTGCGGTTGGTCTGGCTGATCTCATGTATGGATACCACCGTCATTTATCGCTTGAGTCAACTGCGCCATTACTGCAACAAACTGTTCAGTTCCAATTCCGACCATTTCTGGATGCTGATTCAGAAGGTTATTTCCTTCTGTATGCCTTCCTAGCACTGCTTCCCTGTTTCCTCTGCGGAAAACCATTCTGAACAAACATGTCTTAGATGAAGCAACATGGTAATCTTTTAATGCTATATCATTTCAATATATATATATATATATATATATATATATATTTGGATAATCAGTTAATAGAATTCTAACTCCTAAAGTTATCTAAACTGACCTTTGATACCAACTGTAAGGCCCCAGCCTTAAACCTTACTTAATCTTGAGTTATTACAAGATTAGACATTGAGGATCTTTTCGGGTTTAGAGTTTTAGAGAATTAGATCATAAAACTTGCATTAAATTCCACATATAAACAAAGTGGTTACATAAAGATAGTATTCTTCATTCCCATCAATGGAAACACATTTAAAATAAAACATGGATTATTTCTCGACACATCCTTGACTCTATCATCTTATCATGTACCTTTCCCTTGACATGTGAAAAACATTTCAAAAACTTGGGATGAGCATAAAAACTCAGTATGGGTTATAAAAACATGGAAAGGAAACATGGGTACATACATACATAAGAGTGAAATCATACTTTACCCATAAAACATAATCACTTTAACATACCTCATCAAATCATGAATAAATCATATAAATCATAAGACATAAAGGTAACTTGAGTCATTCATAACATTCTTACGTAGGGAGTAACCCTCTTGGTTACGTTTGGAATACCCATCACAGTATATTCCCTAAAATCTCTTCAGAGAAACCTTAATGTTTCACTCCTTCGCGTTACCCAATGCATTGGAGAGCTATAACGGGCTCACCCGCCCTTAGTTTATCACGGAACCACCCGTCTTCATAATAATTCCCAAGAACCATAACATAATCATATCACATAAAACATGCATAAAGGAAACATAAAATTTCCACATTTCAATCACGAGATATCAATACAACACATTGATATAAAAACATTATGAAAACCATTTTCAATACTAAAATAAAATAAAAGTAAAACATGGTATTATTTTTCTTTTAAAAAGAAGGTATGGCTTGTAGAGGAAGCCGAAACTCAAATAACGGTGATGACGGCGGAGAAGTCGTTGTCGCCGCATACGTACGACAAAAACATTCCCTTTTGTCGTTTAGTAAACTCTTTGTATAAAAAAGATTCCTTTTGAATAAACGTAAAATTCAAAGTGGTTTATACACCGTATAAAAGAAAGTTGTGTATAAAATAAAATATGCCTCAACGAAAGGAGATTGAGACGAAGTCCCATACCTCGTATCCGACTTGACCCGGCCGTTCTTTAATCTCATGAATAATAAACTTGAGTTAGTCTCTACTTTCTTATGAATCTTTTTCAAGTTAATTATTCCTTTTATACCATGTTATGAACATCATGTAATCAGTTAAGTTAATAATGTTTATTTTTTCGGTATTTGGTTCTTAAGTCAAAAATAGACTTCTTACACTTAAATGTTGTTAATTTGGTCAAAGGTTCACTATATCCAGAATGGTATTCATGATGTAGATATCATATATTGCATATATATCCAGTACATACATTCATTTATAATATTACATCACATTTAGAGGTAAGAAATGAAATGCACCGTTCATGGAGACGGTAAGCCGTACGTACGCATGAACGCTACTTCCATTTCTATTTCATATTTTCTGGAATGGAATCATAATGATATAAGAGTATATTATAATTCCAGTATAATAACATATATAATATCATTAACTTTATCCTTTACACATCCCACATATGGTATTAACGAATCAAATCACTTTTAGGGGGCGGTAGTCCGCACTTCCTAAAATGAAGATATCGTGTTTTACCCATAATGGAAACCATAAAGGTATGCCCAAAATGAAAAAAACAGAAGATTAAGGAAAACATAAACATATTATATATCATATATGAAAATAGTGACATCATAATGGCCACCTTTGAAGGTGTTAAATGAGTGTTGAACAATCATCGTTTCGGGAGGCAGAATTTCGCCATCCACGAAAACCGTATGTTCTTTAACCATTTCATGTAGTTGTGTGAGAGTGTAGTTCAAATAAATATTATAACAACATCCTTGTATATTTAAGATACTGGTTTTGTTACAAAATAAGTAAATAAAAAGAGTTTAGGGGGTTGGAGAAGCAATATAAAACAAATGAACATTAGTGAATGAATTACCTTAAAAAGTGTAACTCCTTTTGATTTGAGCCTAAAGGCTTCCTTTGAAAGGATTCTGCCCAAAGGGAATCCACTAGGATGAGGAGAGGGATGTGGAGAGAGTAATTGGGCAGGGGTTGGCCGAGCCAAAGGCTTGAGAAGTGTGTGAAATGAGGTAGAGGTGGGGGCCTTTTATAAGAGGAGAGGAGGGGCACTTTTGGAAAGTAAAGAAATATTACACTATTTGAAAATGTTTTTCGGTTTTAAAAGGTCCCACATTGATATAATTCGCGGATAAGGTGATAAGGGTTCGAAATCCACTCATCCAATTGGTTTTGGCCATGAGTAGTTCATAGAGTTTACATTATCTTCCCATTTTATTTAAATCGTCAAATAATGATGTCATCGCTGCATCATTATTATGTCATACATAAATTAATTTATTTAATGTCTTAAAATCATAACAAAAATACTATGATGTATTAAATCTTTTTATCTTTCCAATTACTATTTATAATCAAAATTTGGACTTGTATAACCCCACTTAACAATTGTTTTCGTAAAACATGTTATGTTTGTGTCATTTTCACTTTAACATTAAATAAAAAGTAATTTATGTCATTTCCCAACAAAAGTGGATCCATGGGGTCCCCAAGTTGACCCATGGCATGTCATGGTTGGCCATGACACAAACAAAGAGGTTGGGACATGTGTCTAGGTCATTTCGTTTTATTAAAGTATTATTTATACCTTAAACTACCCTAATTACCACTAATCGTGATTAAGAACTTAATAAGTTACTATTCACCAAAAAATTATTATAATCTCATTGAACCACATTTTACATAATAATGACAACCATGTATGTCGGGTTTTTAAAATTCAATACACATTAGTGGTAAACTTTCATTTAACTGAAAAATCAGTTTGCTTGATTACCACTTAGTGGTTTCACTATTCATCAAAAATTGAAGTTTTTCAGAAAATTACCAAAAATTCACCCAAAGCTATATTTGATATTCCGAATTCAAAAATGAAGTCTATTTTACAAAATTCAAATCTTATAAGTCACATTAATTAATTTAATAATTAATTCCCGCTGCCATAGCAAAAAGCGTGTTTTTACAAAACAATAAGTATCAAAAGATTGACATCAGTTTAAGTCTAATTTCAAAGTGAAATTGATTCCAATGACCACCATTGGATAAAATGGTAAAAATATATTCTAATTTAACTTCAAAAACAATTCATAACATAATCTAATCATATAAATAAATTAGATTAAAAAGCAGTTTTGATGTAAAATGCAGTATTTTTCACTATTCATTAAAAAAATGAACATTGTCAGAAAAATACCAAAAATTCACACAAGGTAAATTTTGATGTCCCAATCATAAAGGATAAGTTTATTTTGACAAAAATAGTTTATAAAATTGTCAAAATATAGATTCAAAAATGTTTTTCCATCAAAAGGCAGTAAAACAATCTTTTAAGAATATTAGTGTATTCCATGCATAAGATTGTATTTATTTTCATTTTAAGCCTCTATAACACTATCTTAATCATTAATAGACATAGATAAAAATATCTATTATTCATTACTTACTTGGGATGTTACATAGTCCGTGACTACTAGATATCTGAGATAACTTTTGATCAATTATCTAAAGATTCACCACCATTATGAACACCTATAACTTCTTGGGGGACACTAACATTGAGTCCTAACATGACTTGAATACCCAAACTAGAATAACGTTGTTGATGACACACTACTCGGTGGTCTTCCTATTTCCCATACATGACTTCCTACCAATGATCATCATGGAATTTATTCTAGTGACATGAATAAATAATTCCTAGATAACCTAACAATCTATTCTAGATCGAATAATTATTTTCTATCATGTTCCCCTTGGCTATCGATGTTGGGTTCACCACCATTAAGAATAAGGTAATGATAAATATATTTACTTTTACCCTTATGTAATGTCATAGACTATCCTTGAACCATATTAACTTGTATATTTTATTAGTTTCTATAGAAGGTGAAAAAATATAGGTCTGTGAACCTCCCAGTATATTTCATAATGGATGTACCAACAATATTCATGTTCATGAACTCAAGGACCTGATATTTCCTCAATGTCTCTGAGAGTAAGTTCTAAAAAAACATATCCATGAAATCCTTCCATGTTACCGCCTTAGGAAAACCATCATGTAACTGTAGGTACCACCATTTCTTTTTAAATGTCTTGATCATATAAGTATCTAACTTTAACTTCTACCCCATGGGTGTTTTGATCTAATTAAAAAAGATATTCAAATATTTGATCCAACATATAATACATGCAGTCGACACTCACCTTGAAAAAATGGTGGTTTCTAAAACTAAAACTCACATTTTAGATGCACCATGAACATATTATCTCCTTAATCTACCCTATCAATACCATTCAAAACCAATATCATGCTCTACATGAAATTCTCATCTAGTCGTGTCCCAAACTCAAACATCTATTATAGATGACCCACTTGACTTGGAGACTATAAATGTGTCTCAATCTAAATAAGACCATCTTAGACCTCATCCTATGAATACCCCAATGACACAAAAAATCTACCCTCCTAGATCTCCTTTGGAACACTTCTAGGTGGAATCATATAAAATTACAAAATATATGGTCAATAACAACAACATTAGTTAGTACATCACAAATTGGGAAGTCTATGATAAGATATGCATCTCACAAACCATGCACGTCACTACTGTAACAATATCACATATCACCAAGCCGCATGGCCCCTTGCCTACCCATATTAGAGTTAGGCATCTCATATCAGAAAAACCAGATATCACCATTCAAGGGTGGATGAGTATAATGCCACTAAGAAGCTTATAGTAAAACACTTTATGAATTATTTTTTACACTCTAAAAAACTCACCTCATTATTTTATTAATTACTACCCTTATTATATCCAGGACCATATACACCATATACACATAGGATCATATATCAATCTCATCAGGAACCACATTCATGGGCTAGTTAAGTACAATTGCACAAAGAATAGAAGTAGGAAAATTATATTTAACTTATTGAAGACACTTTAAAAATAACATACCCTTTTCTCGTACTCTGTGTAATGTGTGATAATAATAGTAATTTTCATATGTCATGTGAAACTATGTACTATTCATGATGCATGAATTCTCCTCCCTTTCCATAGGGATCCAAGGGTCATAACCTCCTAAAGTAAGAACATCACATTATTGATTTCCACATGAGGTGGAAATTAGTCAATATGAAAAGAATAAGCATAAAAAATTATAACCTTGGCATCTTATTCTATCACCCATGTATGGGGATGTAGGTTGAAAAATAGATCCCATTACCCTGTTCCAACTACACCTTATTCTATAGTCTATCATATCCCAAATATCATACATATTTTAAAGTAATACTTTAATACCAATTAGAATCTATCCATAGATTGTTGTTACATTTATCCAAACTCATATTAAACCATTTTTTGAATCCCAACCTAGAATCCAATTAACTATTCTTCGATCTAGATGAACATTATGTCATAGGAACACCTCCAAATAAACCAAAGTCTTCCAAATTGAAGTAAGGGTGTAATAGGTGTTAGCGGTGAGACTATACCCTCTAGTGGAAATACAAATAACAGTATTACAAGATACATGTGTGATATAAAACAACCAAACTCAGTGGAAACAATAGGAAACAATTATAATAATAAGAAAAAAGATAAAGCATATACACATATCAGATATTTTCTACTTGTCAGAATAGTTATATAGAAAAATACATGAATGATTTTACTTGTCCAACCATATAAATACATACACGAAATCCAAAAACAAAATTTAGATCAAAAAGAAAGCAACCACATTTATTCTTCCACCCCTCCCATGTAATAACAGTTCATTCCGTCTCAATAACATCCATGCCACAGTTTTAATCCCTTACATGATCACAAATCAATAATTTCTATAAAACTCGCGAGGTGCCCATGTAGGGGGTGAGGATGAACTCGGTAGGAAACCATGTATGTATTCATTTCATAAATTAATATTTATACTTGTGTATCCAAAATTTAAATAAACAGTATCAAATCACACATATAGTAACTCACTTCAATTGTAATTAAGAGCTACAAAGGATCATTTTTCTGTTTCGACCAACATCGATACGAAAAAATGTGTCTATTGTCATTCATAAATAGAGAACCCTCAGTATACCATCCATATACATTTCAACCAATACCTTATATGAATTTAATCCACTTGTACCACTTTTCATAAAAAATAATTGTCTCGTTGGTACACCCAAGAGTCATACCACAAGACCTATATACTTCCTCTTGAACAACTATTATTTTCTCTAAGGATTATTATACCATTGAATGAAGATATCCATTATTACATCATCTTGGATTTTCATCCTCAATAAGACAGTGAGACTCCCCCCACAACTGACGGTCTCACACCATCATTTATGGGTTTCTACATAATGCACCTCCTTTATAACTAACTGTCATCAGCATCCCCCAATATTCTAAAACAATGGATTCCACCACCCCCATAATATGTTGAAAAATAGTCACTGATTTTTTATCGTGTGTATAGATGACTCGAACTATGCCATCTTACAGAAACATTGAGAATAAATTACCAAAATTCCAAAGTCACTCCAACTGAAGGAAATCCATCATTACCTACAATCCACATTTCCCAATTGTGTCATGGGTCATCAAAATTATCCCCAACATAAAGAACCTCATCCCCTAATTAACACTTATCAAAATTCACCCACACACATCATGGGATATTCCTATACCATTCCCATGGAACCAAATTAAATAAAACATAATTTAACTAATTTATTTAAACAACACATTTTATCAAACTCACTTGGAAGCCCTGTTTCACCCATTCAGTGCCACAACCATCTCAACATTATTAAATATGATGGGTTTTCCCCTAGTAATCACTATAAAATGAAAAAAATAATTGAATTATTTAATTAAAAATTGTTACTCTTGGGAAGCTCCACTCACAAATACATTTAGACACATACCACTTGACACTTGTTAATAATAAGAAAGATAGGAACCACATCCCTTATACTATTAGGGAATCACCCGCTAAAGATCAACCTATAGTTCAAGTAGTATCAAAATAAAATGAATAATTTGATAAACACCCTGAAAAGAGGGAATAAAATCTTAGATGGAATTAGTATTCCAAACCGTAAGAAAAAACAAGACAAGGAGTAAGAGGATTAGTAACTATACCTCTAGATATCCAATGCTATAGATAGAGTATCTGTCAGATTTTGAATAAAGGAGAATCATCAAAACCTTTCTTGAGGTAAAATTGAGGAGATATCACCACTATGAGTGGAAATGTGGAGGAAAAGGTGGAATAAATTATAAAATGTGGGAGGGGTATTCTATTAATTCCTAATTTTTAATGGGGCTCATGGTAAGGGTGCATTGTTTGTCCAAACCATGTAGAAACCCTACACACCCATTATTAAAATAGAACTTTGTATATATATAGGAGCACCATTTTGGAAATCCATGCACGGTTCCTGCACCCCTCTGAAGTTTTTGAATGGTGTTTCACACATCCACACACCCTGCATATTATGGTTTTATCAAATAGTCTGTTAGTTAAAATGGGTCACAAGGTTTGGGCCACCTTATTAACACTAATCATGCACTAACCATGCACCACGTTATTTGTCTCCATGATTTTTGGTTTTTGAATCCCAATACTTCCAAAACTGAACTGAACCCTTGATACACTTACTATTCCTTAACCCTATCAATAAAAACAATTTATTAATTCATTATAACTTTCATATTTAACATCTTAATCTCAAATAAAATGTTATCCTCTTCACCAATTTAAAATTAACATAATTTCATGGAATTCACAACCTTCTTAAAAACCAAAAACGTTACAATATTCATAATACAACATAATAAATTTTGATAAAGAAGAAAATGACCCATTATAATATATCATAAATATTAATTAAAAAATATTTTTTAATAGAAAGTAAAATTCATAAATGAATAATATTTAGTGCATGAAATTTTGTTTCTCCTTTAAAAATGGAGGATAAATTAGTGAATCCATATTTTACAATTTATTTTCACATTAAATAATACTTTCAGACCTTTTAATGTTTAATACACTCAAATAAATATTTACCTTAACAATTATACCAGAAGAAAATTAAATATCAATGAAATTTTTTTTCATGGTTTTGTCCCTTTATGGGTAATTTATTTCTTGAGGTGATTGATTATTCACCCAAATAATAAAGTAACCACCATAAACACAATAATGCACAATATTAAAAGCATGATCGTAGAGTCATTTTATGTTGATCTAGATTCTGAATAGCCTTTATTATATTTTTACTACAATATGATGATGTAAAACTAGAATGATAAAGATCACTTTTATGGTTTATTTTCTTCCTCAACATTATATGTTATTATTACCCTTGTGTATGTGGGATATTCCATTAATGAAATTACACTAAAAACTAGAAATACAATGTGATCTCTTCCTCATTTAAAAAAATCATTTTTAGTTTACTAAAATAATAATATTAAAAAAACATATATAATGTATTTTAAACATTGATCTTAGTCTCTCCCTTATACAATATTTTTCTCATGATTGTTTATATTTATGAAGGACTCAGAGTAAATTATTTCTGTTTCATTGACTATTTTATATAGTCATGTAAATCTAAAATCAAAAATAAAATTAATTCTTGAAATCCATTTTCCATGTTATAATTTCTAATATTTCTCCTAAAAATAATAAAATTTTATCTTATGATATTTCCTTCTTTTCATTATGGTTATGTTTATATTCCATGATATCGTAATCTTATTCAATTTAATTAAATTTATATATCTAGAAAAATACAACTTCTACCCTTGTCATCATTATATTAATCAACAAATAATAATTCATAAATAAATAATTTTTAATTTCCATGGATACCCCTAAACGAGATAGAACATATCTTTATCATTAATAAAAAACAGGCATCAACTAATCAAAATACCGTAGTGGTTAAAAATAATCAAAAATTGAAAATTCATCTTCAATATTTTCTAAATTATTATAAAATAATTATTCAAACATAAGATAAAAAATATATTCAACACACAAATATAAAAGAAAAATTTTCTATTCGTTCTTCTCTGAAAATACCATTTTTTTATTTTTGAAGAGGAAAACTCAAATAAATTGACACGAAACATTAAACATATATATAAAAATATATTAAATTTTGATACCACTTAAGAATTAGAATTATTAATTTTCAAATTATTATATTTTAATCATTAAGTATCTGATTTATCAACATTTAATACTATTTCATGTGTATTTTAAAATTTTAGAAACACAATTTTACAAATAAAAATTAATATATGTGATTAAATGTTTCATTTAGGAAACTATCATACAATATCAGATTTAATGTATTAAAAAAACTAAAATATCTTACACATATGTGGATTTACATATAAGGAATAAAATATCATATGCATTGATGAATTTTTATTCCATTGTTTAAAATTTATCACATGATATCTAATCCACTATAGCATAGATTAATTGTCTTACACATTCATAACATCACCTAAGAGTAGATAAATATCATTTAACATTTTTTAAAATTCCAAATGTGGTATAAAATATTATCTTCATAATTGAAATCACTTATTATGTACCGCCATGAGATCATTTTCTTGGATATATATTCAATTTCTTTCAGAATAACACAAGATCAAAATAAATTATCATAGAACTCTTTCGATGCCATTCAAACTACACTAAAAAATATTAAAAAAACTTCAAGTAAATTATAATGACACCTCAGAAACCACAAAAGTCTCATAAAACTTCTCAAACAAAAGTATATGTATCAAACCATTCATTAATAATATCATGTATGTTTGAAAAATATAAAACCATTATTAACACCATCAACTCTAAGAGAAGTTTATTCTCCCCCATTTTGATTTGTGGGAATCATTAATCCAATAATTAAAAACAAATATTATATTAATTAATAATTCTCCCTAACTTAATGATAATCATATAATAACATTCTAACATATATGAGGAATGTATTTCATCAAACATGTGGATCACGTTAGGTTACTAATACATTTCCATCACATGGTAACATGAAAAAGCATCCATGTGATTGAAATAAAATCCACTAAAATTCATAAATCCATTTATTATATCCAAATGTCTCTCTAATTAAAAATTAACTATATATTCATACTCAAATAGAAAATTCACAGTCAAACTATTGATATGAATTGTGCACCCCATTAAAAAGTGTAGTGACACTATTTTCCAACTCTTTGAAATTAAAATACACATATTAATAGGGGTGTCTTCCTATAAAATTAGTGGAGAGGGGAAGGATTCCCTTAATGTTTAAACCTAATCATAATAAATCACGACTATGGAATAAATTTTGTGATGATTTTAGCAATATGATAATTCTTCTCACTTTTCAACATAAGCATCCCTCTTTTATAATGAATATCTCATGAGAAGTATACATTATATCTATAGAGTAAACTTCACAATCTATGTCAATGAATCAGAAAATAGTGAAAGTTTTTTATCCTCTATATAACTTCTTAAACATCCTAATGCACTTCACATATCTCACAATTAATTTTTAAAATGGTATGTGTGACATCTTTCGTATACTCTAAAATATAACATAAATTTTCACCTTCTAAGTTTTGTTACTTCTTGATGTTGTCAAGTAAAAAAGTTTTCTAATGAATTTTCTAAACACCTTTTAATTTACCTTACGGGAGTCATCATTATTCCTCAATTTTATCCCAAATGAAATAGGGTTGGATAATTTACTTCATTAATCTATGAATTACAATCTAAAAACCACTAAAAAAAGTTTCTCCTTAGAAAAAATATGTACTTTTATATATTCTCATCATCCAATCCTTGTATTAAATTTTTTATGCAAATAATAATTACTCAAACTTATTTTAACTCTATTCAAAAAAAACCTCACAAAGAAAGACATTATCACTTCAAAAATTATATCAGAAAAAAATAAAATGATAAGAAGTTTACCTATAAATATTTTATTATGAAACTTGTTAATTTCAATATTACCTTTTTCAAATCCCCTTTTTCTTAGGTATTCATCATATTTTGAATATCAGGAACTGAGAGCCTATTTCATGCCATAAAGAGCCTTATTAAATTTTAACACCGAACTGACACTACAAAAAACATTATAATCATGTCTATCCTTGATAATATAAAAATGGTTTTTTAAATATTGATGAAATCCATTTTATTATAACCATTTCATACCAAACTATCATTGTTTCTTATTACCCCACAAGTATAATTTAATTTATTTCAAAACACCCACTAAGTGCCAATGTAATTTTTATCTCTTATCCATGGGTAAGGCTCCTAGGTGGAGGTTTTCTAATTTTTTTTTATTAATTTTTTACCCACTCAATATAAATCATATCTTGAGAGAACATTCATGGTTAAATCCATAATATAAGAGTTTTCTTGGTTTATACTCTTTGGATTCATCTAGTTTGGACTACTTCCTCATGGTTTCCAATTATATTCTTTTTATCAATATAATTTTACAACCTTTATTTTCTCAAACACATGTTTCTAGTCACCTCGTAATCATATATCTTATCATAGTCAACATCAATAATATTATTCACGTATTTTACCTTTTATAGAATTTTTTTAAAAATAATATGAAAATTCCTATATTGTTATAATTTCCCCTAATCCATAACATACACTAGAATTTTATGGTTATTTTTCTTGATCTTAGCATCAGAATAATATACTAACATTTGAAAATTATTTTTATGGCACCTATACCCTCTTACATTGAATAAGAAACCTAAAAATACATCTTTACATAATTTGTTATTAAATTTTCCTAGTTTTCTACCTTTGATATTTATAAAATAATGACTACCAAATAATTTAAACAAAATTAACATTTTTTTCTTCTCTTACAACACACTGGAAGTAAAATTTGTTTCTTGTGTCAATAGACATTAGTTATATATGTTAATATAAGTACATACGTCTTCTCTAAAAAAAATTTCGTTATATTATTTAAATTTAATATAGTTAAGCTCATATCCACAATTATACTATTATTACTCTTAGTAACATTATTTTATTGGGGTTTATATGGTTTATTAATTGATTTTTGATTCAATTTTTAGTATGACTACATTTAAATGAATCATATATGTATTAATAAAAAATAAAATATCTCAATATATTTAGGATGAGTCCTGACCCATTTTTAACTTGTCTATTGGCAATTTTAAAAATTTTATTTTATTCTAAATTGGACTTAGGGAACAACACGATAATTATTCATGTGAAATAAATAAAATATTTGATGAAATATAAATCACATATAATATAATTAATTTACATAGGAGATCAAAAAATATTGTAAATGAGTTCTAATAGTCTAATAGGACACTTTTCTACCTTATTCTTATTTTTTTTAATCATATTCCATTTATTTTATGTTCTATAAAAATAAACAATTTATATTTCAATTTTATGTAAATGAGTCAAAAAAATCATGTTTATGAGTTTTTCTAAGGATTATTCTGAAATAGTGACTAAACCTCATATACGATAGCATACTCATATATTTTTCACCTAAAACTATAATTTTTTAATCACCAATGAAATTTGTTTTTTATTAGTATGGTTTATATGTGATATAATCCATTAATACAGAAATAATTTTATGATACATGAGTACTGCATGAAAAAATACACATGTACACACCATTATAGAATACTAACAGTCGAATGATTATGAATTATCCTATAAATGTATAAATCATCATTTAATTTTAGATTTTATGGTTAAATTTCACCGGATACAACACACATCATTTTAAGGGAATTTTTTTTCAAAAGTGAAATATCCCCTTTATTGATTTTCAAGACCACTCAACATCTTTAGATCACCAATCCATGGGGAATGTCACCCAATATCATAAAACAAAAAATGTATTATTGTATTATCCTTTAATGAAACTACAGATAGGAATTAAATATCCGTATGGATATTTTGAGTTCAATTTCCAATTTAGGTATAAGGATTATATCATGGAAATTTTTCATAATATTTTCTGTACTATGACCCTATTACTCACACCTTCCATAAACTTCATTAGGATAATAAAATATTCTCTCATTCAGTAAGCTTGAAATATTTTACTTAATAGTTAATATTCTATGAAAATAAGATTTACACTAATCTATATGACTTCCCCAAACATCATGAATCATTATACATATACACATTATACAAGATTGTGTAGACCTTTTTCTCAAACACACTATAACATCTACGTACCCTTGGATAAAAAATCTCATATGTTCAAAAATATTATTCCAATAATGTTATCTAGAATTTTTTTCTTTCTCTATATTTTGTGATAAAATTTAATTTTTTTTTGGAGTTGAATAAAATTATAGATACTTTTTTTCTTAATCTAAAATGGGGGATTTTTCGCCGAATTTTTTCATATAATAATCTTTAGAAAATGACGAGATTGAACAATTATGTTTCGGGAAAATAAAATTACAGGAATATTTATCCCATATAATATTAACCTAATTATTTCTAAATGATATCTTAGTAGATTTATTGGATTCATCCATGACATCAATTGAATTTTTTTCTAAACTCTTTTACATTCATCAACTAATTAACATCCTTAACACACATAGAATATGTTGTATATAATTCAACGTAATTCAATGAAAATATTTCCTTTAGATAGAGTATCTTTATAACATCATAAGTTAACAAAGAATAAGACATATTTCAAATTTATTAATCTTTTTTAATTAAATATTAATTTTACTTTAAAAGGGTTTCTATGTTCGATAGTATACTCGATACGCTACAACGCGTTTCTTTGAAATCTTATGTTGCACACTAATAATATAATATTATTATTTTAAATGGTAGTCAAATTTTAGCCATTTTATTGGCTGGAATGAACTAAACTAAATACAATATGATTATAGATGTGTATAAAATGCATTTACATTTATCCAATAAAAATCACAGGCTTAAAATGCGAATGAATCAAATTTTAAGCATAATTTACATTAAAAGGCCGATTTATCACCTTTTAATGGCGAACACTTTTTAAATCTAGTTTTGGTCACTTTAATACAATATATATGACCATATAAATTACTTATTTATAATGGGAATATTTAAATTTATTTTGTGTAAATTTTTGGAATTTTTCCGATAAAGTTCATTTTTTTAATGAATAGTTAAAAATATTGTATTTTAATTCAAATGTTCATTTTAATCTAATTTATTTATATAAATATATTATCTTTTTTAATTTTTTTTAATGTGAAATTAAAATATATTTTTACCATTTGATCCAATGTGGGTCATTGGAATTAATTTCACTTTGAAATTGCACATAAACAAGTATCAATCTTTTGATAGTTATTGTTTCTTCAAAACGTGCTATTTGTTTTGACAGCGGGAATTAATTTTAAAGTTAATTAATTCCAATTCTATGTTTTAAATTTGTCATAATAGAGATCACTTTGTAATTAGTAATATCAAATATATCTTAGTCTGAATTGTTTGTATTTTTCTCAAAACCATCAATTTTTGATGAATAGTGAAACCACTTAGTGGTAGTTAAAAAATGAATTTTTCATTTAAATGAAATTTTACCACTTCTGTGGATTGAATTTAAAAAAATTGATATACATGGTTTTCATCAAGAAGTAAAATTTGGTTCATTAAGATGAAAATAATTTTTGGGGAATAGTAACTTCTGACTTTTATTTACTGCGGTTAATGGTAAATATGGTAATTCAATGTTAAAGAATATTATAATAATTAAAAATTACCTTAAAACTTATAAAAACATTATTGGATGAGTAATTAATGACCAAGGGAATATTTGGTTATATTTTGGGACCCCATTGATCCACTTGGAAGTGATAATGACAATTTAGATTAATTAATATAATGTAAAGACAAAATTGACATTAACAAAAATCTTTTAGTAATTAATTTTTATATGGTGTTATATAAGTCATATTTTAGACTATAATTATTAATTGGAATTATAAAAAATATTTTCTATACCATGGTATTTTTTGTTATAATTTTTAGACATAAAATAAAATAAATTATTTATGACACAATAATGATGCAAAATTTACCTCATTAATAAATTATTTAAATAAATAAGATTATAATGATTAAAATATTATAAAAAACATGTAAAATTCTTATTTTATTATTTTATATCTACCATGAGTCATTTTATCTTCATCTTTAATGATTTTTGGACCTTATGAAACTGAATATCATTACATAATAAAATAATAGTTTTACACTTTTCTAAAGAGCCCCTCCTCTCCCTTATAAAAGGAGTCCATTTATATCCAATTACTCAGACATATAGAGCCATTTGGCTCGTCTAAACACTGCCCAATCAATCTCCCTACATACCTCTTCTTCCCATATAAGCCTTACCTTAGTCATAAGGAACTTAAAGAAGTCCTTTTGTTCAAACAAAAGGGAGTTACCCAAATTAATGGTAACAATTTTTCTTAATTTTTTTTCTTTTATTTTACTTCTACAACCCCTAAAATATTTTCATTCATTTCTTTTGTAACAACAAAAGTATCCTCAATATACTATGATGGTTTTATGATATGTATTCGATCTACACTTACACACACCTCAATCTAATGGACGAAAAACATAATGTTTCTGTGGATTGAAAACTAACGCCACACGAAATGATGATTGTTTAAATATCGTCAACCGCATTCCATGGAGGACATTATGATGGAACCAAATTTATATATGATATATATTTTGTTTATTTTTTTTATGCTTCTGTAATTTCCATTTATAGCACGCCTTTATGGTTTCCATAGTGGGAAAATACGATAATCTTATTTGAGGAAGCTACCGCCTCATCAATGTGATTTGGCTTGTTGATTCCTTATGTTTGATGTATAGAGGATAGTGTTAATGATATTATATATGATATTATAATCTAATTATAATATATATATGTATCATTATGTTTTAATTCCATTAAAATAATAAATATAAATAAAAGCAGCATTAATGCGTACGTACGGCTTACCGTCTCCATGGACGGTGCATTTAATTTCTTACCTATAAATGATTATGTACTATTATAAATACATGTATATACCAGATATATATGATATATATGATATCTAAATTATGAATATTATTTTTTATATAATGAAACTTTGACCACATGAACAACATGTAATTATAAGAAGTCCATTTTTGACTCAAGTACCAAATATCGACAAAACAAACATTATTAACTTAAATGATTACATAATGTTTATAACATGGTAATAAGTGATATAAAAGGAATAATAAACTTGAAAAAGTTTCTTAATAAAGTATAAATTAACTTTATTTTATTTTTCAGGAGATTAAATAATGATCGAGTCTAGTCGGACACGAGGTAAGGGATCTGAACTCTCTTTTTATTTTCAAGTTCTCTCTATTATTTCATTTCATTTATGCTCCATGTTCTTATGTTTTAGGATGTTATTTTAAATTCACCATACTGTAATTTTTATATTCATATGATGATACACTACCTCTTACTCTCATCAATTCATTTTAATAATTTTTAAGTGGCGTTGTTAGGCTGCTGAATATTTGTAAAGGATTTCTCATCTCACATTTAATTCCGTGATATTTTTATTCTTCACCACCAATTTATTTCATGTGGTGTATTTTGTACTTCTATTTGATATATACTATCATTATTATCATTATATTCATGGAATTATGTGATTAGTTTGGTGGTTAATAACTTTTGGTCATACGACTCGATTGAATTACAACGTGGTAAGGGTTCTTCATCTCACTTGTTTTTATTCCTGTGAGATTCAGGCTATATTTGACACTATATCCTTTTTTGTGGTGTATATACAACCCATGATTGTACTCATTGTGTAATATACTTTCATTTATGAGTATTTACATCTTCATTGGATGATCCTTATTTCATGTGGCATATGTTTTGTATGTTACCAAATCGGTAAAGGAACTCTTTAACCCAATTCACACTCTTTGGGTTGATCTTATCTTTTTTATTTATGTCATCCTATGAATAATTTTGAATTACCTATGATTGTTTTACACTTAATATCAACTTTTTTGGCGTATTTATAATTTTCACACATAATTATGAGAGTGATTTATACTTAATTTAAGGAACCCGTCTTTTTAAGAAATTTCATCTCAATTTACATTTCCATTGAGACATCATTGTTGTTATGCACCAATTAACTCTTATATGGTGTCTATAATTTCCTTTGACATATTATATCATGAATACATTTATTCTCATGATATTATAAAGTTCTTATTAATATTTGTTTCTCAATTATTTGTATTCAAGCGTCTTTCTTTTTGTTTGAAACTCTTTAACTAAAATAACATTTTAAATGTTTTAAAGATTTATTCTTCTAAATATTTATCATTAATGTCTATGTTCTTAAAATGGTTTTTAAGATTTATTTATATAGACATTAATGTTTTTAAATGATAATTCCTTTAAATTCATTAATGTGGTATGAGACACTTTGATTCAAAAATCTCTTTTAAAAGGTTTTGAAAATGATTTGATAAAAAATTGTTTATTTAAATATCTTGATTTGATATATTGGAATGTGAAAATTTTATCTTTACTTTATACATGTGTCATATGTTTTGAATATTTTATGGTTATTGGGAATTTTTTATGTATACAGGTGGCCCCGTGATAAACCTAGGGGTGATCCCGAGATAGATCTATAATGCATTGTGTAAAGCGGCGGAGGTAAATGTGATGTTTCTCATAAAAGATTTAAGGAATGTACTGTGATGCATATTCCAAGTGTAACTCTCTATGTAGCTGTGATAGATAAAATGTATGTTTGATATGGATACCATAAGTATCCTTTATGATTTTTGATTTTTGTGTGCTATTCATAAATCTCATGATTTCAGAAGGTATGTTATGATTGAAAAGTATGGTTTCATTGATTTGTATTTATTGATGGGCTAATGTTTTTCTTCCTTATTTTATAACCCTTACTGAGATTTTTATGCTCATCCCATGTTTTTTAAATGTTTTCCATAGGACTTAATGATTAATATGGTCAATGATGGGATCAAGGAAAAGTCATGTTTTCTAAAACATGGAACTAGACATGTTTTTAAGAGTTTTTATTTTATGAAAAAATGGATACTGAGTAGTAGTGACTACTTGTAATATTTATGTTTTGATGTAATATTTATGGCCTAATTCACTAAAACTGTAAACCTCAAAAGATCCTCAATATGAATTATTCATTTAATTCAATATTATGTAATGTTTAAGGTCGGGTCCTTATAGTTGGTATCAGAGGTCATTTTAGATAACTTTAGAGGTTAGGGCACAATTTAAGCATAAGTGACATTACCATAATGGTTAGGATTTTAGAAAGATTCATAGTTATTTTTATAAAGTGACTGATTTTAACATAACATGAATAATTATATCTTATTCTATACCTTCTTCATAAAATATTATATGATGATTTTACTGATATAATCACACTGACCTTTTTTGTTATAGTAAAAGGATGGATATAATAGGCACCAAAGTAATAGTGGATGTGAAGAAAACTATGATAGTTTTCTGAATGAGCAGCTGAATTATATGGGAGCTGCAATGAAAACTCTTGTGGTTAATCTCAACCAACTATCTGGAGTCATGATTGACCACTTGAACCTTAGTTATTTTTACAAGACATCATATATGTGAGAAAAAAAAGTTCTATGGATATTCATGTAATAATCATAAAGGTAAGTATGGTAAAAAAACCTATGTTTCAAAGAAGTGGAAAGAAAGACATAGGAAAATGTTTCAAAGGGACAGAAAGATGCTATAGATGTGGAAATTAAGGACATAAAGTAATAACCTTCTATATAAAAAGTAATCATCTAGTTAACTCTAGGAAAGGGAAATAAGTTCTTTATGAAGGATCAATTGAATGTTTTAAATTTGGTGAGCATGGTCATTTTTCCAACACATTCCCTATGAAGAAGTTTCAGGAATGGGATCACCAGGATCGTACAAATATTCGTTTACCAATACCTAATGCCATTATGATTGAGGATGAAGAAACTGACATTGACCAATGAAATGTATGGATTATTTCTTAACATATGCTTTCCTATTATTGAAATCATAGGATATGATTCATGATTTTGTTTTTAGGAAAGAATTATTTCAGTATAAGTTGGTAAATAATGGTTAATATATCATGAAGAATGTTGAATGAGTAAGAGGTATACATATAATGGATTCAAGAGTTATGGTAGATTTTAGGATGGTGAACTGTTTAAAAGTATTAAAGATCTTTTGATGATGGGAATACATTAGAAGACTCTTTATTGTATGTGTAACCATGTTGTTTGATATATGAAAATTTTATTCAAGGAATAATTATCTTTTTTGTGTTTGTAGTTATAAACAACCATTTGGGTTTATATGATCCTTGAATTTGAGGCAATTACCGGTAATTACATTTTGGGATGAAAAATGAAAGTTATTATATAACCTTTTTGGTTAAAATATGTTATGGTTATTTATGATGAATTAATCTCTTTTGGGAATGTTATAAAATTATGTAGTTTTTGAAAAGGGACAACATGCAAATCGTGTGACAACCCGTCGCGTCGGACGAAGCTGTGTGAATCGAACCCAAAAATAAAGTGTGACTGGTATTTATCAACTACCACAGGACTACGTGATTCCCCTAGTTAGTATCACTAATTATTTTTAGTTAGATGATATTATGAATTATTAATACGTTTATTTTGGGTTATCTAGGGAAATTATTAACCTATCATGGATGATATGTGATTAGGTTAATTAATTTTTAATTTGAGACATTAAGAATAACTGTTGTTATTTGGAGATAAATGTTAAGATTTACCTTGGAAGACTATGTGATTAAATCATTCAGAGATTTTGGTTTCAACTTAGTTTATATTACATTGACGAATTTTAAGGATAACTATTTATTTAATGGACTTTCTTGAACTTTGGGTTCTTTTTGTTGAATTTTTGAGATTAAGAGAGGTATTTCTTTTTATAAAGGATTACCCTTTTGGTGATTTTATGATCTTAAAATAAACGTTTTTGTTTTATTTAACATCTAATTATATGTAAAATATATAGTTCATATTTTTTAGATTATGTGATTATACCGAAGTTGATTATAGCACTCTTAATGTGAAAAAAATTCATCCTGAATATTCATTGTTTGGAGAAAATATGAGTTTGTATTATAAATATAGTAAAAGATGAATGTCTACATGAAAAGTAAGTATATTTCCTTATGTTATTGGTTAAGCTCATAAATAAATTCCTCACCTAAAATTAACTTTAAACAAAAACCTAGTCTGTTAACATTTCCTACTGGGGAATCAAATATTGTTTAACCCATCACAAGTTTGTGATTTTCCGGTGGTTAACTTTCTCCTAAACATGTTTCCTAACACTCTCCATCAAAACCTGAACCTTTGTATTCTCTTCCATATCCATGTTATCATGGAATCGTAGTATGGGTTTACTCGGGTGACCTTTGTCCTTATCATTCATTCTTTCAAAGTGATAGTTTTACTGACTCTTTTTCTAATGTGGGACTTTCAATGAAGTTTCTAAGCCCTTTTTTAAAATTGTGAGGATGCAATTCCTAAAAGGGGGGAAGGATGTAACATCCCAGGTATATGAATAATAATACATATTTCATATTTATTCATATTTTTTAATTGAATAATAATTTTACTTTAAAAAGGTTTCTATGTTCAATAGCGTACCCGATACGTAACAATGGGTTTCTCTGAAATCGTACATTGCACACTAATAATATAATATTATTATTTTAAATGGTAGTCAACTCCTAGATGTTGTATTGGCTGGAATGAAAAAATCTAAATACAATATTATTATACATGTTTGTTAAATGTATTTACATTTATCCAATAAAATCTAGATGCTTAAAATGTGAATTAATCCAATTTTAAGCATAATTTACATTAAAAGGCCGATTTTTCTCCTTTTAATGGAGAAACATTTTTAAATATAGTTTGGACACATTAATACATTCTATATGACAATATAAATTCCTTTTTTTATAATGGGGACAACAAAATTTACTTTGTGTAAATTTTTGGAATTTTTCTGATAAAGTTCATTTTTAATGAATAGTGAAAAATATTGTATTTTAATTAAAATGTTCCTTTTAATATAATATATTTATATAGTTAGATTATATTTCTAATTGGTTTTAAATTTAAATTAAAATATATTTTTACCATTTAATCCAATGTAGGTCATTTGAATTAATTTCACTTTGAAATTGGACATAAACAAGTATCAATCTTTTCATTATTATTGTTTCTTTAAAACACGCTATTTGTTTTGATAACAGGAAATAATTTTAAAGTTATTTAATGCCACTTATATGTTTTAAATTTGTAATAATATATATCATTTTTGAATTTTGAATATCAATTATGTCTTAGGCTGAAATTTTGGTATTTTTCTGAAAAACATCAATTATTGATGAATAGTGAAACCACTTAGTGGTAGTTAAAAAAACTAACATTTTCATTTAAATGAATATTTACCACTTTTGTTAATTTAATTTAAAAAATATTACATACATGGTTGTAATCATGAAATAAAATGTGGTTCATTAAGATGAAAATAATTTTTGCGGAATATTATCTTTTGACTTTTATTTACCGCAGTTAAAGGTAAATAGGGTAATTCATGGTTAAAAGAATATTATAATAATTCAAAATTACCTTAACACTTGTCCAAAACTTTTTTGGTGGATTCATTAAAGACCATTGAAATCTTTGGGTCATTTTACGGACCCCATTGAGCCACTTGGGAGTGATAAGGACAATATAGATTAATTAATATAATGTAAAGACAAAATTGACAATAACAAAAATATTTTAGTAATTAATTTTTATATGGTGTTGTATAAGTCATATTTTCGACTATAAATATTAATTGGAAATATAAAAAGATTTCCTAAATCATGGTATTTTTTAAATAATATTTAGACATAAAATAAAATAAATTATTTATGACACAAAGATGATGCAGAATTTACCTCATTAATAAATGATTTAAATAAATAAGATTATAATGATTAAAATATTATCCAAAACATGTCCAATTCTGATTGGATGATTTTATTTCGACCATGAGTCATCTTATCTTCATATTTATTGATTTTTTGTCTTTTTTAAACCTAATATCATTATATAATAAAATAATATTTTCACACATTCCTAAAGAGCCCCTCCTCTCCCTTTCAAAAGGAGACAATTTCTATCCAATTACTCACACCTATCAAGCCATTTTCCTCGTCCAAAAATTTCCCAATTATGATACCTACATCCCTATCCTCCCCTTAGAAGCCTTATCTTAGGTATATTCCACTTCAAGAAGTCATGTGTTTCAAACCCATGGGAGTTACCCAAATTAAAGGTAAATATTTCTCTTAATTTGATTTCTTTTATTTTACTTATCCAACCCCTAAACTCTTTTTATTCCTTTATTTTGTAAAAAAGGTATCCTAAATGTACTATTATGTTTTTATGTTATGTATTTGAACTATATTTACACACACCTCCATCTAATGGATGAAGAACATAATGATTCCTTAGATGGAAAACTAACACCTCACGAAACGATGATTGTTCAAATGTCTCCAACTGCCTATCATGGTGGCCATTACGATGGAACTATATTTATATATGATATATATTATGTTTTTATTTTCTTTGTGCTTATTTATTTTTCATTTATAGAACGCCTTTATGGTTTCCATAGTTGGTAAATACGATAATCTCATTTGAGGAAGCGTGAACTAGTGCCCCCTCAAAGTGATGCGACTCGTTAATGCCTTATGTGGGATGTATAAAGAATAGAGTTAATGATATTATATATGATATTATACTGGAATTATAATATATCTATGTATAATTATGGTTTAATTCCATTAAAATAATAAATAGAAACGAAAGTAGTGTTCATGCGTACGTACGACATACCTTCTCCATGAATGGTGCATTTCATTTCTTACATGTAAATGATTATGTACTATTTTAAATACATGTATATACTGGATATATATGATATATTTGATATCTAAATTATGAATATCATTCTGGATATAATGACACTTTTACCACATGAACAACATGTAATTATAAGAAATCCATTTTTGACTCAAGTTCCATATACCCACAAAACGAACATTATTAACATAAATGATTACATAATGTCTATAACATGGTAATAAGTGATATAAAAGGAATAATAAACTTGAAATAGGTTCTTAAGAAAGTATTAATTAAGTTTAGTTTATTATTAAGGAGATTAAAAAATGATCGAGTCAAGTCGGACACGAGGTAAGGGATCCGACCTCCCTCTTTTTCTTCAAGTACTCTTTTTTATGTCATTTCATTTATGATCCATGTTATTATGTTAGAGGATATTGTTTTATATTAACCATAGTGTAATTTTTATTTTCATATGATTAGAGACCCCCTCATAATCGCTTTAATTCATTTTATAAATTTTTAAGTGGCGCCTTTAGGCTGCCAAATTTTTGTAAAGGATTTCTCATCTCACTTTTGATTCTATGAGATTTATATTATTAACCACCTATTTATTGCATGTGGTGTATTGTGTACTTACATTTTCTATATAATATCATTATTATATTTATATTCATGGTATTCTGTGATTATTCTGATGGTTAAAATTTTTTGCTCGTACGACTCGATTGAATTACAATGTGGTAAGGGGTCTTCATCTCACTTGTTTTTATTCCCATGAGATTCATGCTATATTTTCCGCTATATCCTTTTGTGTGGTGTAAGTACTTCCCATGGTTGTAGTAATTGTTGAATATAATTTAATTTATTAGTATTTACATCTTCATTGGATGATCCTTCTTTCATGTGGCATATGTTTTGTAAGATACCAAATCATTAAAGGAAGTCCTTACCCCAATTCTCATTCTTTGGGTTGATCATCTCTATTTAATTTATATCATCCTATAAATATGTGTGAATGACATCTGATTTTTTGACACTTACTATCCACTTTTATTTTGTGTATTTATATTTTTCACACATAATTATGAGATTGATTTATCCTAAATTTAAGGATTCCATCTTTATAATGTATTTCATCTTAATTTACATTTTGATTGAGACTTCATTGTTGTTATTCACCAATTCACTCTTTAATGGGGTATATAATGTCCTTTTACATATTATATAATGAATACCTTTATTATAATGATATTATAAATTTATTATTAAATGTTATTTCTCAATTATTTGTATTCAAGCATCACTCTTTTGGTTAAAAACTCATTAACTGAAATATCATTTTAAATCTTTTAAAGATTTATTATTCTGAATATTTATCACTAATTTCCATGTTCTCGAAATTGGTTTTAGGATTTTTTTTATATGGAATTTATGGTTTTCAAATGATAATTCGTTTAAAAGCTTCAAAGTGGTATGGGTCACTTTTATTCAAAAATATTTTCTTAAATGGTTTTGAAAATGCTTTTATAAAACATTGTATATTTCAATATCTTGATTTGATATATTAGAATGTGGAAATGTTATCTTTACATTATATATGTTTCAAATGTTATGATTATTTTATGGTTATTTGTCATTTGTTACGTATAGGGGTTGTTCCGTACTAATCCCAGGGCGGGTGAGCACGAGATAGCTCTCCAATTCATTAGGTAACACAACGGAGGTAAATGTGATGTTTCTCCTAAGAGAGTTAGGGAATATAAAGTGATGGGTATTACAAGTGTAACTCCCTATGTAGCTATGATAGCTATAATGTCAGTTTGATTTGGATTCCATAAGTAACCTTTATGATTTATGATTTGTGTGTTCTATTCATAAATATCATGAATTCATAAGGTATGTTATGATTGAAAAGTATGGTTTCATTGATTTTATTTATTGATGGACTAATGTTTTCCTTCCTTATTTTATAACCCTTACTGAGATTTTTATGTTAATCACATGTAATTGAAATGTTTTCCACAGGACTTAAATATGAATAGTGTCAAGGATGGAATCAAGGAAATGTCATGCTATCTAAAACATGGAACTATATATGTTTCTTTTTAAGATTTTTCATTTTATGATAAAAATGGATACTAAGTAGTACTGTCTACTTGTAATATTTAAGTTTTAATGTAATAGTTGTGGCCTAATTCTCTAAAACTATAAACATGAAAAGATCCTCAATTGAATTATTCATTTAATTCAATATTATGTAATGTTTATGTTCGTGTGCTTATAGTTTTTTTAGAGGTCGGTTTAGATAACATTAGAGTTTAGGGTACAATTTGAGCATAAGTGACATTACCATAATTGTTAAAATTTTAGAAAGATTCATAGATATTTTTAAAAATTTAATGAGTTTAAGATAACATGAATAAGTATATCTTATTGTTTACCCTCCTCATAAGATATTATATTATGATTTTACTGATATACTCACACATACCTTTTTGGTTACTGTAAATGGTTGGATCTACCAGGCACCAAAGTAACAGTAAATGTGAAGAAAACTATGACAGTTTTCTGAATGATCAGCTGAATTATATGGGAGCTGCAATGAGAACTCTTGTGGTTATTCTCAACAAACTATTTGGAGTTATGATTGACCACCTGAACCATAGTGATTTTTATAAGACATAATATATGTGAGAAATAAATCCCTAAGAATTATCAGGTAATAATCATAAAGGTAAGTATGTTAAAAAACCTATGTTTCAAAGATGTGGAACGAAACACATAGGAAAATGTTTTAAAGGGACAAGAAGATGAAATAGATGTAGAAATGAAGGTGATAAAGCAAGAACCTGTCATAGAAAAATGAAGCATCTAGATGACTCTAGGAAAGGGAATGAAGTTCTTTCTAAAGGATCAATTGAATGTTTTAAATGTGGTGATCAGGGTCGTTATGAAAAAACATGTCCTATGAAGATGTTTCGGGAATGGGATCACCAGTATCGTACAAATATTCATTTACCAATGCCTAATAACATTCTGATTGAGGATGAAGAAACTGGCAATGACCAATGAATGGTATAGATTATTTCTTAACATATGTTTTCCTGTTATTGAAATCTTAGGATATGATTCATGATTTTGTTTATAGGAATGATGTATTTCATAATAAGTTGGTAAATAATGGTTAATGGACCATGAATAATGTTGAATGAGTAAGAGGTAAATATATAAGGGATTTAGGAGTTATGGTAGAATTTATGATGGTGAAATGCATAAAAGTATTATGGTTCTTTTGATGATGGGATTAGATTAGAATACTCTTTATAGTATGTGTAACATTGATGTTTGATATATGAAATTTTTATTCAAGGAATAATTATTATTATTTTTGTGTTTATAGTTATAAAGAACCATTTGGGTTTATATAATCCTTGAATTTGATGCAATTACCGGTTAATACAATTTGGGATGCAAAATGAATGTTATTAGATAACCTTTGTGGTTAAAAAAAGTTATGTTTATTTTTGATGAATTTATCTCTTTTGGGAATGTTATTAAATTATATAGATTTTTAAAAGGGACAATATGCAAACCGTGTGACAGCCTGCCGCGTCAGACGAAGCTATGGGAATCAAATCCACAACCAAAGTGCGACTGGTAATTATTGCCTACCACTAGACTATGTGAAGTCCCTATTTAGTATGGCTAATTATTTTAAGATAGATGATCTTATGAATCATTAATAAGTTGATTTTGGGTTATCTATGGAAATGATTAATCTATCATAGTGGATATGTGATTAGGTTAATTAGTTTTCAGTATGAGACTTTAAGAGTAACTGATGTTATTTGGAGATAAATGTTAAGATTTACCATGGATGACTATGTTATTAAATCCTTCAGAGATTTTGGTTTCAATATTAGTTTGGATTACTTTGAATAATTTTAAGGATAACTGTTTATTTAATGTTCTTTCTTGAACCTTGGGTTCTTTTTGATGAATTTTGTTGATTAGGAGTAGTATTTTTTTTATAAAGGATTATCCTTTTGGTGATTATGTGATCTTATAATAAATGTTTTGGTTTTACTTAATATCTAAAGGCTTTGGAAATGTATAGTTCATCTATTGGGGATTATTCGATTCCATCGAATTTGATTACATCACTCTTAATTTGAAAAAAAGTCTTCCTGAATATTCATTGTTTTGAGAAAATATGAGTTTGTGTTATAAATCTAGTAAATGTTGAATGTCTACATGACAAGTAAGTATATTTCCTTATGTTTTTGGTTAAGCTCATAAATAAATTCCTCAATGAAAAGTAACATTAAACATAAACCTTGTCCGTTAACTTTTCCTACTGGGGAATCAAAGACAGTTTAACTTATCATAAGAATGGGATTTTCTGGTGGTTAACTTTCTCCTAATCATGTTTCTTAACACTCTCCATAAGAACGTGACCCTTTTTTTCTCCTCCATATCCATGTTTTCATGGAATCTTAGTATGGGTTAACTCGGGTGACCCTTTTTCTTATCTTTCTTTCATTTAATGTGATAGTTTTACATTCTCTTTTTCTGATGTGGGACTTTCAATGATGTTTCCGAGACCTTTTTTTTTAAATTGTGAGCACAGAATTCTCAAAATGGGGGAAGGATATGACATCCCCGGTAAATAAATAATAATAATATTTCATATTTATTAATATTTTGGAATTAAATATTAATATTAATTTAAAAGGGTTGCTATGTTCAGTAGCATACCCGATACGCAACAACGGGTTTCTTTAAAATCTTACGTTGCACACTAATAATATAATATTATTATTTTAAATGGCAGTCAAATTCTAGCTGTTGTTTTCTCTAGACTAAACAATACTAAGTACAATATTATTATACATGTTTGTTAAATGTTTTTACATTTATCCAATTAAAGTTAGAGGCTTAAAATGTGAATTAATGTAATTTTAAAAATAATTTACATTAAAAGGCCGATTTATCGCCTTTTAATGGATAACCCTTTTTAAAGGCAGTTTTGGTAAATTTAATAAATTCTATATGACCAAATAAATTCTTTCATTAGAATGGGGACATGAAAATTTACTTTGTGTAAATTTTTGGAATTTTTCCAATTATGTTCATTTTTAATGAATGGTGAAAAATATTGTATTTTAATTCAAAAGTACCTTTTAATCTAATTTATTTATATGGTGAGATTATCTTTTTAGTTGGTTTTAACTTTATATTAAAATATATTTTTAACATTTAATCCAATTTGGGTCATTGGAATTAATTTAACTTTGAAATTGGACATAAACTTTTATCAATCTTTTGATAGTTCTTGTTTCTTAAAAACACGCTATTTGTTTTGACAACGAAAATTAATTTTATAGTTAATTAATTCCACTTCTCTGTTTTGAATTTGGAACAATAGAGATCATTTTTTAATTCGGAATATCAAATATAGCTTCGGCTGAATTTTTGGTATTTTTTTTGAAAAACAACAATTTTTGATGAATAGTGAAACAATTTAATGGTAGTTAAAAAAACTGAATTTTCATTTAATTGAAATTTTACCACTTTTGTGAATTGAATTTCAAAAGCCCGACATACATGGTTGTCATAAATAAGTAAAATTTGGTTCATTAAGATGAAAATATTTTTTCGATTATAGTAACTTTTGACTTTTATTTATCGCAGTTAAAGGTAAATAGGGTAATTTAAGGATAAAATAATATTATAATAATTCCAAATTACCTTAACACTTGTCCAAAATTTTTTTTTGAGTCCTTAACTACCATGGAAAACATTGGGTCGATTTTGGTACCCCATTGAGCCACATGGGAGTGATAATGTCTATTTAGATTACTTAAACTAATGTAAAGACAAAATTGACATTAACAAAAATCTTTTAGTAATTAATTTTTTTATGGGGTTATATAAGTCATATATTCAACTATAAATATTCAATGGAAAGATAAAAGTACTTCCTACATCATGGTATTTGTTTTATAGTTTTTAGACAACATATAAATTAAGTTATTTTTGACAGAATAATGATGCAGTATTTACCTCATTAATAAATGATTTAAATAAATAAGATTATAATGATTACAATATTATCCAAAACTTGTCCAATTATTATTGGATGATTTTATTTCTACCATGAGTCATCTTATCCTCATCTTTAATTATTTTTGGACCTTTTAAAACTGAAATATCATTATATAATAAAATAATATTTTCATACTTTCCAAAAGAGCCTCTCCTCTCTCTTATAAAAGGAGACCATTTCTATCCAATTCCTCACACCTATCAAGCACTTTATCTCGTCAAAACTCTTCCTAAATAAGATACATACATATATATCCTCCCCTTATCAGCCTTACCTTATGAATAAGGCACTTCAAGAAGTCCTTTGGTTCAAACGAAAGGGAGTTACCCAAATTAAAGGTAACAATTTCTCTTAAATTGTTTTGTTTTATTTTACTTCTCCAACACCTAAACTATATTTATTCCATTATTCTGTAACAAAAAAGGTATCCTCAGTATACTATGAAGTCTTTTTGATAAGGATTCTAACTACAGTTACACACACCTCCATCTAATGGATGAAGAACATAATGTTTCTGTGGATGGAAAACTAACGCCTCACGAAACGATGATTGTTCAAATATCTCCAACCGCCTCTCATGGTGGCCATTACGATGGAACTTTATTTATATATGATATATATTATTTTAGTTTCATCTTTATTCTTATGTATTTTCCATTTATAGCATGCCTTTATGGTTTCCATAGTGGGTAAAAAAGATAATCTCATTTGAGGAAGCGCGGACTACCGACCCCTCAAAGTGATTGACTCTTTAATGTCTTATATGGGATATATAAAGGATATATTTAATGATATTATATATGTTATTATATTGGAATTATAATATAACTATGTATTATTGTGTTTTAATTCCATTAAAAAAATAAATAGAAATGAAAGTAGCGTTAATGCGTACGTACGGCTTACCGTCTCAATGAACGGTGCATTTCATTTCTTACCTGTAAATGATTCTGAAAAATTATAAATACATGTATATACTGGATATATATGATATATATGATGTCTAAATAATGAATATAATTTTGGATATATTTAACCTTTTACCACATGAACAACATGTAATTATAAGAAGTCAATTTTTGACTCAAGTACCAAATATCGACAAAACAAACATTATTATCTTAAATGATTACATAATGTTTATAACATGGTAATAATTTATATAAAAGAAATAATAAACTTGAAAAAAGTTATTAAGAAAGAATAAATTAACTTTATTTTATTATTCAGGATATTAAAGAATGATCGAGTCATGTCGGACACGAGGTAAGCGATCCGACCTCTCTCTTTCTTTTCAAGTACTCTCTTTTATGTCATTTCTTTTATGCTCCATGTTATTATGATGGAGGATGTTATGATATATTCACAATACTGTAATTTTTATTTTCATATTATGATAGACCCCCTCTTACTCTCTTAAATATATTTTATTAATTTTTAATTGGCGTCGTTAGGCTGCCAAATATTTGTAAGGGATTTCTCATCTCACTTTTCATTCCGTGAGATTTTATTATTCACCACCTATTTGTTGCATGCGATGTGTTGTGTACTTCCATTTTCTATATACTATACATATTATCTTTATATTCATGGTATTCTGTTATTATTTTGGTGGTTAATAACTTTTGGTCATACGACTCGATTGAATTACCACATAGTAAGTGGTCTTCATCTCACTTGTTTTTATTCCTGTGAGAGTCATGCTATATTTGCCACTATCACCTTTTGTGTGGTGTATGTACTTCCCATGATTGTACTCATTGTGTAATATACTTTCATTTATGAGTATTTACATCTTCATTTGATGATCCTTCTTTCATGTGGCATATGTTTTGTTAGTTACCAAATCTGTAAAGGACCTCCTTAACCCAATTCTCATTCTTTGGGTTGATCTTATCTTTTTTATTTATTTCATCTTATGAATATGTTGGAATGACCTATGAGTTTTTTACACTTAATATACACTTTTATTGGGTGTATATATATTTTTCACACATAATTATGAGATTGATTTATCCTTAATTTAAGGATACCATCTTTATATGGGATTTCATCTCAATTTACTTTCCATTGAGTCTTCATTGTTGTTATGCACCAATTCACTCTTATATGGTGTATATACTGTCCTTTGACATATTATATCATGAATCCCTTTATTCTCATAATATTATAATGTTCTTATTAAAATTTATTTCTCAATTATTTGTATTCATGCGACTCTCTTTTTGTTAAAAACTCTTTATCTAAAATATAATTTTCAATGTTTTAATGATTTATTATTCTACAAATTTATCATTAATATCCATGTTCTAAAAATGGTTTTTAGGATTTATTTATATGGACATTAAGGTTTTCAAATTATAATTCCTCTAAAAGGTTCAAAGAGGTCTGGGACACATTGATTCATAAATCGCTTTTTAAATGGTTTTGAAAATGATTTGATAAAACAATGATTATTTTAATATCTTGATTTGATATATAAGAATGTGGAAATGTTATCTTTCCTTTATACATGTTTCAAATGTTATGATTATGTTATGGTTATTGGGAATTGTTTATGTATACGGGTGGTTCCGTGATAAACCTAGGGCGGCTGAGCCCGAGATAGCTGTCCAATGCATTGGGTAATGCGATTGAGGTAAACGTGATGTTTCACCAAGGAGATTTAAGGAATATACCGTGATGGGTATTCCAAGTGTAACTCCCTATGTAGATGTGATAGCTAAAATGTACGTTTGATATGGATTCCAAAGTAACCCTTATGATTTATGATTTGTGTGTGTTATTCATAAATCTCATGATTTCATAAGGTAGGTTATGATTGAAAATTATGGTTTCATTGATTTGTATTTATTGATGGGATAATGTTATTCTACAATATTTTATAACCGTTACTGAGCTTTTTATGCTGATCCCATGTTTTTGAAATGTTTTCCTATGGACTTAAAGATGAATAGGGTCAAGGAAGGGATCATGGAAAAGTCATGCTATCTAAAACATAGAACTAGACAGGTTTCTTTTTTATGAGTTATTATTTTATGAAAAAATGGATACTGAGTATTAGTTTCTACTTGTAATATTTATGTTGTAATTTAATAGTTATTGCCTAATTCTCTAAATCTCTAAACCTGAAAAGATCCATAATGTGAATTATTCATTTAATTCAATATTATGTAATGTTTAAGGTCGTGTCCTTATAAACTTCTTCTCATGTTTACCAACCATCAACCTAAATTTTTTGATTCCATCAATAATTTCTACCTATTTCTTCCTCTCTTCTTTCAAAATATTCAATTTATATTATTATTTCTCATTTTTTTCTTGAGCGTGATGTTTTTATCAATAAAAGAGTCATGTTAATCCTTACAAGTGTCTTCCAACTCATTTTTTATATTTATATTCACCACTAATTGATGTGTCAAACCCATTTTGTAATTGACACATAAAATTAGTAAATTTGAGATAAAAACAATTTAAATAATAATTTATTGAGGAATAATCAATATCCTACACTATTATCATTAATTTTATTCCATTTCTTCTAAATAATATATTTTTTTCCCTCAATCTCTGGATACCTCATTTAAGTATATTTCCTTCTAATTTCGTTGAGATTTCTGATCATCATACGATTCACCATCTTCACCATTTTTTTATTTGGAAAATTTTTAGAAATTTTATAATTTCTTTGAATTTGTAACATCTTAGTTGAAATATTATTATATTATTTCTCTTACCATTCATAAAAAATGAAATAAGGGAATTATTTATTTTATATTCATCAAATTCATTTGTATAAAATAATTCAATTTTATTATAATTAATATATTACATGATTTTAAACTTCCTAGTGGACTCAAAATATGTTTCGTAATTATCCTATTTCTTGAGTGATATTTTTTAATTTAATACTAATAAACATTTTATTTAATTAAACTAAAGAATGATTGTATATATATCATAGATCATAGATCTATGGATCAAAAAACGTTAGAAATATTTCTATTGAGCTTCATAATAAGATAATAATATTCATATTCCACTAAATCCTTAGATATTCCTAAAAAAATCATTTCTCTAAGTGATTTAATCAACAATGATATATTCCTATAAAATCTATACAAATTAACTCTTTATCTTAAAATTATGAATATTGGACTTAACGAATTTCACATATGCTTCGTAGATAGTTTCTATAATATCCTATATTTATTTGGTTGATTGAAGTCTAATATGTTTTGTGTATAATTTTTATTACAATAGTATCAGAGTGGAAATTTGTGCCTTACCATCAACCTCCAATTTTCATTTGTCCGTAATAGTAATTGAGGAATCATTTCCAATTTGTGTAAACACCAAAACTATTGTATCTATAAATTAAAATCCATAAGATAGAAGATATATAAAAATATTTTTCATCCATATGTGATACTTATTAACAAAAAATATAGGAACACCCATTCCAACAAAATTCATGTGATATATCCCAAGAACCTAATTGGATTAATCATATGAAACATCGCCATATATTAATAAGTTCTTAGTATCATGTTTCTCTACTAAGAAGGGGGATAAATCAATTGAGACAAGTTTTTAAAATTTATTTTAACATTATATAAAAAATCACAAAATCTTAATGAATGGTATACTAAAATAAATATTCAACACTTTTCTTATAGTGGGAGAAAATAAAATAGTCGTGAAAAAAATATTTTTTACAAGGTTCACCACCTTCACTTGTAACATAATCAATACCACGATTAGTTATTCCCACTGTCTAAATATTTATCACTATACAAAAAATTGACTACATGATTAAACTAACACGAATAGTATCACAAAATAATTATCCAAATTCATATACGAATTTTTATCTTCACACTGTAACACAATGTTGTAAATCTAAAATGAGAAAGATCCCTTTGATTATTCAGTTACAAAAAATAGTAAATGATATATTTTTCCATGAGCCTCTTGGATACTAAAATAATGTCTTTTCACTAAAAATAGAAATAAATTATGATATAATAATAATTTCATAATGTAATATTATATTTACTGAAAGTTGAATCTCAAATAGATATAGATTATGATTTCTAAACATCAGCTTCATTCCCACTCAACCTATTTATTTTCCTCATATTTATAATTATTATGAATGTAATTACACTAAATATTTATCTTCCTTCAAAAAAATATTCATTATAGATTATAATTTTTTGAATTGTATTAATATATTTAATTAATTTAAAATCTTATTAGTTCTATGATTTCTCATAACAGAATCGTACACTTAAAAATATCGAAATTTCTTCATTTTGTTTGGTTTTAATTCACATATCATGGTATTGGAATGTTATTATAGGTCATTGAAATCATGTCTCGAAAAAATTAAATTTATAATGTTCTTATCATTCATTTACTCATCAAATAATTATTCATAAATGATTATTTTGTGAATTTGTATGGATAACCATAACCTAGCCAAGCATATCTTCATTAATTTCTATAAATTTAAAATAAATATTCAAAGTAACAATGAAAGTAGAATAATTTATGGATAATAAATCAAACCATATCACTGATAAATTAGTTGGAAATAATTATTCAAACTAAGGAGTATAAAATCATTATCCTAGAATTATACCATAATTTGTTTCTGTTATTCTTATCTTAAATGCTCATATTCAAATTCTAATGAAAAAAATTCTCAAAATAACTGGATCAAACTATTAAACATATATTAAAACAGATAATTCATTCAAAGATATTTCATAAATTATCTTGATTCACATTTTTAATTGTTTTTTATGTATTTAAAATAATTATTATCATGATCAGATTTTGTTTCATCAAAATATTGTAATTTAGGAAACATGATTTTATACTAATTAATATTTATGATATGCAGATTTTTCAATAAGGTATTATATGAGATCATATTTTATGTATTTTTAAAACAAAAATATATTATATATGACTCAATATTAAAATATAATAAAATATCACACATGCATAGTTTAATTTAAATATCTATTTGATCAAATGTATTCAGCATTGTCCAATCCAATATGTATAGATTAATTTCCAATTTATTTTTTCAAAATTTATTTTGTCGTGGGAAAATGTATATAAAATAAAAAATTCTATAATACATTTCACATGTAGGATAATATAATTGACTATATTTTCAATTTCAAATTCGATAAATCTAAAACATAAAAAAATTAAACATACTCTATGAAAGTCATTCAAACAAGCTTCAATTATCTCAAAAACACATCATACAGATTAAAACTATACATATACATCATAAAATGATTTTTAAACACCTAGAAAAAACCATCAACATGAAACACGTCATCACGCTTCTGAATTATGGTTGAAATGAATTCAAACCATCAAAAAACATCAGGAGAATCAAAAAAATTTTATATAATGATTCTATTTCCACTGAAAAACCAAAATAACATATATGATAGTGAAATTACAGAATTAAATATGCTTTAAGTGAAATATCCAAAGAATTTAGATTGTTACCTAATGTAAAATCTATTTACTTAATGAAACCCTTAACATGAATTACATCTAGGATTAATGCACTATCAACTCCTTTATAATTATCACACATTTAACGACCAAATATTTTAGAACCTTATTTATATTTATTTTGCATTATTCTGACCATTTAAAATTCTTTATTATACGTATATTAATTATTTATTGTTAAAACTAATATTTTAGTTTAAACCATTTTGTTTCCCTTACATAATCTAATTTAGCAGTTCTAGTCCTCAAGCATTGATCATAGTTTCATCTCATCCAAAAACGTTATGATATTTTAAAAAATTTATTTTAAATATTTCTATAGTCTCTTATCCATTTCATTTGACATATGTTTATTTTTCTCTTAATAGGATTGAGAATTCTATTTTTCAATGATTATTAAATTAATAAACCAATTGAATTTATTATTAAATATAATTTTGCAAGAATTCACTACAAAATTATAGAATAATCATAAATTCATAATTATTATATATTATGTTACATTTTTGTGACTTATTAATAATTAATGACACAAACATTATAACATTATTCATGTATTTGCTAAAATCAACCAAAAAAGAACACCTTAAAATGGTTGAATTAGTAGGAACATTTTATTTCATAGTGGGAAAATAACATTAATAGAAGATTGATGGTTTAAAAAAAATATCTGATAAATAAAATTCTAAAATATTAATTTGCTGAATATAATTTGAAGATAATGTTATAAAGTTATTACATAGGTTGTTTCTCATTATTATCATTTATATAGAAAAAATTTTCAATGTCAATTTATTATTAATATTATTATTAAAATGGAAAAATTACCCATCCAAATAATCTATAATATTATAAATATAATATTTATTTATTAAATCAATTTTTATAACAACCCTTTTATGTTGGTAATAAAAAATGAAATATTACTTTTCATATAGCTGGTAGTCATCACGTAACATGAGGAGTGTTTTCATTTTTTTAATTAAATACATTGCAAGAAGAAAATTAGTATTATATAAAGATAATTAAATTAAAATATTTTAATTATACTTATATAATTAATATGTGATGTAATTATAGGATTTTGAGGAGTTATAAGATGGATGAAACTTGAATGGAGTTTGATTTTACTATTGCCTCTTCCTTAGATTTTCTCTATTGCACCACTCCTTAAGCGTTCATATATTTGTCCTTTAAAGAGACCACAACCTTTAAGATATGGAAAAGAATTTCATTCAGAGTTTTAGGTATAGTTTGTTGGATCTAGAAAGGTTTAAGTCATAGGAGAAGTGTGGTGATGAAGGGGTCTATTTATAGTGGATGAGAGAGACTTATTTATAAATAGAATTGTTAATATAAAAATGGAAGTCATTTTTATTGATAGTGGAACTAAAATGGATAAACATTTACTATATATATGTTAAGGTGAATAATAAACCCATAATCTTATTTGGAGTTATGATTTTGTGATATTTTATGGATTTACCAATTGATTTAACACTTTTACCCTATTTTATTCCCTACCATGGTGACTAAATTTTATCTTGGTAAATTATTTTTATGACCAAAAAATGAAATTGAGAATATCATATAATGTGAAAATGGTAATTCCAAAAAAATAAATCTATTTTTAACAATGTAATTTTTTAATAGAGGTAAAAATTAATTTTTATCCAAGTACACATAAGGAAACAAAAAAAGTTTCCACAAAGAATTTTTATATACGAATAGAAATTAATTCACACCAAAATAATTTATAATAATTATTCAAATAACATTTATTTAATAATTTTCAAAAATCATAGATTTTATAATTTAATATTATTTCAAAACTTAATGGTTCCTTGTGAATACATAAATAAACCAAAATTAATCAAATATATTTTTTTATCCAAGTAAAATTCAACTTATGTTCCAGAAAGTCAATCATAGATTAATAAATACAACATATTAAAATTAATTGAATTATAAAGCATAATAAAAATATTTTTGTTTTAGAAAATAGTTTCACAAATTTTTTTCATTCTTATTCTATAATGATAGCTGAAATGATAATTTATTAATAAAAAATCCATTTTTACTATACACTCAATAATTAACCATTTTATAAAAATATAAAAATTCATCTTAACATAATTTTAACATGATTAAGACCAAAATGAATTAAATTTTATAAAATTAAATTTATTATTTTTTCAAAATTTATTTTTATATAAGAACACATAATTCCGAAAATCAATTTTTAAAAAATATATTTTTTTCAGAATATAATGAGTAAAAATAGAAATTAATGATTTTTTATTAAATTTTAATTACTTATTTATATTATCCTATTATATACTCATTGACCCCATTCTAAAACATTTCATGTTATATATGTGTAACATTTTCATTGTTATAAATAGTGTGTGGTGGTACAGCTAGCATTAATTTCATAGTGATTTACATGATCTTAATCTTCCATCACATGTGACTTTTTTTAATTCATACCTATTGATCTTATTTGGGGTTATTATCAGGAAAAACCTTGTGAAACCATCTCTTTTCTATGAATGAATTTTTTTTCCTTATATGGAATACAACTTCTAATTGATTTTATCACTTATTTTTTCATCAATGATTTCATAACATAGTTACTTATACTTATACCATTATGTTATATAGTTATTATGTAATGGTTTTTTAGTTCAATAATTTGTGGGAAAAAATTTATTAAAAAATTATTTATTTAAGGGGAAAATATAAAATAAAATCATTGTATGTTAAATTATAACCACCATAATATATAACATTTCATTTAAATTTTATTACATATAAGAAAAAATTACAGTATATTTATCAATTTATATCCTTAGGATCCCACCTAACATTATCAAGCATATGATTTATCATTAAAAAAATTACTTAATCAGGTGATTTTGTTACATAGTAGTTTTTATTTATGATATAATATGCCATTGGTTGTTCCTCATAAGAGCGAGTATGTTCCAATTTAATAGATTCTACGTTCTTGAGAAATTATTCATTTTTTATATAATTCTTAAAAAGTGATACATGGAATATAACATGAATCTGACAGAGGATTGTTGGAAGTTCTAACTGATAATAAAAATCCCTTACATGATCAAAGATATCAATGGGCATGTTGTACCTAGGGATCAATGTCCCCTTATTTCTGAACCACATAACCCTCTTACTAAGAAATATTTGAGGAAATAATATATTATCAATATTAAACTCTTGATATAATATATTATCTTTATAATAACTCTTCATTCTTTATTATGTTGTCTTCATATATCAATAAACTGTTTGAAAATTCTCTATAATTTTTGGCTATTATTACACCCTAACTAATTCTTGTTGTGTAACTTCATCCTAGCATATCAGAGTTTAGAATATCTTCAAATATATATCCATATATGTATCCATTTAAATACATGAGTGAATAATTTTATTATAAGGGTTCTAAATTATATGAATATATAGATCCAAACATCCATTAAATTTTTTTTAGTAGGGTTATATCATATATTTAAAGTTATATGGGTCCTTTCATATTGATCACTTATATGAGGATAATAAGACATGTGAGTGATCAACTCCATTACCAATGCTTTTTCTAGATGCATCTAAAATTTTCATGTTAAACATAGAATAAGATCAGATAAAATTTTAATGGTATAACATGTAACCTTAAAACATTGCTTATAAAATGAAAAGTTGATTGATTAAGAAATACTCTCAAATATCAATGATGTTCCCCAAAATTTTAATTACATCCACCTCTACCCAGATAGAATTGTTTCTTTTATATGTGTTGAGGGATTTTTATAAAATCCATAGTGATATTTTCTCATTTTTATACAATTTTATATAATGATTTTATCATACCAGTATATGTTTTTCCATTTACCAATTAGTATTTTAAAAAAGGGGATACATACTCCATAATGTCACTATTTTTATTATCCCACTTGAAGAATTTCATATTATCTTTATACATCATTGTGATCCCTTTAATAATAGATAAAGATGAGTTATGTCCATTATCTAGAAGTACTTTCTTAAATTTTTTACTGGAAACATATTCAATATTCAATCTCATAACAACAATTTTATCAATGATAACATCCTTAACACTTCCCACATTCTCATTTACTTCCATGACATTTTTTAATACCTACTTGATCATTACATGGACGTATTTTTTATAAATAATATGGGGAATTTTGGATTTAAACCTCTATTTTATGAAATTTATATCCATCCCATGAATATTAGTAATGAATTGATCCATTTTAGTCTTTATCATGGATAAAGTAGCACAATCCTTTCTACATTGAGAATAATTCACTGTTTTTAGATTCGAAATATAAAAAAATATTGAGTAATCATAATTATTGATCAATTCCAAACATATCCTTTTTCACAAGTTCAAGTCCTTCTGTGATAATACATAAATTATGCTCATGTGATCAGTATATATGTTACACTTTTCACCATAGATATAATGCTTCAAAATTATTGATACAATGAAATATTTTATTACTTCTATATCATGAATCATTTAATTTCACTCATGGTTCTTTAATTTGTGTAAGGTATAAATTATTACGTTATTTTTTTCTCATAAGGATTCATTTCATTCCCTTCTATTAAGCATAACTAATTAAAATCTACCATAATTGTGTATGGTAAGTACAACTGCAGTAATTAATATATTCTCATACAACTTAAATATTTCATAAAATTATTTAGTCTTGAGGAACATAAATACCTTCAATGTAAATATTTTCAATGGATTTTAAAATCATGATATAAATCCCATTAACCATTGAAATTATCATTCCATACTAAGAAAATTATAAAATTATTTCATAGTGTTTTATTTAGTCCATTCATCAATATCCTATTACATTCAAGGATCCATATATATATATATATATATATATATATATATGTGTTTGTGTGTGTGTTAATGTGATAAATTGGCCAATGAATGATACTTTTTATAGCTAAAATACAATCCTATTTTACTTGGTATATAATAACTCATTTTGTAATGTCTTTATAATGATTCTATATTGATATTTATTCTCTTCTTTGACATGGTATTATATGATAACAATGTCTATAAAGACAACCACAAATCAATCAAGTTGGTTTCTAACGAAATATTCATAAGTTCCCTGTATATTTTTGTAGAATTCATAAGATTCAAATGAATGAATATGAATTCCTTGTTAACATATCATTTAAAAAAATTATTAACTGTATATTCACTTTTTACCCTTTGGAATATCAATCTTTGAGAATTAATGTGAACCTCTAAGTTGAGTGAATGTTTCATTAATATAGGGAAGATGATATGTTTTTTTATCATTATTTTTATGTAAATTATAATAAATCCGTACAATATTTTATCCATCCTTTTTCTTATCAAAGAGAAATAGTACACCCCATGGGAAATAACTAATTAATATAACACCAATATGAAGAATATTGTGAAGATTATTCTTTAATTATTCAAATTCTATTGGTGTTATTCGATAAAGAATATTCTATATTAACATAAATCCTTGTATGATTTCAATTAAAAACTAATTATCATGTTATGGGTATATATGATTCCATTCCATTGAAAATAAATCAATATACTCTTGTACTATTAGTTTATATTTATTGTTAATTTCTTCATCAACCATTTGAGAATGGTGACCCAAATTAATTGGTATCAAGACCAATCTTATAGAGTTCAATTACAATGGGAGTTCAAAATCATCCTTCCATAAATATCAGAAAATATGATGATTCCGGATAAAATATATGATCCCATTATCCCAAAATTTAACATAAACACAATGTATATTGAGCCAATATATTCATAATATCATAAGAATTTCCCCCCAGGAAGAAGAACCAGATTTTATGGGATGTATATTCCCACAATAATCATACATATAATACTTGTATACCTTGGATATAATCGACAACCCTTTTTTTCATCATCAATAACAAAATATACAATATTTTAAGTGGTAAATCAATATTTTTATAAAAACATTATGATATGAAAAGAGTTGAAAAATAATTAAATAATACATTTTTTGGATTAGAGTTTAGAGAAAATATAAATTTCATAACATCCTTATCTTGATTAACTTCAATAATAGAGATTACTTATGCTATTTCTTGTTCCCTTATTCTGTGAGGTTTTTAACTCAAATCATTATCATTATATCTTAAATTCTATATTTAGTTGGAATAATACACCAAATCCATGAATTTAAAAATTTAATTGTGGCAGTTGCATTATTTGGGGACTTAATTATTTTATTAGATTGGAATGAATCATTATTTTTCCTCAAAAATCATGACCTCATTGGTAAATTATTTTATAATTGAAACATATTCTCTTTAAATTTAGAAAATTACCTATATTAGTTCCCCCACATTTTTAAAATATCGGTGATGAAACGTTCATTCCACCTTTTGACTTATCCTTTGAGTATACATTTAAATTTATCTTCTATTTATTATGATAAACTTCATTGGAATAATAAGAGTCTTTATTTTCTATTGAAAACAAAATAATCAACCTTATGTTCACATTAAACAATTTCATTATAGATTCCAAAGTTTCTCACAAAAAAATTCTTTATATAGATTGGATTTTGGCAATATAATAACTATTCAAAATTTCATCATTTTTTATAAATAAAATAGAAGGCATACATTGAGACTCTCATGAATATTACATCAGAAGTTTCAATATATTCAACTTCTTATTTTATCATCTACATGAATTCTCTCGCAAATTTCTAATAAATAGTTCAAGGAAAATATTAAGTGATAAATATTTTAATGAAATCTGCCCATTACATAAAGTCATTTTTTTCCTTTTTTCCTTGTATTATTAATGAGTATATATCCTTATTAATCCTCATAATCCAAGCTATTAAAGTATAAAACAAAAATATTATGATTTGAGAACTGAAAAATAGAAATTATAATCTCTATTTTCAAAATACATTGATTAGAAATAATTTGGTCCAAATACTCACTAAAATAAGGTTGATGTATCCATATAAATGAATTGATAAAAACATGCTTTTTGATTTATGAATTTTTAAGTTCATCATTATTCATGTTATTATTTATATCATGATAATTATGGTTTAGAATTTCCCTATGATTTTGTACTCCATACCCTATCTTGTTTGATATCTCATCGGAATAATAACTACATTGTCCATCACACTCATTGTTAACATGGTTTTTCATGTTATATCCATATACTAAAACAAATTGCGGTTAACCTAAGTAAATAATAATTATATATTAAGATAACAATGGTGAACTATTATATGTATCTGAGTAGTCTATCTTATGAATGTTTAAATATTAGTCACCTTACTATTAGACAATGATACTTTTGGTTCAACCTTTATCATATTTGGTCCATCCCATGTATATTTATATTAGAATCACTTTTACATCTTTACATAATATGTGAAAATAACTAAGCCTATCACCAATAACAACTATGAATATATAAGATAACAATTATATATCATGCATCCTTTTCATGATATAAGAATTACATCAAATAAATAATATTCTAATCCTTAATCCCAATGTATTAGTGTTTTGGATACTATAAATATAAGACTATTAGTATAAATTGTTACTTTAATATTTCCCATCAACATATCTCAATAAAATATCATTCCAAACATATTTGTATATATAATTTCATTATAAAATTGAATAAATATATGACTTGATCTTAAATGATCAGTAAGTGAATAAATAATCAATGAGTCATAAATCAATATATAATAATAATATGGGAAATTCATGAACATTTGGTCTCCATGTAAAAATGATTCCAAAGTGTCTAGTATGGGAAATTTTAAAATTATTCCAATTAAAAAAATTAATGAAAGTTAAAAGTTATTTAAAATTTTTATTAACATTACTTTGGGTATTAAAATGAAAATTCATGAAATTATTAAATGAACATTTAAATGAATAAAATTGATTTTATATGAATACATTAAAATAAGGTTTTATGGAAAATTATATCACATTAAATCACTTATATATCTGTAAATTTTCTAACTACAAAATAATAAAATTCTATTAGTTTTATAACTAATTTTTAACCACTTTTATGTTCATTCAATTTCCATAATCCATTTTATTACCATGTTTTATTTAGTTACTGAATATGTTTCCTTCATCCCATATGTTTTGGGTATGTTCAGTGCATAAGACCAAAAATAAATTTAGTAGGTTGACTATAGTTAAATATATTATGGTTAAATCATCTACATAAAAATGGTGGTATACCAGACATATGCATGAGAGATGTAATTATTTTTCAATGGATGGAAGGGTAAGAAGATAGATAATAACATAAACATATTTATTAAAAATAAGATAAAAATATTAAATATATTAATTAGATCTATTAGTTTAATCATATATAAGATTAATGTTGAAAAAATAAATAAATAAATTCATGGATGTGGGAGTTTACATGTACGACTACATGATGTTTTAATCTCCCATAGGACATAAAAGAAGATAAAAAGTGTTCTATCATAGTCATAATGACATTGAATTATATTGATAATTTTTACATTGTTATATCAACATGGTTATAGATCGTTTATTGGAATTTTAATAATAAATAAACTTGAATACATTTTGTTAAGAGTTATACCTCTTCTTTAATAAACACCATTTGTCTCACAAATTAAGCATTATATGATGGTTTTTTGTGATGTCATAACTACACTGATATGTAAAATAATTTTGAGAATGCATTTGGTTAGATATTCTATGATCTAAATGATTCTACATGTTTGAGAATGGTAGAAGTTGTGGTGTCCTTTAATAAGTTCAATTGGAATAAATCATATAAATACATGAAATATTAATATATTATATATTTAGAATCATGTTAAATATATCCATAGTGAAATATAATCAAATATAACATTGTGAAATAAAAATTAATTTTACTAATTAATTATTTACAGGTTTCTATGTCATTTTAAACCTTATTATTTGGTTTTATATACTCATCAACAACACTAAACCTTAACTATTATAACAAATTTTTCGACCATTAAGTGTCATGAAATAAATTTTTAAAAATCCAAGTTGCACGTGCATGAACTATTTATGATATTATCAATAGTTTCATAGAAATTTTATTTAACATAGTATTTATTATGTTATCTTAATGAGTTAAAATTTATTTATAAACATCTTATGTAATTGAATGTCATTTTCTGAAGTATTCATAAAATTGTACTTTAATGATAGCAATACAAAAATTAAATTATAATATAAAATCCATAACCATCACATATATATTTTAATTATAGAATAATTACATGTTTCAAAACAATTTATCCATAACATATTACACTTAATGTTTTGGTAAAAATTTACTTTCTGTTTTTATTACGTCCATAAGTGTTTCGTCAACTTTGTGTAGGCGTTCAAGGAAATTATATCATCACTAAAAATTAATGATAAAGCAATTTAAAAAACCTCATTAAATAATATAAAATTTTATAATATATATTGTTATATATATAATTGTTATCAATATCTATATTATACAAACCTAATTTTTGAGTGAGTGTGATAGTTTGTAATCTTGTTTAATTTGAAATAATATAATGGTGGTAATCAAATGAAATTGGAACCAATATACCGTACTTTTTAATATGGGATGATATTTTTTAAAATCCAATAATCCTATAAGAAATAATATTATTTTTACAATTATAAATACTTTATAAACTTAATTAACATACATTAACATTTAACAAGGTGATAAAACATTACCACATTACTATTCATACTAACAAAAAGAAAATTGAACTGATTAATAATTTTGAATGAACTTATTAAAAAAATTAAACGCATATTTTTATATTCAAATTATAGTAGTTTTATAAATTAAATTTATTATATGTTATAAAAAATTGAAAATATTTAGACATACATATTTTAAGCCTAAATGTGATTTTATACCAAAATAATGTGTAATGTTGATATCAAGAGACTTAGAAGAAATATTTATAATAAAATTCAAACATATTAGACATTAATTAAAATAAAAAACAAAATTTAACAATGGAACTAGTTTGATTAATTGATAATAAATAATATTCTTTGAAAATCCTTATTTTCCAATATTCACCCAAAATCAAATTTCACTAAAATATAAAAATGAGTTATATTAATATTATATTTTGATAATTATATAATAAATTATTCCAATTTTTTCAAGTAAATTATATAATTATTTAAGAGATAAATAATAATATTCAAACACAAAATGAGATAAATGGAAATTTTGAATAAAATGTATTTTTGAAGTATATAATTAATTAAAATACATTCATTATCTAGATACAACAATTAATTGAATTTTAATTTATTTTAATATATATATTATCTATAAAATTAATTAATATCATTCATCTATAGTGATTAAATTAATTTACCTTAATAAAAATTATTAATTTTATAAAACTTTTCTCTGAAAAATATATTATTTGTTTTTATCAGGTTTTTTAAAATTGAGTTATTATTTCCAATGAATTAATTAACAAATTTGTATTACGTAAGACTTAACTAAATATATTTCATAATTATTTTACTTATTTTCATACCTTACAACCCAATGTCTATATTAGAACTATAATTTTTTAATAATAATATTTTAATAGTACATCATAGTTTGTTTTAAGCTCAGTATTGTGTGTGGTACAGAAAATAAGACAAATAAATATTATTGAATTAAAATAATGAGGTGTTGAATTCTCCTCTACTTAAAAAAATTGAATCCTTGAAATTAAAGTTTAATTATCTTAAAATTAATTTATCAGGAAACAATATTAAAATTTCTTATAGATTATATTATGAACAATAATTTGTTTGTCTGATGTGGAAAACATATTGTCTCATATAATAATCTAATTATGCATCATTAATAATTTTAGATGATATTTTAAAAGTTCACCTTTATAGATAACAACCAAATTCTTTATAATAATTTTTTTATTAGAGAAAATCATTTACTCTAGACAAAAATTCTATGAAAATATTAATTCTTGATTTCATTCCACTTTATAAGTGGGAATTTCATCCTTCGATTGCGATTCAAAATGCTTCCACTTCTATATCTTCTCTTTATCAAATAGATCAATATCCGAGAAGACACTTTGATACCTTAATCTCAAAAATTAACATTCAACATATCATATAATCTATAAAAGGATGACATGTTATTCCCCTAATTTATATATATTAACAAACACCATAATGGATCAAAAAAGTTAATATAATATCCAATATATATAAATAAAAATATAATATTTCAAAACTTAATAACCACACCCAACATCAATATAAATTATTCCATAAATAATTAACTATATAACACTTCAGTATATTCTAGAAACAAATTGAATCCCAAATGTTAAAATGATTTGATCACAAATTATTCAATGATAAACTGCACAATTAACTCATAACAACACCAATCACTCCAAAGTGACATGAAAAATATATATATTCTAAAATCTTATAAGAATAAAAATATGATAATCTTTTCTATAAATAAACATAATCAATATAAAGCCATAATAAAAACATATATGATTCTAAAAGATAATTCAACCTTAATTTTTCAAATAAAATACAATACTTGACCATTATATTATTCTTTAATTTATTCATATAATATTACCAATATTGTGAACTTATTAAAAAATAAATTAAATCATTTAGTCCCTAAATCACCTTCAATTCAAGTGTTATATATATGATAAATTTTATATTCACAATTTGTAATAACCCTTTTATCTATAATTACCTATATAAAAGATATAATCTAAATATTAATGGTCATTGGTACTTATAAAATTATTTACATAAAATATAAATGAATTATGTAAAAGACCTGGAAATTTGAAGGAATTTTTTTTCTTTTTTTATTTTGAATTTTACGAGACTGCGGCTACTAATGGCACCTGATTCTGAGGCCCGGTGTGGCCGGAATCGATTTCCGAAGTTTAGCTCGGGTATGTTCAGTGAACAAATGAGCATGTTTTCCTAACTTTTGAACTGGTGCTTGGAATTGAAATCTAAGGGAACCAATGAAACCACAACGTCGGTAATTTCTTAGGAGCACCTTTTCTGAAGGTGCGTTTTCTCGGGAGAGTTGTTAATTTTGTGGTTCTAGTGAGGAATAAATAAAATTATATTACAATTTTATTTATTTTCCTCTAGGTATTTATAACCTAAGTAAGGGAGTTGGGGGTGGGACCCACATGTTGCTAACCAACCATGGGAGGATAAAGGTGGGGAGGGGCCCACACGATCCCAACCCCTCATATTCCTTAACTCCATAACCCCCCTTTAATGTGAGACCACTCACCTTCCCCTCTCTCCTCTTTAATCATGCCAACGCACTTAATTAATTAAGTGAGTTATATTTTTGATTTTTAAAAATTTAAATGCTTGGCTTGATGTAATAAAATAAGATAGGTATTATTTTATTTGAGAGGGTTGGTTGTTGTGTGAGGAGATTGGGGGGATAAAACTCTTTTCTCTGGGGAAGAACTTCATCTTCCCGTGAAGAGCTTCAATCCTTCCGCGAAGAACGTCATCTCTTCAACGAAGAATGACTCTGCGACTCCGGTATCTCCATTCCCTTTCTCCTCCATGACAAGGGAAGAGACACTGACATGGGAGTTCTCCAACGACACATAATCATCCTCTTCTCTCCGTGATAAAGAGAAAACGACGTCTCCTCAGACGCTCTCCGTTGACGTCTACGGAACCATGCCCCATGACGCCGATTTCCGCGATGCTCTTCGAACATCAACTCATTATCAAGGTAGCGGTTAATTAATTTTTGTTTTTAAAACATCCACTATCGTTCGTCGTCTTTATTTTTGGGCAGCTTGATGTCAACTTATCGGGAGAAGGTTGGAACACATGAACACGGCCGACTCTCCTCCCCCTTTTGTTGGTGTGTTCTTTCAGTTCGAAAGAAGGAGGCGCGGTGCAACGGAACCGCACAGAATCATGGATAATTGTGGAAAAGATGCACGATGACGTCACGGTGCGCCGTTGAGGCCGAACGAAACTGTGGCCAGAGTTGGGGCCGCAAAGACGAATCGAAGACTCCGCAGTTTGTTTATTTGACATGCGGATCGATGGGTGATGATGGCACGGGACGCAGAGGCGTTTTGAAGACTTTGCAGTGAAGAGAAGGTCCCGGGAGGACCGTTGGTGAAGACGGAAGGTAAAAATTACCACTAGAGCGTCCGGTGGCTTGTGGAAGACTATGCCAACGCACCGGGCCGGCATGACGCCGCCGATGGCCAGAGGTGGCGGCAGACACTGTCCGGCCGGCAGGAGGCAGCGGCACCCGGCGCGCCGCCAGGAGGGACCACTGCGGGTAAAGCTGTGGCAGTAGGTGACCGGTCCCGCAACCACGTGAGACCCGGGGGAGACGCGGCACCCAGCGCCGCGTCCGCTGGCAGAAAGGAGCGGCCCCCCACGTGGGGCCATGGTTCCAATCATGGGGGGCACCCCCCCTTCCGCTCAAGCTCGGTGCTGGCCGATCTGGCCACGCAGGCCATGCGCGCGCGCCGCGCTAACCAGGTCGTGCCCTAATGGGGCATACCCTAACCCGGTTCGGGTCTACCCGGTTCGGGCTGACCCAGGCGGGGTCTCGGGTCGGGTCGGTCCGGGCCCAAAACCCCCTAAAAACAGACATGTACGTTCTTTTACCCATATCTTGGGCTATGGACCTACGATCGACATACCGTCAGTTACGATGCGATCCTTGGATCGAGGTGGTAGTTTTGGTATATTACACTCATGGTTTCGAAGAATGTTGTGCATAGCCAGGTTGGTTCGAACCCGAAACCAATCGGGCCCTCGGAGCGGAAACGCCTATAACTTGAGCTCCAGACGTCCGATTGACGTGTATTAGACTTTGTTGGATTCCTATGGTAGAGACGGACCTTTTGGCTTACTCCCCTCGAGGTTTGGATGCAGTTGGAGTATGGCAGGGTTCGATTGTACCCGAAATCCAATAGGGCCCCTAGAATGGAAAAGCTGATAACATTCAGACTGAACGTCTATTTGACGAACCGTCAGCGGTGTTGGTGATCACGTTGAGAAACGGTCCCTATGATTATACCCTATGTGTGTTCTAGGCATAGTTGAGATATAGTCGGGTTGGATCATACATGAAACCAACCGGGACCCTGAGATGAAAAGGCTAATAAATCATAGACCGGGCGTCCGATTGACGCGTTGTCTGTTGTGTTGACTACCCTATGACAAGGGAGTCCTTTTTGAAACTTCTTCATGGGACTTTGTGATACTTGGAGAATTGACCTATAGCTCGTGGAGCGGTCCCTCCCAGAGACGAGTGTACAGAGTACGAAGACCGTGTAACCGGCTGAGACCTGACGTCTGCTTAACCAAATCGACTTGGAGTGAGTCGACCAGCCCAGGGGACAGAGCACTACTGTGTTTGGGTGCAGACCCACGGCGGACGGAGCGCCTGGTAGCACGTAGCAGACCCGCGGTACTCGATAGGAGGAGTACCTCAATAGGCTATGAGGGGGAGCACTACTGTGTGAGGTGGAAGACCCATGGCGGAGGAGCACTACTTTGTGAGGTGGCAGACTCACGGTACTCGATAGGAGGAGTACCTCAGAAGGCTATGAGCAGTACCTCGGAGTCATGACAGGATCACTGTACTCGTCAGATACAGGGCTCTTCAGCAGTTATGGTTTCGATAATGAAAATCCTGGTTTGAGCTGAGTCTATGACTTTTGTGTTTACCTCATGATTGAGATGGGTCACTTGATAACTTAGGTATATGTATGGGCATATACCATGGTAGTGGTTATCCATTGATATAGTAACCATTGTGTTTCCTCATGATTGAGGAGGGTTACATGATAACATACGTATATGTATGGGCTTATACCTTTGTAAGGTTTTTTCTTTGAGATCCTTCTTTGAGGTTATCTTTTTTGGATTTAGTGATACCTTGAGGGTCTCAGGATCTCTACTGAGTATCATATACTCAACCCTGCACGGGCTATGCCCGCACCTCATTGTGTTGGTTGCAGACGACAGGCAGCGCTGAGGGAGACCGAGTGTTCGAGGACTGGACGGTACTTGGAGGTGGACCTCACGACGAGTCAGTATCCGTAGGTGGACTTCATGACGAGATGATACTCAGAGGAGGTTGATGGGCAAGAGCTTTGTGGAGGCTATCTTTACCTACCCTTCACGTAGGATCTGTGGTGGACAATCCAGGAGCGGTACTATCTGTACCTACTCTTCAGGTAGGATCCGAGGTGGACGACCCATGAGCTACTACTATTTTTTTTCATCTGTTTGTCTTTCCTGTTGTACTTTCGTTTAGTTTTAGTTGTACTTTCAGTTGGGTTTGTATTCCGGCCCACTTAATTTTCAGGACTTTCTTTTCTACTTAGTGTATTACTTCCGCTTATACTATGTGGTGATTTTTTACTTTTATAAAGTCAATGCCTTCCCAGTTTTTGGGATTTACTCCTTTGGTGCTAGTCACCAGCCCCTAGCCTATGAAGTCGGGCTTGGGGTAGTCACGGAATGGGCCCTGAGGATAGGTCGTGGAAAATTGATATCAGAGGAGTTCGGTTCTACCACAGAACTTATGACTCTGATATTTTCTTGCTGTGAAGCAATATTGTTAAGGATACTAAGTGTGGATTTCAGTTCAGTGAGTCCAGTGTTGGTGCGGTGGTCGACGTATCCGTACACCAGGACCCTGTCTACTGATTTCTGACTTAGTGCACAAAAACACTGATTGCGTGTGTGTTTCAAAAGTTTTCTTTAAGTTAGCTAAAACTAGTTCAGCTCACCAAATTCAAATCGTTTGATCATGTCGTATCTATTCAGGATGTCTCCACACAGTCAGTCATTTGGATTTTACGAGAGAGTACTCGATGAAGGCCCACCTAGCGTCGAGGCTCTAATTCAGGGCCCTTTTTACTATGTTGGCACCCTCGGGTGGTGAACCAGCAGCACCACCACCTATTGGGCAGCAGATTCCACCAGCCATACTAGCGAACTGTGCACACTAGCAGAGCGCGTTGCACGAGTTCCAGCAGCAGCGGCCTCCGAGGTTACGAGGTGAGGCAGATTCCCAAACAGCAGAGCACTGGCTGGAGGCGATTTCTAGAGTTTTTTGCCTAGCTGAGACATTAGTAGAGTGGATGGTGGACTTGGATACTAGTGTTTACCATTTAATGACCATGTGGATGGTCCTCATAGTAATTAGGCTTCGGTATGTGGACCGATGATTGAGATAGTGCCTTCAGGTAGTGTGAAACCTATACATCACTACCTGTTGGTCAGCAGTTTCAACTGGCAGTACCGGTATGTGACACATGTAGACTTACTGCCTTACACGTGTTCCAACATCAGATACCCTCAAGTTCCAAGGAGAGCCTGACTCATAGGTAGTTGAGGACGATCTTGAGGAGGTGGATAAGAGTTCTCTAGAGCTTATACAGCTTCGGTAGGACGACATGTCGGTAGCTGAGAATTCATCGGGGTGTACCAAACCATTCCTGGTACTTGATGAATGCGATGTGATCAAGGCTTCAGGGCTCAGACATCCAAGCCAGCACCTTTTCTCTATTCATTCCTACATAGGATAGGGTTCTATAAAGAACCATTGTGGTTGATAATTCATTTTCTGAGTGGATGCAGTAAGTGAAGGTTAGTAGTGGGAAAGCTGGAAACTGGAACTGGTTTTGGAGACTTGGGCGTGTAAAATGTTTCAAGTAGAGGATGTAAAAAAGGATAGATGAATCTAATAGGTGGAAAAAATCGAAGAAGATCTATGAGAGCAGCATGGGGTGGTGAACATTTTTACTTATTGCAACCACCCGCCTTTGTAATTCCTACTAGGCTCAGAGAGCTGGAATGGCGAGGGAAAGAGTTGTTGCATGCGGTCAAGGAGTGCGTCCGAAAGGCTCTAAGGATGAATCGATGTACAGACTGTGTCTTCTACTAGCTTCCGTAACAACAAGACATTGATACGAATCATTCCTTCCTTCCATGAATCATGTCCATGCCTGGATTTTCCGGTAAACCGTAGACTTGACCCTCACGTCTGGGGATACCATTGGGAGGAGACTCGATAATTACACTTATGCCGAAGGTGTGATCTTACCCACGAGGTGAGAGTTTTGGTTGGAATTTCTTGGTTGAAGCGTCAGGGACTTATGATGTTGGTGTGAGTATGGATTGGATCTACAGTTCATACACATATTGATGGTATTAGGCAAAAATGTTGTGGTTTATCTACAACATTGGGATGGGGTTTTCCTTGTTCGGAGAAAAGGAAGACCCAGGAAGCACATGATGGAATCATGCATAAGAGGGTGCATTTGATCACTCAGGAGAGGGAAAAACTAACCTTTGTGCCAGGATTCACCAGAGTTGCGGCACCACTTCCAGCAGAGCTGACAGGAGGCCTCTAGAGTTTGAGGATGACGACCACATCCTTATACAGGTCTCACCATGACGAGGTTAACGGATATGTAGCCAAGGCGACGAGATATCTCCGAGGTTCAACTGACTTTTCTAGGTCTTTAGCAGGGTAGGAGAGGTGGTTTACCAATTGAACATTCCACCTCAGTTGAACCGGGTGCAAGATGTCATCCTCGTATCTCATCTTAGTAGATACGTGCATGACCCTTCACACATCGTTGACCGCAGGGAGTTGGAGATCGATAACGGGGAGAAATTCACAGAGGTTCTAGTGGAGAATGAGGATCAACAGGAGTAGGTCCTACGTGGACAGTTTATTCCTTAGGTGCGCTTTCACTGGAAGCTCAGGAAGCACCAGGAGAGCACATGGGAGTGGGAGGCTCAGTTGCGTGATCAGTACCACTTTTCCCATATTTTGTGTTATAGCTTTTTGGGGACGTTAAGTCTTGAGGTGGGAGTAATGTAAAGACATGAAAATTTCAAGGAATTTTTTTTCTTTTTTTCGTTTGAATTTTACAAAGACTGTGGCTTCTGACGACACCTGATTCTGACGCCAGGTGTGCCCGAAATCGATTTCATAAGTTTAGCTCGGGTACATTCAGTGAATGAACTAGCATGTTTTCCTAACTTTTGAAACGTTGCTCGGAATTGAAATCTGAGGGCACCGATGAAACCACAGCGTCAGTAATTTCTTAAGAGCACATTTTCCAAAGGTGCGTTTTCTTGGGAGGAGTTGTTAATTTTGTGGTTTTAGTGAGGAATAATTAAAATTTGAATACAATTTTATTTATTTTCCTCTAGGTAGTTATAACCTAAGTAAGGGAGTTGGGGGTTGTACCGACATATTGTTAACCAACCATGAGAGGATAAAGGTGGGGTGGGGCCCACACGAGCCCATCCCCTCATATTCCTTAACTCCATAACCCCCGTTTACTGTGAGACCACTCACCTCCCCCTCTCTCTTCTTTAATCATGCCAACTCACTTAGTTAATTATGTGAGTTATGTGTTTGATTTTTAAAAATTGAAATGCTTGGATTGAAGTAATAAAATAAGATAAGTCTTATTTTATTTGAGAGGGCTGGTTGTTGTGTGAGGAGATTGGGGAGATAGAACTCTTTTCTCTAGGTAAGAACTTCATCCTCCTTCGAAGAGCTTCAATCCTTCCGTGAAGAACATCATCTTTTCAATGATGAATGACTCAATGACTCTGGTATCTCCATTCCCTTTCTCCTCTATGATAAGGGAAGAGACACTGATGCGGGAGTTCTCCAACAACACGTAATCATCCTCTTCTCTCTGTGATAAAGAGAAGACGACGTCTCCTCAGACGCTCTCCGTCGATGTCTACGGAACCACGCCACGCAACGCCGATTTCTGCGATGCACTTCGAACATCAACTCATTATCAAGGTAGGGGTTAATTCATTTTGGTTCATGAAACATCATTTTTCATTCTTCGTCATTATTTTTGGGCCGCTTGATATCGACTTATCGGGAGAAGCTCGGACCACACGAACATGACCAACTCTCCTCCCCCTTTTGTTGTTGTGTTGTTGCGGTTCGAAAGAAGGCGGCGCGGTGTAATGACACCACACAGAATCATTGAGAAATGCAGAAAAAATGCGTGGTGCCGTCACACCTCACCATTGAGGCCGAATGAAACCGCAGCCGGTGTCGGTGCCGCAAAGATGAATCAAAGACTCCACAGTTTGTTTATTTGGCGTGCGGATTGACGGGTGATGACTAAATGGGCCGCATAGGCATTTTGAAGACTTCGCAGTGAAGAGAAGATCCCAGGAAGACCGCTGGCAAAGACGACAGGAAAAACGGACCACCAGAGTGCGTCAGTTGGTACACGGAACGCCATGCCGGGGACCAGAGGCGGCGGCAGGCGACCGGTCCCGCGGCCGCGCAGGACCCTGGGGAGACGTGGCGCCCGGAGCCATATCTCCTGGCAGAAAGGATTTTCCCCCCACGTGGGGCCACAATTCTAATAATGGGGGGCATACACCACCCCCTCCCCCCCTTCCGCTCAAGCTAGGCGCTGGCCGAGTTGGCCATGCGGGCCGTGCGCGCGTGCCAGGCCAACCGGCCCCCAGGTTGGGCCTGGCCGCGCAGGCCGCGTTGGGCCGCGCCGACCAGGCCGGTCCGTGCTCACTGGACCGGGCAGCATCCTAATGGGCCGGAACCGGACCCGGTTCGGGTCGACCCGGTTCGGGCCGACCCAAGGGGGGTCTCGGGCTGGGTCGGTCCGGGCCCAAAACCCTTTAAAAACGAACATGTATGTTCTTTTTCCCATATCATGGGCTACGGACCTCTGACCGATGCACAGTCAGTTACGATGTGATCCTTGGATCGAGGCGGTCGTTTCAGTATATTACATTCAATGTTTTGGAGAACTTTGTGTACGGCCGGGTTGGATCGAACCCAAAACCAACAGGGCCCTCAGAGCGGAAAAAACTATAACTTGAGCTCCGGATGTCCGATTAACGTTTCGTTGACATTGTTGGATTCCTATTACTGAGACGGAACTTTTGGCTTACTTCGCATGAGGTTTGGATGCAGTTGGGGTATAGAAGGGTTTGATTGTACCTGCAATCCAACCGGTCCCCTAGAACGGAAAAAATGATATCTTTTAGACCAGACGTCTATTTGACGAACCGTCAGCAAAATTGGTGATCACGTTTTGAAACGGTACCTTTGAGTATACCCTATTTGAGTTCGGGGTACAGTTGAGATACGGTCGGGTTGGTTCTACAGGAAACCAACTGGGCCCCTGGAATGAAAAGGCTAATAACTCACAGACCGGGTGTCCGATTGACGCACCGTCTGTTGCATTGAAACCCCTATGACCAAGTGGTCCTTTGTGATACATCTTCATGGGACATTGTGATACTTGGAGAACCGACTAGTAACTCGTGGAGCAGACCCTCCCGGAGACGAGCGTACGGATTATGGAGACCGTGTAACCGGCTAAGACCTGACGTCTGCTTGACTGACTTGACTTGGAGTGAGTCGACCAGCCCAGTGGATGGAGCACTACTGTGTTTGCGTGCAGACCCAAGGCGGATGGAGTGCCTGGTAGCAGGCATCAGCCTCATGGTACACAATAGGAGGAGTACCTCTGTAGGCTATGAGGGGGAGCACTACTGTGTGAGGTGGCAGACCCATGGCGGAGGTGCACTACGTTGTGAGGTGGTAGACCCGTGGTACTCGACAGGATGAGTACCTCAGCAATCTATGTTTGGTGAGAAATACCTCGGAGTCATGATAGGATCACTGTACTCGTCAGAGACGGGGCTCTTCAGCAGTTACAGTTTCGATAATGAAAATCCTGGTTTGAGCTGAGTCTATGACCTTTGTGTTTACCTCATGATTGAGATGGGTCACTTGATAACATAGGTATATGTATTGGCATATACCTAGGTAATGGTTATCCGTTGATATCGTATCCTTTGTGTTTCTTCATGATTGAGATGGGTTACTTGATAACTTACGTATATGTATGGGATTATAACTAAGTAAGGGTTATCCGTTGAGATCCTTCTTTGTGGTTATCCTTATTGGATTTAGTGAGACCTTGAGGGTCTCATGGTCCCTACTAAGTATTGTATACTCACCCCAGCATGGGCTATACCCACACCTCATTGTGTTGGTTGTAGACGACAGGCATCGCTGACAGAGGCCGAGTGTTCGAGGACTGGACGGTACCTGGAGGTGGACCTCCCAACGATTTAGTATCCGGAGGTGGACTTCATGAAGAGACGATACTTGGAGGAGGTTACGGGCAAGAGCGTTGTGGAGGCTATCTGTACCTACCCTTTAGGTAGGATCCGTGGAGGATGATCCAGGAGTTGCGCTATCTGTACCTGCCCTACAGGTAGGATCCGAGGTGGATGACCCAGAAGCTACTGCTATTTTTCTTCCATTTTTTTGTCTTTCTTGTTGTACATTCATTCAGTTGTAGATGTACTTTCATTCGGGTTTGTATTCTGACCCACCTACATTTCAGCAATTTCTTTTGTACTTAGTGTATTACTTTCGCTTATACTATGTGGTGTTTGTTTACTTTTATAAAGGCAATGCCTTCCCAGTTATCGGGATTTACGTCTTTGGTGCTAGCCACCTGCCCCTGACCTATGAAGGCGAGCTTGGGGTAGTCACAGCACGGGGCCTGAGGACGGGTCGTGACAAATTATTCCTCAAATAAACTTTTTACTAAACCACTTTTTCAACGTAAGGTTTAAATATACATCAAACATTTATTAAAATTATATAAATGAATCACAATGTCCTCCCATCACATAAAACCTGAAAAGGTTTATATTTTTCATTAAAATTATTATCAGACATAGACTTATTGACATATGATGGATTATTATGATCTTAAATTATCCATTTATGATAACATCATATCCTCTAAAATTAAATAAACCCTTTTTCTGATACCAAATACATAGACCAATTCCTTAATAAACCCATATTTATTAATTTAATAACAAGAGATGAAATTATTTATATTCTCTAGATCATTTAGGTTTAGTGTGTCAGATAATTATAAGGAACTATTACATATCAAAACCTTTTAATAAATGATGGAAACTTCCAGTAAATTTGGATTTTTCAACAAAAATGAATTTTTAAATAGAAACTTATATTTATTGAAATCATGTTTGTTTCAATAATGGTGATACCCCATCGTGGAAATCTATTCACTACTAGTGTTTTTTACTTACTTAAACCCCATGGAAAATAATTAATAAATGAGGTATGTGAAAAAAATTATGGATATAAAAATAAATAATCCCAATAGTCCATTTGAAAATACATGAAAATGGATAAAACATTTTCCTTTTTCATAATAAACTTTGATATTTAAAAAATATTTACATACCCAAAAATAAATTTCTTTTACATGTTATTCATAAATTATCTCACATGAAATATGAAATTTATAATCATAATCGTGATTCATTCATGTAAGATATTAGAATCAATGAAAATATTTTCTAAAAAGCATACATTTCACCCCTAAAAGGGGAATTAACTGTCATTTAAATTTTTTTTAAATATATTACCTTATGAAATGAAATAATTCCCATAGAAACTATGTGAATACATATAAAATTTAATTATTTACCTTGGGAAATTATACCTAAAATCACACTTACAAGGTAATAACTATCTTGGTTAATTACAATATATCCCTTGAGTGTAACTTAATTATCGTTTACACTATAACTTTATTCAGTGTATTTGCGAGAAATATCAGGATCACCTGTTTTCAAATAAAATATCTAAGAACCATATCATGACCAAAAAAATCAAATCAATCCTTTCCATAATAAACTCTCATATTTTTTTCATACATATGTAGACTCTCTTTTTAGAATCATTAAAAATAATGTTAATATTAAATTTTACCTTTAAACACAAATTAAAAAATTTCCAAAATAAATTGTTGAGGTTACTAGTGAATTTCATACATTAATATATCATCATTTTAGATGAAAATTAAATACATCTCATAGAAATTTTCACCCTGATTATATAACGTTTTAGAGCATTTCTAGACTAGATACATAATTATATTAATTCAACAAATATCTTCATTATCTCCCAAAATATTCATCTCTCATATTACCCTTCTTAAACAAATATTTGTTAATAAATTTCATTATAACATTGGGGGAAAGGAAACAAATGAAAGGGTGATCTCAGACGATCAGTAAAGTTAATCATAGATGAAATAAATCAAAAAACATAAGTGAGCATAATCATAAGGTTAAGAGAACATTATCCTAAATTAAGAAAGTTGCACAAAATTAGTAAATGATAATTATTCATGAATAATGTAATAAGGTATTTTAAATAAAAATACATAATACATAAGAGTATAGAATCATCAATAATCAATCATGATCCATGAGATCATATAATAAACATAATAAAAAATTATATAATACAAATTATCCTAGAAAAACATTTCCATAGTCATGGATAACTTCTGAGGATGTCATGGTAAATTTTGTTCACACTACATTATATAATTTCCTTATTTTACTCTGAATACTATAAATATTTATTTATTACATTGAGGAAAAATGTGCACTCCCTATTGTATTCCTTATTATCTAATGAGATATCATTCTTTACCCAATCCATGGAATGAAGTATAATCTATCACATACCTATCACATTATTAAAACATTATATATTTTTTCCATAAGATACAAAAAATATAAACACATCAGAATATCCTAACTTGTTGAAAATAAATGGGTTTCATAAATATATCATCATCTTATAATCATGATCTATATTGAGAATGTAAGTGGATGTTATCAAATTAAAAATAATTATCCCTTCATTTTTAATTAAAATTTCATAACTAAATGGGTTTCATGTAATCATCATATATAATCATAATAAAGTATTATTATGAAACTTTGGTTGAATCATAATATAATATATTTATTGAATCATAAAAACCTTTAATATATTTTAATATAGAAGAAAAATAAATCTAACATAACATTCAATCATTTCATTAAAAACGTGAGAAAAATATAATTTTATCTTTTGACATTTTTAACTAATAATTATATAAATATTGAATGTATATTTTTATAAAAAAAATGGAAATTTTTAAAGGAATATTATAATTAAATAATTGTAATTATGAAGGTAAAATCTCTAAATGCAGTATAATTCAAATGAGAACATTATATTAGCACTTTAATAAAAAAACTAACAAATAAATCATTAGATAATGTTTCATTAAAAATATTCTATTTAAAAGTAAATAAAATGGTACAAGGTAATGAAAATAAAAAAATTTAAATATTTATATTATAGGTAAAACCATCAATAGAACAACTATGAAGAGAATTTACATGGATAAAAACTTTTGTTGACTAAAGAAGAACAAATATTGTATTTCCATTAAAAATCTGTTATCTATCATTTTAATTACCAAAAGTGGAAAAACGTAATATTACATAAAAATTTAAAGTATAGCCAAATGATAATAGAATATATTCAAATTAAATTCTAAGGCCTATAGAATTTCCACCATTTAAAACTTTTCTTTTGCATTCCCGAAAATAAATATTGTTGTAACATAAACTCTTTCCACAAGCCTTGTCTTTCATCATTCATGTTAAAATATATTATATAAAAAATATTCCATTATTATAAATAAATTCATGAACTATATTCATAAAAAAATACTATTAATAATTCCTTTATATTTTCTTCAATTATCCATTTATTAACAATTTTATTATTAAAATGAACTCTCGGGTGAAAACTGATCTATTTCCCATACTTCTATTGGTTTGATGGTTCTGGTAGAAGAACCATGGTCACGGTTTCATCATTAACAAGAGATTAATCATTGAATAAATAAAATAGTAAAGTATTTTAACATTTATAATAATTTATATACAGTGGTGATGAAAATGAATTACATCATTTCATGGATATGGTATTCCATGAGTATGAATGAGTGATGTTTCAGCTTTTGATGGAAGAAATAAAATAGAAAATAATAATTCACCTTTCAAAAATCATTATCATATGAAAAATAGCACATATATATATATATATATATATCATTAAATATATCCTTATTGTAGTAAATTTATTGAGGAAATGGAAAATGAACTACATCAATTCATAAATGTGGTAATCCCCATATACATATGAGTGATATTATAATTTATCATCATATGGAAAGGTGAGAAGGTATATAAGATATTATAATTTAAAAAATAATAACTTATTCCTAAATATAATATCTAAATATTAAAACCATCACAATAACCTTCCATCAAAGATAGTGATGTAAAATGATTCATATCGATGTTTGGAGATGGTAGTCCACACGTACGCACAAGCAATACATTCATTTTTGATTTGATGGAAAGGATATGAAAAATGGTTATCCCATAAAATAAAATATAATATAAGTAAAATTATGATACATGATAAACTATGTTATTGTGTATTAAATATATTAATTCAAAGTAGAATAATATGTAAACATTGAATGACTCGAGTAGGACGATTACCTCTTCTTTGAGAGATCTCATTTGACCGACACCATATGCAATATTATAATTTACCTAGGGTAAAAACATGTGACTAATAATTAAAGGAATCCGTATAGAATGGTTTTTTGATAGATAATAAATTTATTATATGGATGAATGTTTGATTATAATGAGTGGAAATTTTAATCTTTTTATAAGTGGGGGATCGACATACATAGAATTACATAAATGATTCAAGAATTATAAGGTTACTTTTTTGTGAAATTTTCTCCAAAATGGGAATAAATATAATTTTAGATATTATAAATTATATTTATCTTCAATAAATAGTATTTCTATTAGTTTAATACTCATTTTCCCCTTATCTCTTTGACTAACGCATGTAATCCCTTTTTAAACATGCCTTTTGTAACAAAAAAATTACTATTTTTATTCATTATGAAAAAATAAGATGTGGAACTATTACATGATAATAAATATTTGTACTGTATTTAAGGAAAATATTTTATAAAATTATATTTATATAATTGATATAAATTCATTTTAAAATAATTCCAAAGAAATGAAATCTATTTTTAGAAAATTTCATTTACCAGAATGACACTGCGTTTTCCTTCCTTCCATTACTTGTAAGAGAATATGGATGATTATTTAAGTATATTATTTCATATATATTAAGTAAAAATTATTATCATTATTAAACAGTAGTTATTTATTCAATTTATTAAAATATAAATATATTTTGAAAACATAAAAAAATAGCCTTGTGAAAAATCACTCTTTTTACCCTTAAATGTGTTTATTTCCATTTCCAACCAATTTATTTCCAATAAATTTATTTTCTACATAAGTAAAATATATTTTAATAACTAAATACTCATATCTAATTTTTAAAATAATATAATGTAATTTAAGATAAAAATAATCCTCATAAGAAACATATTTCAAAAAATTACTTTAGGATGAATATTATTTCCCAAGTGAATAATAAATTATTTTTTATTTTTATTTCATTAATAAATATATAATTTGAATTATTATATATTTTATAACATATATTAATGTATTCTCTATAATACATGTATGTAAATCTATTGGACTCTTTAAAATTATTATATAAAAATAAATAATAAAATTTTTAGGTGTTACATTCTACCCTTTATAGTAATTTCAGCCCCCTAAATTATGTCTCTGTAAAGACCCCTCCTCCAATATCTTGGACCAAATTCCTAATTTATTACATCGAAATATATTACAATGGACAAATTACAATTGATAGACCATTTTAGCAGTTTGGGGGAACCAGAAACATACATGATACATAGTTTATATTTGGAAAATAAAATAAAACATAAAATGATAAAATGATCATCATCCTTGAAGATCATTCATAGGATTCATCTTCATGACCTAGGGAAAGGAAAACAATAATATTAAGATCAAATAATTAGTAAGTGTTAGAAAACATGGAATCTATAATGATTAATCAAAGAATATTAATTATGGAAATGTAAATAACTAAAAACATGTGTCATTTAATCAATAAGTTAAACATGATATGAGGAATAATAAATATATAAATGTAATCCATAATGGATATATCATGGTGATTGAAAATGAAAAAATTCAATCCCTCCCCTCATTGAGGGAGGGACCATCTTCGTCTCTCTAGGATAATCGATCTACACGCTTTCAGCCCTTCTCAATCCCTAATTTCATGACCTATTTCTCTCATATTTCCATCATCCTAAAGAATCTGGAATGGTTTAATGGTTCCCCAAAACTATTGATCTTGATTTGTGAGTTTACTAATGCATCTTTATTACTGAATCTGACTTTGATTGTCAGATTCTGGCTACGCTGACCAATGGTGGATGCTTCTGGTTGATATATTTTAGGATTGTGCGATTTATAAGAATGTTCTACCATGGGGCTCCATTAGTCGAATAAATTAATGATTTGATTTTATTATAAATAGGACCATATTCTCACTTGATTTACTATTACTCATAGCTTAAATGGATCTTGATTTTTCATTTTGAAATGGTCGTAGGACATCCTCATGGATCGTGAATCACTGAATATGGTCATTTGGGTGAGACTCCCTGGACTCCTAATGATGTTTCATAATGGCTCGATACATTATTTTTTAGGTAATCATGAATGAGGTTATTTATGATAGAACAATAGGGCTTATGTTGTGTGTCACCTGATCTCACCCATAATTTGTGAAGAAGTAGATGATTTGATATCACATGTTGATTCCTTTTGGATTTCTATTAGTAAGGATTTTTTTTATAAGCAAACATTAATCTATGAGTCCAAGTCTGATTGATTATTGATGTTCAAGAAGACGGGACACACATCAATGGTTTTCATGTGTGATAAGATTCATCAGAGGGAATCTAGTGCTAGTGTCCCTCATATATCTCAAGATTCTTATTGGGTTGATCGTGGATGTCATATGGGTGTAGATTTCCATGGAGCAGATGAAGGTTGAAGGTTGATAAAGGTTGATCGGTCTATCTCTTTTGGTACTATTTCCCTAGGTGAAGAAATCAAGGCATCTCAGAATCCATCAAATTTTACATTAACTAATCCAAAAATCTCTGATATTTATGATATACCAAAATTCAATTTATGTGGTGCATGTTCTTTAGTGGCTAGGGAAAATCTAAGAAATGTCGCAACTTTATGTGTTTTTGTTTTCCCTCATTTAAAATATGAAACCTTAATCCAAAATGTTCAGACAGGGATTTTTGGTGTTAGGGAAGATTTTTTTGTTATTCCAGATGAAGATGTTGGTCATGCGGAGTGGGAGATCCACTTTTATTCTGATATGCTCTTATTACAAGATTCATCATGTCCAATGAATATATTTTTAATGAGGTAGTCTATTTTTATCAAGAGATAGATGAGAGTCAATAATGTTTGGTCTTTGAGGACACTAATATACAACCACATTTTATGGGATTTTTCTTTTTGCAGCCAAGGGTTTCAGATATGCCAATGTAGGAATCAATAGATGCAGATCATGGCACTGATATCAAAAATTAACTACCCTGAAGTGAAGGTTGAGGAAAGATTATTCTAATATTCCATGGACTGTGTCTACCTAGTCCAATTCTAAGGTGTCAAGATGGACTAATATTATGATTTTTAAGAACTTTAATCAAGTCAATTCTCAATCTAAATGGGAATCTATTGATGAGAAGTGTTATGAGAATGAATTATCTTATTATGATTTATAATCGTTCTTCTACTGGATGTGGGAAAGTTTTCAGCCCCATCTTCTTTACTTGTTCTCTTTTTATTTCTTTAAATAAATGGTTGGAATATTTTTCTTCTAACTAGACTTGAATGGTAATATCTAAAGGTAAATAAATAAAAACACAAACCATTTAATCATTAAATGAGAATAAAATGCATCTAATGATAATATCAATGTTAAAATCTCTTAAATAATATTAATAACTAAATTCCAAATGAAGAAAATTCAAAATTATTAGACATAATGATCTCATGAATCATGTTACCTATACTATCATTACCTTCCATAAGATAGTTTAATAATATGGGTAAAACCCCATCTGATTTTGCCAACATATTCCTATATTGAGAAATGTTGATACATCAAGCGGAATCAATAACCAGGACCCAACCATAAATTCATGTACAATGAATCCATCATATATCTAATAATATATTTTATTTATGAAATACTATGAGTTATCTTCAAATAATCATATTTATTAAAGGATACAGATTTATCAATATTTCCCATGTTAATCAAATAAAATTTAATGTCAACACCACATATAAAATTTTTATACGATTCATAAATTAATCATATCCATTATAAAATAATCATTATATTTAATAGAAATGTTGTGTATAATGAAAAAATATCATAAAAATGTGTTTACTTAAAGTGAAAGTAAACAATCACAGAATATGGTGAGTTTGAACAATAATTATTTTACCTTTGTTGTAACTTTTAAATTATAACCCCATTAAGAATAAACTTGGAACAAAACATGAATCACAATGAATAAAAATTTATCCATGTAATATATATCAATGGGGTATTATATAAACTACATAAAAGGGAATATGTGTATATTAACAAATATGTCTCAATGAAAAGGAAATTGAGACGAAATACCTTATATCATGTTTTTTCCTTTAGTTAAACAATATTTACACTAATTTATAATGTTTTCATAGATTTTATTAATTTATAAAATGAACATAAACAATATTAATAATATCATTTATGGTTCTATTATAATATTTTACAACCCATTTGTTAATTTTAATTCATTATTTTCATTGTTTCAGGTGATAATTTCCTTGTTTTACCATCTGTGTTTTATAATCGAAGTTTCATTTCTTATACATAGTATATAAGTAATTAATAACCATAATGATAATAATGTTACAAATATAATTTTTATTAACTATACATGACATTATAACCATTATTAAAATTTTGTTATGGGAAATGAATCTCATCGCATTGTGAAGATGGTAGCTTATACGTACGCATGAATGATTTTATCAGTCCCTTAATGGGTGAAATGGTCAGTAAAGGTATGATATATTAATTTTTCAGATTATTATAATTTCATATATATTATATATATTAATTAAATTTATCCTTATTACCATCCATGTAATGCATATGTGAAAAATGAATCGCATTGCTTCTCAAGGTGGGATTTAGTCGTGCACATGAGCAAGGAAATCATATTTAAAAAGAAATAAAAATTAAGAAGTTATATTTGATATAATAATTATATAACTATATTTATATCATAAATATTATATATAAAAATTAAAATTAAAATTATATCTTACCATGAGAGGTGTTGATGGAAAACAGTTCCATCGATGTGTGAGGCAGTAGTACATCGTACACATGATAGACAGATTTATTTCCCTTTTTATGGAAGAGTCGATAGATATTAGTTATAAAATTAAATTAATAATATCTATGTATATGGTATATATAGGCATTATTATACTCTCATTATTTAAAAATAGTCTTTATAGGTGGAATGAGAAATAAGATAAATATGAACGTTTAATAACTTTAAATCTTCTTCAAATAACATCATTATATTTGTAGTAAAACCTTACTAAGATGCATTTATGAAAAACAAATGTGATCAAGGATGTTGGTAAAGTATTAAAGAATATATTTGGGTATTTCATGGAAGAACCAGATGGCTTTTGAAGTGTGAATATGTGATAATAGATGGTGTCCTTTTCTATGTGGTGGATATGACACACATCGAATTTTTAAAAAGAATCAATTACATCCAAGTTTATTGTCATACACAAAGAAACATAAATGGATATTTATAGACAATTATAGAGTTAAATAACTAAATATGTCTATAAAATTGGTTTTAGATGAGTTAGAAGGTCATTCTGGACCATATCTTCAAGTTTGAAACCCTTGTAAAAAAAATTCCCTCAATCGCGGTAATTAATTTTTAATGATTTCAATATTGGATATGGTAAGAAATTAAGTTTAAGTTATTATATAATATAATTTATTATGATTTTAAATATTTAATACACATTTAAAAAATTAATTTCATTGAAGATGTATAATAAAATTAAATAGTATACCTGCATACGTGATGAAAAAGAAGGTTTCCAAAGTAAAAAAAATTACAAATGTATTGAAGGTTTTAATATTGAAAATTAAATATTAAATTTATTTTAATAAAATAATTTTTATTTATTATAAGATAATTAAACTAATTTTACATTTAAAAAATTATAATAAAATTTATATTTGTTAATAATTTAAATGAATTTTTTTTGATAAATATCAGTATTTTTCACGATTCATCAAAATAGGAAGCATTTTAGAAAAAACCAAAAGATTTAAACTAAGTTAATTTATATATTCCTAATTAAAATTTTAATTTAATTTTGTCAAATAAATTTTCTATAATTTTCAAAATTTTATTTCTTTTTCATAACTGTTCAAGAAGCAATGGAACTGTTTTCATTGAAAAAATTAGAGTTTTTAAGAAAACATTTCTTTTATGGTCATATGGTTCTTATTTTATTTATAATAAATTTATATATAAATAATTTATTTTATAATTTTATCAAACATATAATTTATGTAATTTATTTAATATTATCCATACCTTCCAAATTATTGGATATTTTATAATGGTCAACATTAAATAATGTTTCATTAGAATATCACATTTATTTTGAAAGCGGTATTGTGTGAATCGTAAGTTATCAAATAGAATGAATTTGTTTAAAATAAAATAGATCGTAATATCTGAAGGTGTTATATTATTCCCTTCAACAAAAATTTCAACCTCCATAATTTTTGGATACTAACTTCTAATCTGATAAGGGTAGTTCTTCTTCAAAACTTCTTCTAGTTCTCACGTTGCATCCTCCTTTTTTGGTTTCTCCAATGTACTTTTAGAAAATGATTCATCCAATTAGTCAATACATGATCTCTATAAAAAAATATGGAAGGTTTATTCATATAATGATAGATCATATTCTAATTATATTTCATAAAAGATAAGCTCATGTGTTTGATCTGCTATGTACATCCTTAACAATGATATATGGAACACATCATGTACTTTTGAAAGACATAGTTTCCTTTAAAAATAATAATCAATATATCTAATTATCTCAACTATTTAAAAGGGTTTGATGTATGTGTGGCTTTGTTTACCTTTTTTTACTGATCCTTGTGACACCCATCCAAAGAGATGCTATCAAGAAAACATGATATCCTACATTTAATTATAAATATTTCTCTGATGTTTATCTTAGATATTTTCCTTAATTTGAGCTAATTTAATATGTGGTTTAATATCCATTAACTTTATTGTTGTCCCTTCAACATGTTCCGGGCCAATAGGTCTCCTTTCACAAACTTTATCCCAACAAGTTGTAGTATATTATATCATTCCATATAATGCTTTATACAATTCCATTTGAATACATGAATTGAATATTGTGTTATAAAAAAACACTAACATAAGTAAATATTTATCCCAAATAAAATGAAATCCATATGATCATGACCTCAACATTTCTACCTTTATTTAAATAGTTTTTTCAGAGTTTCAACCAGTTTGAGGATGGTTGGAAGTTATCAAATTAATCTCAGTATCAAGAGATTTCAGATGAATCTTCTAGATATTTGGTGTAAAATGGGGATCATGATGAGAAGCGATCAAAAATTGAATTCCATGAAGTATTATAACTTCATTAATCTAAATAATTTTGAGTATATCCAATAAAAAATCTTTTATTATAGTGAAAAATGTGCATATTTGGTTAGACGGTCAAGAATAACCCATATTTGATCATTCTTACTAGTATTCTTTGGTAGTCCTATGACAATTTCCATAATAATTTATTCCCATTCCCATAAAATAATATGAAGAGGTTAAATGACTCCCATATGATTTCTTTGTCTCAATCATTACCCTTTGATAAACCAAACATCATGATACATAATATATAATTTCCTAGTTCATTTTTCCCACAAAAAATGATTCATCAAATCCCTATATATCTAGGTTCTACTAGAGTGTCCTGATAAATTTTAGCAATTAGAATCAGACAATAATTCCCTTTTATCTCTAGTATTTAGGGAATATGTAATATCTTTCCAAATTTTAGAACATTGTCTTCACAAATCATGTCTAGTAATTTCTCACCATCCAGAACATTAATTTCATTCAAAAAGGTTTCATCATCATATTGAATACTTTTTATTTTAAAATTAAAAAAAAATTTCCTAGTCATTTGAAAAATTATTGATGTCTACCCTTAATTAATAATTACTATATCCATCATTACTAGATCCATAAATGTTGGATCACTCTGAATCCCCATTTTGGAAAATGCTCTATGATCAATCATACTTAATGCATCAACTACCTTATTTTATTTCCCCTGGTGGTAGTGTATTGAGAAATAATAATCCATATAGTGACTTTTTTTTATATACAAAACATTACACAATTTTAATCATAATTATACTTCAAAAAACAATCCAAAGATTGTGATGTTTAGTGTCTTTTAAGTCTACGTACATAAAATTGAAAACAAGGGACAAAAAAACTTCATTATTAAACCATTATTAAGGGATCCTAACTTCAATGGAGCCCTTACATTTGAAAAGGATACCCTAGGGATCACATGAACAAAGGGATGACATAAATCCCAATAATGGAAAATTCATAGTAATAAAAATTTAACACATGGGTTATGTCACGACCCGCCTTCACCAAAAGGAGATAAGTGTTAGTAGGTTTCCATGCCCTTCCTTCTTTATGTTAAAGGAGAGATAATGACCCCCGAGACCCACCTTCAATAGATCCCAGAGTGGCGACTAGAACCAAGGGTATAGAAATTTCTCACAAATGGAAGGCATTACCCCTTTTTGTTTTATAATATCGAGAGAGAAGATGATGAAACACATCTACATCAAGGTAAAAGAAAATTAAAGACAAAATTTAACCATTCCCACATGAATGTTCCTAAAGTAATGCCACAAAGTACAAAAGGTGACTACAAAGGTAAGTACTAAAGAAAGAAAAGCAACAACTGCAACTGCCCCAATGGTCCGAGCTAGTATGGTCCTGTGTGATCCGCGAAGTCCTCCCAGAAACCTGAAAGCAGTTTTATATACGTAGGGTGAGTATACAAGTACACTCAGTAGGGAAATCCAAAGACTCTTGTGCACAAATGTTGGAATGTACTAATGCCCCGTGTGAAAAAGAGTAAACCAAACACCTAATCAAGGTAAACTATCCACCCCAGGCCTCACCAAGGCACACTCCCCAAATAATGCAAGTCAGGTAATATATATAATCAGATCACATCGATGTTTGGGTACCCCGCACCACTTTCCCACTGGTTATTGAGACATCCTACGCATCGAGCCAATCCCGCCATTCTCACCGTAGTCCCACTGCCACACCCGCCCGCACACACCTGGGCCTCAACCACCACACGCAGTACCACTACCGAATCCCGCTCGCAAACACCTGTGCCACAACTATCACATGTAACCACGCCTGAAAGCACCTAGGCCAGAACAACCACCACCACGCTCGAAGACACCTGGGCTAGAAAATCCACTGCCATGCCCAAAGACACATGTGCCTCATCCAGAAGACACTTGGGAAACCACCTTCCGCACACACCTGGCCAACCATCACACTACCCCGACCGAAGTTTATTGGGCTAATAATGGACCTCAAGCCATCACAGCCTGCCCGAAGATACTTGGGCAATCTGGGAAATGGAGCATAAGAGGATTTAATAACCAGCCACTAAGAATAGTGTTGGAAAAAACACCCTCCCCCATGAAATGGGGGTGTTCGGCACTATGTGCTCAACTTGGGTGGGGAGCGAATAAGAAACAAAAAACTACAAGTATAGATATAGGTAACAAGAACTCACCCAAAGCCTAGGTTTTTCTAACCAGCCTACAGAACAAAACACCACTGCGTCCAAGTCACAAGTCATGACTCTCGCCATCAAAACCCATTTTCCCCATTCTTGCATCACGTTTAGTGATAATGTTTAATTAACTTTAAGCACTAATGGGAAACTAGTAAGCATAGGCACAATTCCAGAAAAGTAAACAGTCAAGCATCAGCCATAACGCCCACACCCAGTTCCCAACAACAGAGGATCCCACCCCAATTCATAATATAAAAAAGTACCCACCCAATATTACAACTCACAACCACAGAATCCATACCAATAGGGGATCCCATCCCCAAATTCACACAACCACCTAGGGTATAAAGACATGGGATCCCATTCTCTCCCACATCTCCAGCAATCAGCCCGAAAAAGAAAACAACCAACTACAACCACCAACAAAAGTCAGGGCCACGCAGGTATTTTCAGATTTAAATTACTTAACACACTCCATGATTACAATTTTCATTTGTTTTAACCGGGGTTATCACAGAAGGATTGATCATGGTGCCTCAATTTATTTGGCCGGATATACGTGATTAACCAATTCAGTTTCATAGTAGGAGTTTACAACCACAAACAAGCCATTTGAAACATCAGCAGGGGTTCATTAGTGCACAAACAACGACCACCAACGTCCTCGATTTTCAGAAGGCGTAAGCCAGCACAACGCAGAAGGATGATCATAATATAAAATGAAATCAACGATCACAGTCCCCCCTTCTTTCTTTACAGGATTCGTTCATTATCTTTAATTAGGTCTTGTTCATCCAATTATACAGAATACAAACACGCCCACCCCGCATGATACACAAAAGAGAGAGGCGATGGAGAAATTCCCTACATGTTGATTGAGGATCGACGCTTAGGCCGAGAACGGAACTTTACGGATAATGATGCGGTGTGCCCGATGCACCAGAAGCTGTCCGAGAAAAGCCGCGATCGAGGAAAGGAGAAACCATGGCTAACCCTTAGTTTATAAGTGCCGCAGAAGGTTGAGGTTAGAACGCGAAACCGCATAAGGTGTGGGGGGTCGTGGGTTGACCACGCGGCCGGGCAGTTACACACTGAGGTCTCTCAGGATTTTTAGGAATTGATTATTTGCTTTAAATGGTTTTAAAGGGAGTAAAAGAATTAATTTACGTCGAAACTTATGTTGCGGGAGCGGAATAGTCAAGTACTGAAAAAAGAACGAAAAGCTCGGCGAGGGGACACGGTGCCACCGTCACGGTGTCACCCTCACAGTGCCACTATTTTGGTGGAACCTCACTTTTGGAAAAGTAATGGGCTAGGAGGGTCCGGGCCATTACCTTAGATACCTCTTAAACAATTCTAATCCTCGATAATCAAAACAAACCAAGAAGGAAAGAGAGGGTCCGAACAACCACCTCAAAAGATACCTCTTAGAAGTGAACCCATGCTAGCCAAAAACACTTCTCTGTCAAGAACCAAGCAACATACCATGCCAAACTACCCAGGCATGTGGGTTGGGGAGTCTCCTCCCCCATGTCAAGATACTATCCGCTTTGGGTGGCAGTGACTCGCCCGCATGGGTTTAGTCGCATCCACCTTAATGCGTCTTGATTAGGGGCCGGGTTCTCTCCTCCCACATAGCCAGGGATTTTCACACACAATCAGAGGAAAGAAAACCAGTACATTTCATAGCCAAAAGACAAAACATTCTATCAGAACAGGTACAACAAGGAACAAAACTCAAAACATCTCTGGATAATAGGTACGCATCTGGGCTTCCCTCTCCCACGTACTCTCCTCAAGCCCACAATGTCTCCACAACATACGAACCAAGGGAATGGTTTGCCCACGAAGCACCTTCTTCTTGAGATCCTCGATCATCACTGGTCTCTCCACAAAGGACATGTCGTCCTTGACGTCCAACTCACCCCAATCAAGGATGTGTGAATCGTCGTGCAGATAACGATGGAGCTGGGACACATGAAAGACATCATGTATCCTCAGTAGCGGCGGTGGTAACTCTAGATGATAATCCACCTCGCCGACCCACCGTAACACTTCGAAGGGTCCGATGAATCTGGGAGGAAGCTTACCTCCCTTGCCGAACCACCGCTGCCCATGCCGAGGGGAGACCTTCATGAAAATGTGGTCCCCAACCTCAAACTCCAAGGGCCTTCTACTGGTATCAGCATACGACTTCTGTCAGTCCTGGGCCGCCTTCAACCTTTACCATATGAGTTGAACCTTTTCTGTCGTGCCCTACACCATTTCCGGGCCAAGAATTCCTGACTCTCCTACTTCGGCCAAACACACAGGTGAACGACATGGCCTCCCGTACAAAGCTTCCAACGGGGCCATTCCAATGGTAGAGTGATATCTATTATTGTAAGTGAACTCTACCAAGGGAAAGTGTCGCACCCATGATCCTCCTGAGTCCAGAACACATGCTCGTGGAATATCCTCCATGGTCTGGATGGTGCGCTCTATTTTTCCATCTTTCTGGGGATGAAAAGAAGTGCTAAGGTATAAATGGGTGCCAAATGCATGCTGCAATCCTCTCCAGACTCGCGAGGTAAACCGTGCATCCCTATCTGAGACTATATACCTCATAACTCCATGCAACCGCACCACCTCTTCCACATACTTTCGTGCTAAAGCATCCACAACACTCGACTCCCTGATTGCCAGAAAGTGAGCCAATTTCGTCAACCTGTCCACTACCACCCAGATGGCGTCGTATCTCCCTTGGAGCTTGGGTAGTCACCTGAAACAATCCATCGAGATGTCGTCTCACTTCCACTCGGGGACATCTAGAGACTGTAGTAGGCCGCTTGGAACTCGGTGTTCATCCATCACTTGCTGACACACTATGCACTTGGCCACAAACTCTGCCACTTCTCGCTTCAATCCGGGCCACCAAAACTATCCTTTCAGTCCCTGGTACATCTTGGAAACTCATGGGTGTACCGCCAAGGGTGAGTTGTGGAACTCACTAAGAACATTGACGTGCATCACTCCTGGAACAAACAACCTTTTCTGGAAAAGCATCTGGTTCTGACCATCCTCTGCCCATCCTTCCGGAGCATTTGCCTGGTCAACCCGGTCACGCATCACTTCACACTCCGGGTATCCCCACTAAGACTGCTCCACTTTTCGAAATTGAAATGACTGCAATATCATCTGATATAGGCAGCATCTGCCTCTTTCCATCTTTTCATCTAGGTGTATGGAAGCCAACTCTTCTATTGCCTGCCAGGTGTCCACCGACTCTCGGACCGCATCCTTCTGCGTCCTCCTGCTCAAGGCATCGACCACCACATTTACCATGCCTTCAGTATAAGAGATCTCGAAGTCAAAATGCTGGAGGAACTCCATCCGTCTCCATTGTCGCAAGTTTAAGTCCCACTGGGAGAAGATATAACTCAAGCTTTTGTGATCCGTGAGGACCACAAAGCGTTCCCTGATGAGGTAGTGCCACCATAACTTTAGCGCAAAAACTACCGCTGCATGCTCCAGGTCGTGGGTGGCATAATTACACTCATGGGGGCGTAGCTGCCTGGACCCATAAGAGATCACCCCTTGTCGCTGCATCGACACACATCCCAGAACCTGTCACGAAGCATCAAAGAACACATCATAGGCCACCCCTTCTTCTGGTAATCTCAGCACTGGGGCACTAACCATCATCTATTTCAGATAGCTGAAGGCAGACTCGCACTTCTCACTCCACCCGAAAACCTGGTCCTTCTTGGTAAGGGTTGTCAAAGGGGCTGCTACTCGGGAGAAGTTGGGTACGAACCTCTGATAGTAACCTACAAGCCCAAGGAAACTACAGACCTCTGCCACATTCTTGGGTGCTGCCCAAGAAACAACCGCCTCAACTTTTGATGGGTCCACCACTACCCCCTGCTCGGACACCACGTGCCCGAGGAAGTGCACTTCTCGTTTCCAGAACATGCATTTTGACAACTTACCATAGAGCTGGTGCTGTCGGAGGACCTACAAAACCGTCCTCAGTTGCTCCTCATTGTCCTCCTCTGATTTGAATAGATCAGGATGTCGTCGATGAACACAACTACGAACCGATCCAGGTACTCCCGGAATATGGAGTTCATAATCCCCATGAACACAGCCGGGGCGGTCGTAACACTGAAGGGCATGACTACGAACTCAAAGTGTCCATATCTACAACTGAAGGCCGTCCTCGGGATGTCTCTCTCCTTCACTCTCAATTGGTGGAACCCAGACCGCAGGTCGATCTTCGAGAACCATCCTGCCCCTTTCAGCTGGTCGAAAAGATCGTCTATCCTCAGAAGAGGGTAGAGATTCTTGATTGTCACCTGATTCAGCCTCTTGTAGTCTATGAACAACCTGAGACCACCATCTTCCTTCTTTACGAACAAGACTATAGAAACCCACAGTGATGCAGTCAGGCGAACATAACCCCTCTTCATCAGATCGTCAATCTGGATCTGCAACTCCCGTAGCTCTGAAGGCGCCTTCCGGTATGGAGCCATCGAGACTGGTCGAGCGCCGGGCTGCATGTCTATCCCAAACTCGACATCACACCGAGGGGGTAGAGTCTTCACCTCCTCAGGTAAGATGTCCCTAAACTCACGGAAGATCTCTAGCACGTCCACCATTTCCGCATCTACTAATTCCATTGTCATCTTGGTCAACAAGAAGAGGAGAGGTTCCTCTCGCTTGTTTCCCTTCTGACTGCTTCGCTCGCCGGTGAAGGTAACACGCCGACTGTCCAAGTCTGTGAACACAACCCTTCTTCATAAATAGTCGATGATGGAACACATAGAAAAATAGCCAGTCGATGCCTAGGATGACATCATATGGCTGAATCTGTAGCAGAAGAAGAGCCCTAACCGACTAATGTGGCCCTATAATCAGTCTAAATCCCCGACAAACAAACAATAAGTTGGTCAAACCTCCGACTGGTGTGCTCAACACCAGGGGCACTGGAAGTCTCTCTGCATCTAAACCCAAGCCACGGGCTAGACTGGGTGCAACAAAGGAGTGTGAAGCTCCGGTATCGGACAAGGCATAAGCAATAGTTCTAAACAGACTGATCGTACCTCGAACAACCTCTGGCCCTACTGGAACTGCTGCCTCTGCGGAGTGCAACTGTCCACACCCATCTCCTCTTCCCCTCGGCTGCCGGCCACCTCCTCAACCATGCCCCAGTCGAGGTCCCTGAGGTGCACCCTGAGGTCGGCCTCCTCCTCCTACGTCTACCCTCGGAGGAGTGGGAGCTCGCTGTCCCTGCTGCTGTTGTTGGAAAGGTCTGGCTAGAAACTGCTGCTGGGACAGGAGGTGGGGATGTCCTCCACCGCCGTACTGCACCCGGTCCGGGCACTGACTTCGGAGATGTCCAGGGCTCCCACAGATGAAGCACCGCGGTCCTGGGCCTGAAGAAAAAGGTCGAGGGCTAGGGGATCGAAACTGAAACTGCTGCGGTCTGCTTCCTGCTGGTCGGAACCTGGAGGGTCCTGACGCTAGAGGCTTGGTGCTGACAGAATTTCCCGTCAATGGTCCCAGCGGGATCCCCTCTCGTGATACTCCTCCTAGATTATGCATCCTCTCCACAACTTTGGCCTTCCTCTGGACCTCCAAGTACGTCGGCATGGTAAAGGGAGTAACAACATACTGGAGGGAGGGTCGGAGCACCTCCTCTAAACGTCTTGCCTGAGACTCATCGTCGGGAAAGAGGTCCCGAGAAAAACGTAGGATGTCCTTGAACAAGATCCCTAGCTCCCTCACGGACATACTCCCCTGCTGGAGGGAGAGTATCTCCTGTCTCATTTCTGCCTTCATCGTAGAAGAGAGAAATTCCACCCAGAACTCCCTCTCGAAATCCATCCAAGCCACCTCAGACTCTCTCCTGTCCCCCAGGTAAAGCGTCCACCACTGATGCGCCGCTCCCCACACCTGGCTGACGACCAGAGGAACCCAGTACTCTGCCGGGGCCCGAATCAGGCCGAAATCTATAACTAGATCCTATAGCCAGCCTTCCGTCTTCATGTCGGAGGTGTTGCCCTCATACTTCTCGAGGGCCTGTTGCTGGAAGGCTGGAAGCGTCTTCTACCACTGGTCATCCTCTTCCTCCCGATCAGCTCTCTGCTGATCGGCCAAAGTAGTCTCCGGGGCCTCGATCACCTGTACCACATGTGGTCACCTTCCAGGTGCCATAACTACAAGGTAAACAGGGAATGCCTAAGCCCAAGTAGTGCAGAATATCGTCTTCAACACATCTTAAAATTTAATTTATTATTAATTCCCAAGACATCCCAGAAACACAAGAACACATGTCATTATGATGCATGTACCTTTCCTAGGCTCTCTACCCTGCAATCAGTGTGGCCTCACTTAGTCGTTCGGTAGGTCCAGAGTCCTTGCATCAGATCATGGGGGGCCCTAAAATCCCGGGTCGTAGCTGGTCTTCCCTGGTCTAATTCATGTGCCAAGGTCACCAACATTGTTGCCTTACCATCCCATTCAATCCCCACTATGCCTAACTCCAGACTCCATCCTATCTCTCAACCTCCCTCTGATAGCATTTTGTCACACCCCGCCTTCACCAAAAGGAGGGAAGGGTTAGAAGATTGCCTGTCCCTTCCTTCTTTAAGTTGAAGGAGAAATAATGACCCCCGAGACCCGCCTTCAATAGATCTCGGAGTGGAGACTAGCACAAAGGGTATAGAAATTTCTCAAAAATGGAAGGCATTACACCTTTTTATTTTATAAGATCGAGAGATAAGATGATGAAACCCATCAAAACCAAGGTAAAAGAAAAGTAAAGACAAAACTAAACCATTCCCACATGCATGTTCCAAATGAAAAGCCACAAAGTACAAAAGGTGACTACAAAGGTAAGTACCAAAGAACGAAAAGCAACAACTGCAACTTCCCCAAAGGTCCGAGCTAGTATGGTCCTGCATGATCCCCGAAGTCCTCCCGGAAACCTGAAAGTAGTTTCTTATACGTAGGGTGAGCATACAAGTACACTCAGTAGGGAAAACCAAAGACTCTCGTGCACAAGTGGGGGAACATACTAAAGTCCTGTGAGAAAAAGAGTAAACCAAACACCTAATCAAGGTAAACTATCCACCCCAGGCCTCACCAAGGCACACTCCACAAATAACGCAAGTCATGTAATATATATAATCAGATCACATCGATGTTTGGGTACCCCGCACCACATTCCGAATTGTTATTGAGACATCCTACGCATCGAACCAATCCCGCCATTCTCACCGCAGTCCCACTGCCACACCCGCCCGCACACACCTGTGTCACAACCACCACACACAGTCCCACTACCGAATCCCACCCACAAACACCTGGGCCACAACTATCACATGTAACCACACCTACAAACACCTAGGCCATAACAACCACCACCATGCCCAAAGACACCTGGGCTAGAAAATCCACTACCACGCCCGAAGACACCTGGGCCTCATCCCGAAGACATTTGGGAAACCACCTGCCTCACACACCTGACCAACCACCACACTACCCCGCCCGAAGGTTCTTGGGCTAATAATGGACCTCAGGCCATCACAGCCTACCTAATGATACTTCGGCTATCTGGGAAAGGGAGCATAAAAGGAGCTAATAACCAGCCACTAAGAATAGTGTTGGAAAAAACACCCTCCCCCATGAAATGGGGGTGTTCAGCACTAAGTGCTCAACTTGGGTGGGGCGCGAATAAGAAACGCAAAACTACAAGTATAGATATAGGTAACAAGCACTCACCCAAAGCCTAGGTTATTCTAACTAGCCTACATAACACAACACCACTGCGTCCAAGTCATAAGTCATGACTCTTGCCAACAAAACCCATTTGTCCCGTTCTTTGCTTCATGTTTAGTGATAATGTTTAATTAACTTTAAGCACTATTGGGAAACTAGTAAGCATAGGCACAAGTCCAGGAAAGTAAATAGTCAAGCATCAGCCATAACGCCCACACCTGGTTCTCAACAACAGAGGATCTCACCCCAATTCGTAATATAAACAAGTACCGAACAGGTCTTAAAACTCACTACCACTGAATCCATACCAACATGGGATCCCATCCCCAAAATTCACAAAACCACTGAGGGTATAAAGATAGGGGATCCCATTCTCTCCCACATCTCCAGCAATCGGCTCGAAAAAGAAAACAACCAACTACCACCACCAACACAAGTGAGGGCCATGCCGGTATTTTTAGATTTAAACGACTTAACACACTCCATGATTTCAATTTTCGTGTGTTTTAACTAGGGTTATCACAGAAGGATTGATTCCGGTGCCTCAATTTATTTGACAGGCTATACGTGATTAACCAATTTACTTTCACAGCATGAGTTTACAACCACAAACAAGCCATTTAAAACATCAGCAGGGGTTCATTAGTGCACAAACAACGACCAAAAACAACCTCGATTTTTAGAAGGCGTAAGAGAGCACAACTCAGAAGGAAGATCATAATATAAAACACCATCAACGATCACAGCCCACCCCCTTCATTCTTTACAGGATTTGTTCATTATCTTTAATTAGGTCTGGTTCATCCAATTCTATAGAACAGAAACACGCCCACCCCACATGATTCACAAAAGAGAGAGGCAAATAAGAAATTACCAACTTGTTGATCGACGATCGACACTTAGGCCGGGCGCGGAACTTTACGGATAACGATGTGGCGTGCCCGATGCACCAGAAGCTGTTCATGAAAAGCCGCAATCTAGGAAAAGAGAAACCACGGCTAACCCTTAGTTTATAAGAGCCGCGGAAGGTTGAGGTGAGAACACAAAACTGCATAAGGCGTGGGGGGTCGTGGGTTGACCACGCGGCTGGGCAGTTACACACGGAGGTATCTCGGGATTTTTAAAAATTCATTATGGGATTTAAATGGTTCTAAAAGGAGTAAAATAATTAATTTACATCGACTCTTACGTTGCGGGAGAGAAAAAGTCAGGTACTGTAAAAAGAATGAAAAGCTCGACGAGGGGACACAGTGCCACCGTCACGGTTTCACCCTCACGGTGCCACTATCATGGTGCCACCATCACGGTTCCACCCTCACGGTGTCACACTCACGGTGCCACTGTTTTGGTGGAGCCTCACTTTTGGAAAAGTAATGGGCAAGGAGGGTCTGGGCCATTACAGGTTAGAAGGCATGTCCAAATGAAAATAAAATCCTGGAACACATGGAATCGTAACACATAAACATGGGATAATATAAACATGAATTCATAGTAATGTGGAAGAAACAAATATCATTACTTTAGGATGAGTCAAGTATCGTTTCACATAGTGTAGCAAAAGTTAAGGTTAACCACCATGACTATTACACATGGTAGCACATGTCAAGACTAACTGCCAAGATTGTGGCACATAATGCCTCATGAGAGTAAAATTTACCCAATAAATTAGACTGCTATCTAGGTGCACCCATATTAATATTTTCATGAATATTATTTCCATATATAGAATCATACATAAACAATCATATACATAAGGGAACCTGTGGAATGAAATTTGTATTATAATCATGTCATAAAGAATAATGAATGAACGTATCATAAAAGTTTCCATTAAAGAACGGAATTAGAACATACATGGAAATTAAAAAGGTAAAATAGGTATTTATCATGTTTATTTATTTCAAATAGAAGTGACAACATTTGAAAATAGTATTTAATAATTTTTATCATTAAAACATTTTTGTGCGGTTTTAAGGAAAACACTAACAAGTATTTAAAATAGAAAAGGGAATAATATTTTGTAAAAAAACAAGAAGTGATCCACAGTGTTTTTAAAAATAAAAAAAATTGTTTTCTAAAGACAATTTTGGATTAAAACATGTGGTATAGTTCATTTGAAATTGGGTATGGATTTGAGAAGTTCCCTTAAAAGGGTTTTTCTTATCAGGAAGTATTGAGGAGGGAATAATTTTAAAACATGTATATCCCTGAAAGATAATGATGAATGGATATGGATACAAGAGTTTATAGAGTATACACATAATTGATAATATGTACCTAAACATAATATATAACTTCATTTGGGTAGAAAGAAAGATAGAGAAATTTGAAGGAATAAAAGAGGATCGGGTAGAATCCCTTACGAAATATCAGCATGGTATTGAGTGTACTTAGGAGGGCTGAATGGGAGAAAAATGGTGTTTATCATCTTTTATAAATCATGATGGAGTCATGCGGAAAATTCCAAATCATACCCCCAACATTAGGAATTTTTCATAAAAGGACATAACATGGAGTACATTCTTGAATAAACGTGAGAACGAGAGGATCCTTTACCTTATGTCTGGTATTGCTCTCTACTTGATATTAATGACCTTAATAATGAAATTAGGTTCATTAATTTATAATTAAAAAATATATTTTAAATTTAATTGATTTAGTATAACATTTTTATATTCATTCATATCCTTTTTGATTGGTTATGATGTTCAATTTCATTGTTCGGGTCTGTTTGCTTCAATTTCAGTTTACATATATACATGAACGGATAATCATGTAAAATGAGGATGGTTGTTTATAACTAAAGTTGTATTTTATTATTGAACATACATAAGGTTACATGGTTGTAAATTTTATTTGGTTACTCGTAGTGAAGATTAATTTTCACATAAAACATTATTGATAATTATTTGGGTTAATTGGTAGTTTTTGACCACAACAAAAACATTTTGTTTATAATTCAAAACCATGTGTAGAAAACGATTTCAGAACCATATATGAGACATAATACATATATTATGTTCTAGTTCAACCCTAAAAATGGTTTCATGACCATAATTGAAGATGTTAATGGGAATTGAAGACTCATCTTCCGTGAATGTGGTAAATTAAAACACCACATATGGCGTTTTTACTAATAATATAAAAGATGGGTAAATGAGAGATGATGATTACTTATTAAATTATCATAACAAAATACAATTACATATAAGTTACTGGAGTTTTCATTACATTTTTATGATGATAGGTAAGGATTGAAAATAAAACAAAGGAACTTGAAAATAAATTAAATTAATTGATAATATGAATTTACCTCTTGAATTAATCTTTCTGAGAGCATCTTAAGGGGAGAGGATTTGGTATTTTGTGGATATCAAGGGCTACTGGACGTGGGGAAGGAGCTTTAGGAGAGATTTAAGTATAATTTATTGAATTCAAAAATCATTAGAGGAGTGAAGGGAAGAGGGGGGTGTGGGTGGTTTTTATATTGGAGGGGAGGAGGGTTTTCTTAATATTTTAATCATTAGTTTATTATTGTTCCATAAGAAAATAAATAATAATGATTCCCTGAAAAAAATTTATTTATAATTACATGTGAATTATAAATGAGGGTGCTTACATCATCTATGATTCTAATAATAGACAATTTATCTTATAATGTTTATATACGATAAATTATCATATTTCACTATTCATCAAAAATCATGTTTTTAGGAAATTTTCAAAAATTCATTCAAACCATTTTTTGATGTGTATAATCCAAAAATGAAATTAATTTTTAAAAAAATAATATTATAATTATGATTAATTTAATGTTTAATTAAAATCATAATTTACTTGAATAATATATATTTTAAAACTATGACTGGTTTTATAATGCTTTCAAAAATTACATAAGGTATTTTAAAATTTTCTTAAAACCTGAAGACATAAAATTGTTAGTTTATGAAATATTTTTTGGAATATACATTTTATTTTAAGTTAAATAATTAATTTTAATTAATTATTTATGACTTACAAAAATAGCAATACTTTTACTACAGTCATATTATCACTTATAAGATGCATAAATTCTATTTATACATTCATGGATGAGGTTGCTATTAATTTAAAAAAATATAATATTCATAAGCATCATTTTACTATTCCCCAAAAAAATAAGTTTGCCTTATCGGAATCTAAAAATCTTACTGATCACAATAGATTATGTGAGATATTTGAAATTCAAATCATAGAAGTGATAGTATTATGATTAAAGGTCTCATAGTACTTATTAGTTCATTGTGTTTTGATTTCATGGGATTATATGACATAATTATAAGAAGGTAATTTCAATTGATAAAACATTTGTTCATTGCATTATTCTCAACTTATCATATTTCTCCCTAGAACTCTTGTTTTACATTCTAATCCATAAACATGTGTGGGTACATTTCATTCATTGCCTCCTCTAGTTACCATGTTTCTTATTTATACTTATGGGTCCACCACAATACTTTGATCAAGCGAGTAGTCTTGTTACGTTGAACTTTATCCCTATGATCCACGATCATCACTGGATGATCCTCTTAAGAAAAATCATTCTCCAAACATACCACCTTTCAAGAGAGTATATTGAAGGGTGTAGCATGTACTTCCTTAAGAGGGGTAAATTAAAAACATCATGTACATTGATCATGGTAGGTGGAAGTGCTAGTCGATAGTCCACATCCCTGACATGACCAAGAATCTCAAAGGCGTCGATCTACCTGGGACTTAACATTCCATTTTTCCCAAACCTCAAGATCTTATTCCATGGAGATATGAATAGAAGTACCATGTCTCCAACTTTAAACCCAAGGTCTTGGCAACGATTGTCTGCATACCTCTTTTGTCAACTTTGGACTGCCTTGATGTTTTGCGGAATGGTTTTCACCTTCTCCACCGTTTCTTTGACCATTTAAGCTCCTATCATCTTATGCTCGCTGACTTCATCCCAACAAGCTAGGGTTATTCACATTTTCCCATAAAGGGCTTTATATGGTTCCATTTGTATGCCTAAGTGGAAACTGTTGTTGTAGGAGAATTCAACTTGTGGAAGATGTTGGTCTCGTACTCCTTTGAAGACAGTAGAACATGATATCAACATATCTTCTAATGTCTGAATAGTTCACTCAGATTGGCTATCAGTTTGAGAATGAAAGGTCATACTGAAGTTCAGTTTGGACCTTAGAGAAGGTTGGAGACTATTCGAAAACATCGAGCTGAAGCTTGGGTCTCGATTAGATATAATAGATATTGGTACTCCATGCATCCTTACTACAGAAGGATCTGGGCACAGCGGAAGCGTGGTTGGGATGACACGCAATTTTGATTTTTAACATGATCAACTATTATTCAAGGATCAATACGATGATGTATTCTAGTCTCCGTGGAATATAATTAAAGATTTTCATAACGAAAAAAAGAGGGCCAAGACCATTAGAGAGGATCTTGCACATCATGTTTATAATTAATTTAATTAATTTTAAAAAGAAAAATAATACATGTGTCTTTGGTATTTTTCTTCATCTATGATGTTGATCATCCAGATTGTCACTTATGAATTATCTCGTTTTAGTTGTAAGGATCCAAACTAAAACCCCTCAAATGGTGATCCACAGATGATCTGACGGGCTTTGGTTGTCACCGCTCGTTCTCTTGGTGCAGCACAGTGAAGCAAGTGTCTTTTTTCGGTCATTCTTGATCACCAATTCTTCGGCCTTGAAGAGAGTCTCTCATTATTTAGAGGGGAGAAAAAAAGATTCGAGAGAGAAATTTTTTGGCCTAACAATTCTTGATTCACCAGGCATGTGGTGGGGTGCATGGAACAATAGTGGTACTTGCCTATTTATATACATGGAATTTTAGTTACAATATTTAAATGGCTAGAAACTATTAAATACATTAATGAACTCAGAGAAAACCCATGTATTTAATAATTATACCGCATCATTGTTTATAGTGCACCAAATTTTGAAAAACAGAATTATAAATGAAATTCTGCATCACAAAATAAGAGCAATGTTATTTTAATTTGTGCCAACTATTTAAATAATTATTTTCCATCTTGAAAATAATTATTTTCCTACCGGACCGAACTTGGTCTACTCAAACTCCACTTCCATTTATTGAACACCCGAATAAATAAATAAATAACATATTCTCTTAAATAAAAATTTTATTTACAAACTAGTAAATAAATATTTATTAAAATATCAATAAAATAAATAAATATATTTTATTTAATTTATGTGATCATATTAACATGAAAAAAATTTTCCATATTCTTCAGAATAATATTAATTTCATTAATTAAATTAAAATAGAACTTAACCTAGAACAGTAAAAACACTTTCTGTGTGACCCTATATGATTATTTCCTATTGGAATTAAGCGGGCTTACCTAAATTCCAAGAGTAATATCTAGAAACGTGTCATGGAATAGAAGAGAAAGAATGTAAATTCGCAACAACGATATCCACATATGAACAGTCAATGTGTAATATAATCCCTTTGTTGCAATATCTCATCAAGAAGGTTTCATGATTATGTCATCAACTTTTTTGATTGATACATCGTTCTTTCACTACCTGAAATAAACTCATTGTTACACCATGGCCATGAAATTTTTCATGAAGATTCTATTTTAATCAAAGGTTTGAGATATCAACTTCCAAAAATGGATGGGACAAATCCTTCCTCCACTCATCCATTAATAACATTCCACTCGTGACGCACCCAACATACCCTCCACTAGCTTGGCAGTTTTATCCATTATAGATGTCTTTCTTAACTAACATGAAAGTTAGGGGGAAAAGGGGTTTTACATAAAACAAACATTGGGCACGCAGGCCCTACATGTTAATGAGGAGATAGCTCGTAGGCCATCAAATTTAATTTAAATAAATTAATTAAAAAGAAACTATCCATATAAAATGGTCCTGGTCTAGATCATGATCATCTATACATGGAATGATGTTTATGCATAAATAAAACTAGAATTCAATTATTTAATCATTCTCATTTATGATAAATCAAACTCAAATCAATTAATTATCATCCTTAATTAATCAATAATTTTATCTTAAATACTTTTCTAAATTTTGCTTGAGATTCTCATCCATAGTAATTTTAAACAAATAAATTAATTTTAAATAATCTTTTTACATAACGTGTAGTTTGGAGGCAACCTGATGAATTACTATTCATAACTACCCAATGAGTAGAAATGAATATTATGCAGATGTTAAATTAAACACATATATGTAAAACACCTATCACATGTTGTGACTCATCTTTACGCCCGAATGATTGGACATGTCTCAAGGGTGTGCATAATATAATAAATTTTTTAATAAATCTATGTAATTTGGATGAGTACACGACATGTATTTATAACTACACGGCATATACTATTTTTAACCGTCTATCTGAAGTACATGACAAGGGAAACATCGTGTGATTGTACTTCAGAAATATTCAGAGTACACAGCGTGTCCAGTGGGCCACACACAGTATAGTTCTTCATTACATGGTCTCCAGCCAGGAAAGCCATGTATGGGGTACAGGGTCCAACCCTATCCCGAAGAGACTACACGCCGTGTCCATTGGTCCACATGGTATGTAATATGGAGATCGTGTGCCACATATTCATTGTATACACACAGAGTCGTTTAATACATAGAAATACTCCAACACACGGCTTGGTTTGGCAGATCGATCCGATACATTGAATCTTGACTACACTGTGTGTACTTCTGAATACACACTGTGTGTTCTGGTGTTGTATGGACAAAAATCTTCAGCACCTTCGAATGTGATCATCTATTTTATTTTAATCAAAAAGAAAATATCGTTTTTCTATGGTGAACAAGTTACAAAATAAGAGGAATAGATCTCGAGATTTAGATTTTCAGAACGATTAACTTGAATTAAAACGACTAAATTATTAAATGCGTAATTCATCAATGAAATATTAAAATAATTATAAACTATGATGTAACCCCTATGACACTGCTTGAAGGTTCGGGGAGAAGCAGAATCATGGTTGGGATGAAACCCAATTTTGCTTTTTACCATGATAAATGATTCTTCTAGGATTAATACGATGATGAATGCAAGTCTCCATGGAATATAATCAATGATTTAGATATAGAAAAAAGAGGCCCAAAACCTTTAGAGAGGATCTTGCACATCATGTTTATAATTAATTTAATTAATTTCATAAAGAAAAAGAAAACATGTTTCTTTGGTATTTTTATTCGTTGAGGATGTTGATCATTCGAATTGACCATTCCGAATTATCTCATTGCGGTTTTAAAGATCAAAACTAGAATACCTCTAGTGATGATCCACATGTGCTCTGATGGCCTCTGATCAACATCACTCATTCTTCGGGTGCTAGCGCGGTGAATCGAGTGTCTTTTGTCGGTTGTTCTTGATCGCTTGTTCTTCGGCCTTGAAGAATGTCTCTCATTCTTGAGAGGGGAGAGAAGAGGATTTGAGAGAGAAATTTTTTGGCTCAACAATTCTCAATTTACCAGGTGTGTGGTGTGGTGTATCGGATAATAGTGGTAATTGCCTATTTATATACATGGAATTTTAGTTACAATATTTAATTGCATAGCAACAACTAAATACATTCATGAACATAGAGAAAAACCATAAATTTAATAATAATATTGTGTCATTATTTATAGTATTCCAACTTGCACAAAATAGAATTATAAATAAAATTCCACTTCAAAAAATAGTAGTAGTGTTATTTTAATTTGTGAAAACTAGTTAAATAATTTTTTACCCTCTTGAAAATAATTATTTTACTACCGGATCGACCTTGGTCTACTCGAACTCCACTTCCATTTATTCAACACCCAAATAAATAAATAAATAATTTCTTCTCTTAAATAAATATTTTATTTAAAAACTATTAAATAAATATTTACTAAATTTTTAATAAAATAAATAAATATATTTTATTTGTTTTATGCGATCATCTTAGCTTGAATAAAATTATTCCATATTACTGAGAGTAATATTTTTTTTATTAATTAAATTCTAATAGAATTTAACCGAGACCACCAAAAACACTTAGTGTGAGACCCTCTAAGATTCTTTCTAGTTGGTATTAGGTGGGATTACCTAATGTCAAAGAGTACTTTCTAGAAATGGGTCAAGGCACCCAAGAGAAAGAACGTAAAGTCGCAAAAATGACATCAACATATGAACAATCAATGTGTAATATAATCAATTTTTTCAATATCTCATCAAGCAGGTTTCATGATTGTGTCATCAACTTTTATGATTCATAAGGAATTCTTTCACTAGCTGAAATAAAAACATTGTTGCACTATGGACGAGGAATTTCAGTTGATTCTTATATTTCAATCGAAGTTTTGAGATATCAAATTCCATAAATGGAAGGTACAAAACCATCATAAACTTATCCCTAAATATCATTCCACCCATGACGCACCCAACATAGCCTACTTCCGGCCAACTGTCTGCGTGATGGTTTTCATTAGTAACTCAATGTGTGTAAGTCATGACACATATTAATGATTATCCTAAATTCTAAGGATCATTACACACAACCGCAGATAAAAATATCCAATGACACCAAAACATGAGGTAATCCTACTAGCATGTCTCTTCTCATAATCTCTTATCTTAGTGATTACCAAGTGCGAACTTCAGGACAAAAATTCTCATCTGCATATGAGAACTCTCACCTAACAGTCTTCATGCTATGTGTCCCATAATAGCATGTCATCCAACCATAGAACTATATTTATGAGTGATTTTATAGCATTTCATGGTTCTCATCATAGAGTTATACGACCATGACCTTATCAATGAAACAAATACTCTAAGGCATTATTACATTATAGTCATGTAGAATAATGAACAATATATAATAATACATTAAATAACCATGTAGTCATTATAAAAACACTTGGTTCTAGGATACCAATTCTAACAAACTCCCACATGGACTAGGGAAAACATCCTAAGACTTTCAGTCTGGTAGACCTCACATGATTGTCATGCTTCTGCTGAGTCAAGGCTTTAGTCAAGGGGTCCTCCAAATTTTCTTCTATGGAAATACTTCTCACTGTAACATCACCTCTCTGAGGAAAATCCCTCAAGAGATGATACTTCTGAAGTATGTGCTTCATCCGTTGATGTGAATTTGGCTCTTTTGCGAGAGTCACTGCTCCAGTATTATCACAGAATAGTGTGATGGGATCTTTACTGCTAGGCAACACATATAGCTCCTAGATGAAGCTTCACATCAAAACTGCTTCTTTATTTGCCTCAGAAGCTGTGATATATCTCGACTCTGCTATAGAATCTGCGACCACACTCATCTTTAAGCTCTTCCATCTCACTACACCTCCAATCAAAGTGAATATGTATCCTGTTATTGACTTCATGTCATCTTGATCAGTCTGGAAACTAGCATATACATATCCTTTAATGACTAGTACCTCATCTCCTCCATAATCCATGAACATATCCTTAGTATGCCTCAGACACTTTTGGAATGTCTTGACTGCCATCCAATGGCGGTCACCTGGGTCAACTTGATATCTGCCTACCACACTCGATGCGTAGGTGACATCCTGCCAAGTTCATAGAATGGAATACATGACTAACCCAATCTCTGATGCGTATGGATTCCTTTCCATTATATTTCTTTCCTCATGTTTCTGAGGACACATTTACTTGAAAATATGAATGCCATGTGATGCTGGGAAGAATAGCCTCTTGTATTGTTCTATACTGAATCTCTTCATTATCTTATCAATGTATGTACTTTGAATTAGGCCAAAAAATATCTTGGATATATCACTATGTATCTTGATCCCATGAATATATGATGTCTCGCCCAATTAATTCATAGAGAAGCATTGATTCAACCATGCCTTAATAGACTAAAATTTTGGTATCTCGTTTCCATGGAGTAATATGTCATCAACATATACTATTAGGAAAACGACTGCACTCCCACTAAACTATTTGTAGACACAAGGCTCATGTTAATTTTTGATAAAACCAAATTATATTATGGCTTCATAAAAACAAATTTTCCATGACTTGGATGTGTTCTTTAATCCATAAATGGATTTCTGCAACATTTATACCTTATTGGCATCCTTTGAAGTCGCAAACCCTTCAGGTTGTGTCATGTAAAAATCTTCCCGAAGGTTCCCATTAAGGAATGATGTTTTGAAATCCATTTTCCAAATCTCATATTCATGGTAAGCCGTATTAGCATGTTTAATTATGTTGGATTTCTGGATTGCAACTAGTGAGATGGTTTCATCGTAGTCAATTCCTTGATGTTGTTTAAAACCTTTTGCGACCAGTCGTGCTTTATAGGTACTGATTTGTCCATTCAGGAGTAGTTTCTTCTCAAATACCAATTTTCAACCAAAAGTAATTACATAAACTAGAGGATCTACTAAAATCCAGACCTGGTTTTGTACATGGAAGCCATTTTAGAATTCATGGCTTCTTTCCCCTTGGCAACGTATGTTCCACTTACAGCTTCCTTGCAGGGTAGATGATAATTATTATCAACTAATAAGGAGTCACTATCCTTGTTAACTATAAAACTATACCATTCCGGTTCTCTAACCTCTCTTGTACTCCTACACAGTACTCGTGTCTCTAGAACAGATTCTTCATCCATGGGGCTTTGTGGAATCTATTATTGTACCAACTCATGTGCACATTGAGCCTCAACTTCATTGAAGTCTATCTCGCTCCCACTATATGTTTTGGAGATGTGATCCCTCTCAGGGAAATTGTAACACCCGATACTTCTTTGAAAAATATTTTGTTTTTTATGTTATATAAATCATCAAAAGAATATTTCACTACACACAACACTTGCTTGGCTTTCTTTACACGCAATCACGACCTTCCTCGATAGCCTGTGTTGTACGCAATACCATGTTTCACTAAACAACGATATGCTATTAAAATATTATTAAAACTAGCCGTTATGAATAGTAATGCCCACTTTTTGAAATTTTGTAAATTTTATTTTTCAAAATTGACTTTATTTTTGAATTTGCAATATCAAAATTAGCCTAGGGTGAAATTATGGTGTTTTTATGAAAACTTTCATTTTTTGATGAATAGTGAAAACACTAGGTTACTATTTAAAAACCGACATTTTATTTAAATAATTATTTATTTTATTTAAATTTATTTTAGGTCAAAATTGATACATAATACCTATACATGTTCAATGCAATTCATTGGAGTCATTTTATAATAATTTTTGATATATAAAAAGTTTATTTAACTTTTCACCGTGTTTTACCCACCTCCTAGGAGAATTTGTAAATTTACACAAAACTTAATTTTACCGCTTCTGTGAGTGGAATTTAAAAAATCCGAAAGACACGGTTGATGTCAGTAAGTAAAATTTGGTTCAATGAGATGAAAATAATTGTTGGTGAATAGTAACTTTTTACTTTTTTTTCCACGGTTCAAAGTAGATAGGGTAATTAAGGGTAACAATGATATTATTATTACCCTAACACATGTCCTAATTCTATTGGATAAGTTTAATTCGACCAAAAACATCCTTTTTAATAAAATATGACCATTTAGGCCCACTTGGTTTAGATTAGGACATTTATTATTAATTTATTTAAAGAAGGGTTAATATAGTCAAAATCAAATTTTAATGACTAAATCATTTTTAATATAGGGTTATACATAAGATAAATTCAACTATAAATATTCATGGGAAATATAAGAATATTTCCAACATAATGGTATTTTATTTGTAATTTTTAAACTTAATATAATTTATTTTATTTATTATACAATGATGATGCAGTAATTATCTTATTAATGAAATATTGATATAATTGTGTTATAAATACCGAAATAAATGTAATTTGAGACTTTTTATGAATTCCAATAATTTTTTGTGTTAATATGACATGTTATTATTTATTTAAATAATTTGTTTCGAACTAATCATTCTGTTATGATTTTCACAAAAATCAATTACCAAATAGTGTCACAATTTACAAAAAATAGGTTTTAAAAAAAATGTTATATTATTAATTGTTATTATATTCCTAAAAATCTAAGGTTCTGAAAAGATACTTATATCATGATAGGTGTATCATTAATGGACCACTTGGGGGTCTCTTGGATGTATATGGTATGTTTATTTACTATATAATATAATAATACAATGTGACATGGTAAATGTCAATCTAATTAACTAAGAGTTAAAACTAAATAATAAGGTTAATATAATGACCTAACCTTGTCTAAATTCTATTGTATGAGAGGAGTTATACCCATCCCCACCTTAGCTTCTAAATAAATCAATTTGATGCTATTTAAAATCGAATATGACATTATAATAAAATAATATTTTTTGTTTATCCAAAGGTGCCCCTCTCTTCCCTTATAAAAGGGCACCTCCTCCCTCTCTTCCTCACACAACTTTGAGCCTTCAATCTCGGCCAACCCCTGAAAAATTCTCTTCTCCACTTCCCTAGAAACATCCTTGAGGTCCTGGTCTTCTTCAAAGACCAATTTTAGTTCCCTAAAAGGAGGTCTCAAAGAGGCGCTTCAAAGAAGAGGTAATGTCTGTTACCGATTTTTTCAATTTTATTTCTTCTTCAACTTCTTCTTCTTTAGTTTTTTCATTATGAAGTAATAAAATAAGTATCATTAATATACTGATATGTTATTATAAGTATTAAACAACCCAATTTCACCATCTATCCATCCTATAGAAAACAAAATCACCGCGCATGCATACGTATGGAATACCGTCTCCATGTCGTGGTGTAATCTATTTTCCACCACCACATTACTTGGATGGGTATAATGGTGTAAATAATGACTATATATGATTATTGAAAAGATATATTGATTCTTAAATAGTATAAATACACTCCAATACAATTCCACGAACATGGGAATGATATCATTGCTCGTGCGTACGTAAGGAATATCGTCTCTATGATGTGATGCGACTCATTATACATGATCTTCATTGAATAATAATTATATAAATGAATTGAATGAATTAATATGATATATATTACACTAATTCCATTCTGAAAATGAGGTATCTATAACCAGAAAAGGAAAATAATAATTTATTCGACAAAACACGCATAAGAACAAAAAGTAATAAACACCCAAATAACAAGTAGTAATGAAATATTTCTAATAAGAAGCTATAAATATGACAATATATGATATCATAAAAATAAGTATGATTCTAGAATAAGTCAATAACATTATATAATCATTATACATGAGGTTTGGATACTTACGAAGCAAATCGGACCTAAAGTAAGAGAAGTATCGCAATCTCATTTTTATCCGAGATTGTTTATACTTTGGAATTTACTGGGGTGTATTTTATCATCCACATCCATGTTTCCAAGATATGTAATATTATTTCCATCCACCTAAAATTTTTTATATCCAATTTTAACCTTCGGTGAGTTTTTAGTAAAAGATATGAAAGGAATATTTTGTCGTTTTTCGTACGAGGTACTTTTTGACTTTTCCAACAAAAGTATGAGAATAATGTTTTTTAACTTATACGGAATGAATGTATTTTTAAAACCTTATTTCCAAGAAGCTTCCTTTAAAAGTTTTCATGTTTATTTTTAATAAACTTCTTTTAGTTTAAAATTGTATGACATGTTAAGAAAGGAAAATGTTTTTGAATTAGAAAGGATATTTTCTTCAAGAATGGAGTTCAAGTGTTTTATCAAAATTATTGTCCATGTAAGATAATATAGGGTTATTCTTCTATCCCCATTATTACATTGATTAGATTATGTTGTGATGGAGTTATTTTTATGAATTCCTTTATCTTATATGAATTGTTTTATGATTTCATGATGTTTATAATCCCATTTTTATTACATGTGTTATGAAATGATGTATGCTATTTGATTTTGTGGCACACATAAGAATGGTATCATTATGAGACGGGTGGGACCTATATCTCCCTCCAATGCATTGGGTAAAGATTTTATATCTCATTAGATACACATGGCTGGAACGACAGGTTAAACCGGTTCAGTGAAACAGGACTAAAACAAGGAATGAACTCGGTTCAGAAATGGACTTTGTCCACTAAGATAGTCTTCGCAATTAGTCTTGACTAATAAAAATGATTCTCTATGATTATGTGTGTATTCCACAAAGCATAATGTTTTATGTTATGATTATTGGTATTACATTTCACTACTATGATTTATCCCATGTTATGAAATTATGATCTCTTTTGCAGGTTAAGATTTCCAAAATGTTATGTTCTTATGAATATGATGTGACTGATATTTCTTTTGATTACCCTTACTGAGCATTTGAGCTCACCCTTTTGTATGTTTTATTTCCCTAGGTCAGGAATAAGGTTATTAGGTATGATATTCCAAAAGGGACTCTAGATATGATGAAATAAATGGGAGGCAATGTAGATGCTTTATGAACTAGTTGTTTATGATTCCCAGTTTCTAAAGACACTATACTTATACGATCCTTTCATGGTTTTATTATATGTTGTAATAAGTGTGCTTCAATTTTGAAGTATTAACAATGTATGTAAATTATGGTTTGTTATAGATGGTATTGGAGGAAAGTTATAGTCAACCATTGGAAACAAGGATGTGAAATCCATAGTAAGAATCATAAGGATAAGTCTAAGCATAGAACACAATCTTATTGTTTTAGTAATGGCCATGAATAACCTAGGAAAAGACATTAAGTGTGAAATTTTATCCTTGATTATGAGGTTTTCCAATTATAATTACTGTTGCTCACACTATTCTTCTTGGTTTTAGTCAATGTATAGAACCCAAAGGAACCGTGTCAATGCGGAATACGACGGGCAATGCAATGATTGTCCCCTTGAGAAACCAAATTCTATGGGAGATAGAATGAAAAATTTTGTAGCCATGATCACACAACTTTCTCAAGCTATGAATCATTTAGGACTTCCAAACGAGCAAAAGAAGGAGCAACATTCCGTTGAATCCTTCATGAGGTAGCGTCCACCTTCATTCAGCAGGTCTACTGATCCATTAGTTGTAGAACAGTGGATTAGTACTTCTGAAAAGATATTTTCAGTTCTTCAATGTTCTGAACATGATAAAGTCATCTTAGCAGTGTATCGTTTGGAAGGTGATGCGGATCAATGGTGGAATCTTATCAAGAATATGAGGCAAAGAGATGAAATTGAGTCCATGGAATGGGACGAGTTCAAGATCTTATTTTTCAATAAGTACTTCCCTCATATTCTCCGAACAAAGATGGAGAAAGAGTTTATTGAACTAAAGCAAAAGTATGATGAATCTGTTGGTACCTATGAAGGAAATATTACAAGACTTGAAAGGTACGCTACTGGTATTATTATCCAACCTGAGATTAATATTGATTGATTCTTTAGTGGCTTAAAGCCAAGTCTTCAAAGGGCCTTATCCATAATGGACTTCAACAGCTACGTGGAAATCATTCGATGTGCTCTCAAAGTTGAGATGTAGATTGGAGTAACCCATCAGTCATATGGGTTTGATAAGAAGAGGAAAATGAAATTCAATGGAAAATATAAAGAGCACACTGAAAAGAAGATGAGTTTTCCCATATGCTCAAAGTGTGGAAAGAAACATGGAGGGAGTTGTCTTAAAGGGAGAAGTAAATGTTTCAAATGCTGAAAAGACGGTCATCAGGCATTTGAATGCCGCAATTATGGGAAGAAGATGTCTAGTGATGCAAAAATGAAAAGGCTAAACAGAGTGCACCTCCTACACTTCAATGTTACAAGTCCAAGGAGAAGGGGAATTATGCCAATCAATGCCCAAATCCAATGTTTGATGATGATGGTCGACGTCAACAAACTCTTAAGGTTAAAGACAAAGGAATGTCACATGCAATTTCTATCAGTGATGTGGAGTACGATAACGAAGTGGTGAAAGGTACACTTACCATCCACTCTAAAGTAGTAACTGTTTTATTTGATTCGGGATCCACCCACTCTTTTATTTCTGAAGAATTTTCTAAGGGTATCACCGTATTACCTCAACAATTAGATATTGAGTTAGCTATGACAACCCCTAATGGCACAAAAGTCGCATCAAAAGTTTATAATTCTTCTCTGATTGAAGTTTGTGGGAAAGTGCTTCCTGCAAATCCTGTGATCCTTCCTATAGTGGAATTTGATGTGATTCTTGGCATGGATTGGAATTGTCTATATGGAGCTAATATCAATTTCCAAAGAAGTGAAGTCGTATTTCATATTCCAGATGAATCTATGATCGTCTATCGATGAAAGGATGAACATAACCTTCCAGTGGAAATTTCTTCCATCTTATGGGTCTTGATTCCACTAAATTAAGGTTATTTATCTCAAATTGTTGGTGAGAAACTCATGATTAAGAATATTCCCATTGTACGGGAGTTTGATGATGTCTTTCCAGATGAATTTCTGGGTCTTCCACCAAATCATGAAATTGAGTTTTCAATAGAACTTGTATCGGGTGCTTTGCCTATTTCAAAGACACCTTATAGAATGGCCCCAATTGAGCTGCAGGAATTGAAGAAGAAACTATAAGAGAATCTTGATAAGGGATTCATACGCCCTAGTACGTCACCTTGGGGAGCACATGTTCTGTTTTTTAAGAATAAAGATGGATCAATGAGACTCTACATTGATTATCGAGAACTTAACAAGATCACTATCAAGAAAAAATATCCTCTCCTACACATTCATGACTTATTTGACCAACTACACGGAGCTCAATAATTTTCCATGATTGATCTTCATTCAGGGTATCATTTATTAAGGGTCAAAAGGGAGGATATACCAAAGATGACTTCCCTTTCATGGTATGGACACTATGAATTTATAGTGATGCCATTTGGTCTTACTAATTCCCCTACTATCTTAATAGATCTGATGAATAGAGTCTTTAGAGACTATTTTAATCGGTTTTTGGTAATCTTTATAGACGATATTCTTGTGTATTCAAAGAGCAAGGAAGAACATGAAGATCACATGAGAATTATATTGAAGACCCGGAGAAAGGATAAGCTTTATTCCAAATTTACCATGTGTGAATTTTTGTTTCAAAAGGTTTCATTTTTGGGTCACATAATCTCAAAAGAGGGAATATCTGTGGATCCAGTGAAAACAGAGGTTATCGAAAGATGGTCGAGACCAACAACAGTAACTGAGATCCGATGTTTTCTAGGTTTGTCTGGATATTATCGATGTTTTGTGAAAGATTTCCCACGATTATCTAATCCACTCACCAAGTTGACTCGGAAAGGAGTTAATTTTGTTTGTACGGATGAATGTGAAGAGAATTTCAAGGAGTTGAAAAGAAGGTTATCCAGTGCACATGTACTCACACTTCCTTTTAGTGGAGAAAGGTTTTTGATCTACAATGATGCATCCATGAAGGGATTGGGGTGTGTTCTTATGAAAAATGATATGGTGATAGCTTACGCCTCACGATAGTTGTAAATCCATGAGAAAAATTACCCAACTCATGATTTGGAGTTAGCTGCTGTAATATTTGCATTAATTATTTGGAGGCATTATCTTTATGGAGAAAGGTGACATTTATACTGATCATAAAAGTTTAAAGTATATTTTCTCACAAAAGGAGCTGAATATGCACCAAAGAAGATGGTTGGAGATGATTAACGATTATGACTAATCAATCCATTACCACCCTGTGAAAGAAAACAAGGTGGAATATTCAATAAGTCGACAAGACCATGCCAGTTTATCCATGATAAGGTTCAAAAAATATCCAATATTTATGCATTTACAAAGGATGGATCTTGGAATTATAATGGAAGGGGAAAATCTTATCTTTATCAAATGAATGTTCAACTATTTATACATGTGAAGACTAAAGGGGAACAGAAAGAAGATGTAGAGTTACAAAAGAAGGTGAGAAATGTTCCTGAATTCAACCATTATTGTGATGGGATAATAAAGTTCAGGAATCGGGTTTGTGTTCCTCCCATCCCCGAATTAAAGAAGGATCTACTGGATGAGTCTCATAGTTCTCCATTATCTATTCATCATGGGATCACGAAGATGTATAAGGACCTGAAATAGTACTTCTGGTGGGATGGCATGAAAAGAGATGTTGCTGAATATGTTTCTCAATGCTTGGTTTGTCAGCAAGTTAAAGCTGAGATACAGAAGTCTAAGGGGATGTTAAAACCATTACCCATAACTGAATGGAAATGAGAAAACATCACTATCGACTTTGTCACAGGACTTCATAAAACATCCAAAGGCAATAATGCTATCTGGGTCATAGTTGATCGTCTTACAAAGTCTGAAAACATCGTTGCTATTATAGAGGATTTCTCTCTAGATCAGCATGCCAGGATATATGTAAAGGAAGTGGTAAGATTGCATGGAGTACAACTTTCTATTATATCTGATCGGGATCCGAGGTTTACCTCAACGTTCTGGCGAAGTTTTCAGCATACTCTGGATATAGAGTTGAGTTTCTACACTGCTTATCATCCTCAGACAGACAGTCAGTCTGAGAGAAAAATTAAAACTCTATAAGATATGTTGAGAGCTTTCTCTATGGATTTCAAAGGTGGTTGGGATCAACACATACCTTTGGTGGAATTTTCTTATAATAATATCTTTCACTCCAGTATTCAGATGGTTCCTTATGAAGCTCTCTATGGAATGAAAATCAGGACTCCAACTTGCTGGGATGAAGTTGGGGAAAGAAAGCTATTAGGAACTGATCTTGTTGATGAGATGGTAGAAAAAGTCCGATCTATTAAACAACACATAAGATCAGCTCAGAGTCGACAAAAAAGTTATGCCGACAACAGAAGAAAATACTTAGAGTTTGAAGTGGGTGATAAATTGTTCTTACAAATATCACATTGGAATAGAGTAATGAGATTGGGAAGGAAGGGAAAGCTGAGCCCTAGGTATTGAGGTCCTTTCGAAATACTGGATCGTGTCGGGAAGATAGCTTACCGATTGGTGCGTCTACGAAATCTCTCTCAAGTTCACAATGTGTTTCATGTATCTCACCTGAGAAAGTACATACCTGATCCTTCACATGTACTCAGCTCAGAAGTTGTACCGCTAGAACAAGATATTTCTTATGAAGAACAGCCGATAGAGATTCTCGATCGTAGTGAAAAAGTCTTACGGAACAAGACCCCTCGCTTGGTGAAAGTTTTATGGAGAAACCACCAATTAGAATAAGCTACATGGGAGCTTGAGGATATGATGAGGGAGAGGTATCCTCATCTGTTTGTAACAAAGTGACAAATTTCGAGGGCGAAATTCATTTTAAGGTGGGTAGAATGTAACACCCGAGAATTTTATGAGAAATATTTTGTTTTTTATGTTATATAAATCATCAAAGGAATCTATCACTACACACAATAATAGATTGGATAGCTTTACACGCAATCACGACCTTCCTCGATAGCTTGTGCCATACGCAATACCAAGTTTCACTAAACAACGATATGCTATTAAAATATTATTAAAACTAGCCGTTATGAATATTAATACCCACTTTTTAAAATTTTGTAAATTTTATTTTACAAAATTGACTTCATTTTTGGATTCAGAATATCGAAATTAGCCTAGGGTGAAATTTTGGTATATTTTTGAAAACCATCATTTTTTGATGAATAGTGAAAACACTAGGTTACTATTTAAAACCGACTTTTTATTTAAATAATTATTTATTTTATTTAAATTTATTTTAGGTCAAAATTGATACATAATACCTGTATAAGTTCAATGCAATTCATTGGAGTCATTTTATAATAATTTTTTATATATAAAAAGTTTATTGAACTTTTCACCGTCTTTTACCCACCTCCTAGGAGAATTTGCAAATTTACATAAAATGTAATTTTACCGCTTCTGTGAGTGTAATTTCAAAAATACGAAAGACACGGTTGATGTCAGTAAGTAAAATGTGGTTCAATGAGATGAAAATAATTTTTGGTGAATAGTAATTTTTTTCTTTTTTTTACCACAGTTAAAAGTAAATAGGGTAATTAAGGGTAAAAATGATATTATTATTACCCTAACACATGTTCTAATTCTATTGGATAAGTGCAATTCGACCAAAAACAACCTTAGGAAAAAAACTATGACCATTTGGGGCCACTTGGATTAGATTAGAACAATTATTATTAATTTATTTAAAGAACGGTTAAAATAGTTAAAATCACAGTTTAATAATTAAATCATTTTTAATATTGGGTTATACATACGATAAATTCGACTATAAATATTCATTAGAAATCTAATGATATTACCAACATAATGGTATTTTATTTTTAATTTTTAGACTTAAAATAGTTTAATTTATTTATGATAGAATGATGATGCAGTAATTTTCCTATTAATGAAATATTGACATAATTGATGTTATAAATACCCAAATAAAAGTAATTTGAGACTTTTTATGAATTAAAATAATTTCATATGTTAATATAACATGTTATTATTGATTTAATTAATTTTTTTTGAACTAATCATTCTTTTATGATTTTCACAAAAATTAATTACCAAATACTGTCAAAATTGACATAAAATAGTTTTAAAAACAAATATTATATTATTAATTGTTATTATATTCTTAAGAATCTATGGATCTACCAAGATAATTATATCATGATAGGTGTATCATTAATGGACCACTTGGGTGTCTCTTTAATGTATATGGTAAGTTTATTAACTATATAATATAAAAATACAAAGTAACATGGTAAATGTCCATCTAATTAACTAAGAGTTAAAACTAAAAGATAAGGTCACTATAATGACCTAAAATTGTCTAAATTCTTTTGGATGAGAGGATTTAGACCCATCCCCACCTTAGCTTCTAAATAATTCAATTTGGAGCTATTTAAAACCGAATATGACATTATAATAAAATAATATTTTTAGTTTTTCCAAAGGTGCCCCTCTCCTCCCTTATAAAAGGGCACCTTCTCCCTCTCTTCCTCACACCACTTTGAGCCTTCAGGATAGGCCAAACCCTGACAAATTTTCTTCTCCACTTCCCTAGAGACATCCTAGAGGTCCTGGTATTCTTCAAAGACCAATTTTAGGGCCCTAAAAGGAGGTATCAAGGAGGCGCTTCAAGGAAGAGGTAATGTCCGTTACCGAATCTTTCAACTTTATTTCTTCTTCCACTTATTCTTCTTTAGTTGTTTCATTATGAAGTAATAACATCAGTATCATTCATATAATTATATTCTTTTATAATTATGAAACAACCCTATTTCACCATCTATCCATCCTACGAAAAACGAAATCACAACGCGTGCGTACGTACGGAATAACGTCTCCACGCCGTGGTGTAATCTATTTTCCACCACCACCTTACTTGGATAGGTATAATGATGTAAATATTGACTATATATGATTATTCTAAAGTGATATTGATTCTTAAATAGTATACATACACTCCAATACAATTCCACGATAATGGGAATGATATCATCGCTCGTGCGTACGTACGGAATACCGTCTCCGCGATGTGATGCGACTCGTTATACATGATCTTCATTGCATAATAATTATATAACTGAATTGAATGAATGAATATGATATATATTACACTAATACCATTTTGGAAATGAGGTATCTATATCCTAAAAATAAAAATATGAATTTATTCGACAAAACACGCATAAGAACAAAATGTTATAGACACCTGAATAACAAGTAGTAATGAAATATTACTAATAAGAAGCTAAGACTATGACCATATATGATATCATAAAAATAAGTATGATTCTGGAATAAGTCAATAACATTATTTATATCATTATACATGAGTTTTGGACACTTACAAAGCAAATCAGACTTATGGTAAGGGAATTATCAAAATCTCATTTTTATCCGAGATTGTTTATACTTTGGAATTTACTAGGGTGTATTGTATCATCCACATCCATGTTTCCTAAATATGTAATATTGTTTCCATCCACATACAATTTATTAAATACAATTTTACCCTTCAGTTAGTTTTTAGTAAAAGATATGAAAGCAATCTTTTTTCGTTTTTCGTACGAGGTACTTTTTGACATTTCCGACAAAAGTACGAGAAGAATGTTTTTTAGATTATACTACATGAATGGATTTTTAAAACATTATTTCCAAGAAGATTCCTTTAAAAGTTTTCATGTTTATTTTTAATCAACTTCTTTTAGTTTAAAATTGTATGACATGTTAAGAAAGGAAATTTTTTTTGAATTAGAAAGGATATTTTCCTCATGAATGGAGTTCACGTGTTTTATCATAATTATTTTCCATCTAAGATAATATAGGGTTTTGTTTATATCCCTATTATTAAATTGATTTGATTATGTTGTGACATAATTATTTTTATGAATTCCTTTATCTTATATGAATTGTTTTATGATGTCATGATGTTTAAGAATCCAATTTTCTTTACATGGGTTATGCAATGATGTATGATTTTTGATTTTGTGGAACACATAAGAATGGTATAATTATGATTTGGGTGGGACCTATATCTCCCTCCAATTAATTGGGTAAAGATTTTATATCTCATTAGATATACATGGCTGGAGCGACAGGTTAAACCGGTTCAGTGAAACTAGACTGAAACGAGGAATGAACTCGGTTCAGAAATGGACTTTGTCCACTAAGATAGTCTTGGAAATGAGTCATGACTAATAAGAAATTATTCTTTATGATTATGTGTGTATTCCACAAAGCTTCATGTTTTAAGTTATGATTATAGGGATTACATTTCACTACTATGATTTATCCCATGTTATGAAATTATGATCTCTTTTTCAGGTTAAGATTTCCAAAATGTTATGTTCTTATGAATATGATGTGATTGATATTTCTTTTGTTTACCCTTAATGAGCATTTGAGCTCACACTTTTTTATGTTTTCTTTTCCCAGGTCAGGAAGAAGGTTATTATGTAGTATATGACAAAAGGGACTCCAGATATGATGAAATAAATGGGAGGGAATGTAGATGCTTTATGAACCAGTTGTATATGTTTACCAGTTTCTAAAGACACTATACCTATATGGTCCTTTCATGGTTTTGTTATATTTTGTAATAATTATTCTTCAATTTTGAAGTATTAACAATGTATGTAATGTATGGGTCGTTATGGAAATGGCATGTCTTTCCACTATAACATTTTTCTAAGGGGTTGTACAGGTAATATCCTTTTGTTTCCTTAGGGTATCATATAAAGGTACCATGTGTTCCTCGGGGTGTGACTTTATTACCTAAAGAGGAATTAACAAATTCTTTTCTACCCCACACATGTAAATTCGATAACATTCCTTTTCTTCCACTCCAGAACTTGTATGGAATTCCATTTATCGATTTAGTTGGTACTTGGTTTAGTATGTGTGTCACTGTTTGTAACGCATATCCCCAAAAGGATAATGGAATACTTTTTTGACATATCATTGATCTCGACACATCTAACAATGTTTGGTCCCTACTTTCACTTACACCATTCCATTGAGGTGTGTAAGTAGAATTGAGTTGGGATAGGATCCCAAATTCTCATAAGTAATCAATGAATTCCTGATTATGATATTCCCCACCTTATTCTGAGTGGAGTTTCTTAATCTTCTTACTGAGCTAGTCTTCAACTACTTTTTTGTATTACTAGAACATATCAATGGAATCTTACTTATACCTCATTAAGTATATATATCCATATCTACTAAAATCATCAGTAAAAGTTATGAAGTATGAGTACCCACTCCTTACATCAACTGAAAATGGTCCACACACATCGGTATGAACCAATTCAAGAATCTCTTTAGCACTTTTACCTTTCCCACCAAATGGGTCTATGGTCATTTTCCCTTCTAAACAAGCATGACATACGCCAACTGGTTTTAGTTCAAAATAATATAAATATCCCTCTTGATGTAACTTTTTCAAGAGTTTCTTGTTTACATGACCTATCCGATGATGCCCAATTTTGGTGTGGAATGAGTCATGTGATGTATATTTGTCATCAATTTCCAATACTTGTTTATGTAATCCAACACGTAAAGACTATTGTATAAATGTGCCCTACCAAAACAATTTATATCTTTATAAAAGAAGAAACATTCATTTGTAAACTTGAAAAAAAAATCCATATATATCTAGAATGGATACAGAAATTATGTTTTTTGTTACATAAGGCACATAAAAACAACCCTTTAACTCGAAGATCATAATAGTTAGAAATGTGAGGTGGTAGTCCCCGATAGCTACATTAGAAAGTCTGGCTCTGTTGGCTGCTCCTAGATCTAACTCCTCTTGATCAATCTTCATGAATCTACTTGGTTCCTGTATTTGGATACATATGTGAGAACCAGAAGCTGTATATAATACCCAATTTGTAGAAATAGATAGATTTCATTTGATAGAAAACACATCTGAAGCTTCCCCTTTCTTCTTATGATGGGTGTAGATCTTCTTCCAGTAGCCCTTCTTGCCACATACGAAACAAGAAGCCTCATATTCCCTTGCCTCTCATTTGATCTTCCTTTTCTTTGAAGGTCATGAAGAAGCTTTGGGCTTCAAGCTCTTATCCTTCCCTTTCATCTAATTCACCAAAAAGACAGATGGCTTTTTTCACTTCATATCATTGTCCACTAGGAGAATGTTGATAAGAAGATCAGATAGAGACTTATCAATGTTTTTCATATTGAAATTGACAACAAAGTTAGATAAGCCCTGATGGAGTGATGTGAGAATGAGATCGGTGCCCATTTCTTCGAGGAGTTTAAACCCTAGAACCTCCAGGTGCTCAATGTAGCCAATGAGCTTGACTATACGAGGCCCAGCTGGGGAAAATTCTCCAATATCACTCTGAAATATTTCCTTAGAGATCTCAAACCTTTCCTATCTTTCTCTCTCCTGGTAAAGACCACTGAGGTGCTATATCATGCTATAAGAATCAATGTTTTCATGAGTCTTCATGATCTCACTATATATTGTTGATAAAATAAAACATTAAAAGTCAAACGCATCATTCATATGTTTCTCATAGACTAGGAAATCCTCCTCACTTGCCTCTATAGCAAGAAAATTAGGTAATGCTGACTCCAACACGTAAGACTTCTGTTCACGACGTAGGATAACTAGAAGGCATCTAATCCATTCTTGGAACTTACTGCTGGTGAGGATGTTTTCTTTATCCAAAATTGATCATAAGGATTGTGTGGTTGATAAGATTTTCATTATCAATCTAAAATTAAAATGGAATATCATTATTACTTTCTTGATTACATTTTTTGAGAAAAAATAAATTTTATTAAGTCTCCCACTATTTTATCAAGTCCCAATGGCCCTCAACAATGAACTAAGAATGTCCAGTTGACATGACATTCTAGTGAAAAGAATCTATATTACCCCTCACATAACCCCCAAAAGGGTTATTCAAGATATTAAAAGGTATTTAGGTAGGTAGGTCTTTTCCAACTGCGGGCTTGCAGCTCCGCGATATGTTGATTGGACTCCCCAATCTTGAAATCATGAATTTGAATTTCCTCAACTCTTGCCTCCAATATTACACAATGTCTAGCAAGGGATACCCCTCTTGATGTTATATGGTTAAGTCAACCCGAAACCCATCATAAGGTATTCATGTATAAAAGTAAGTGTCCCAACAATGGTTGGTCAAACACATAGTTTTATTTAGTTTTTCCCTTAAATCATGTAAAAAAAGGCTTATTCTGACTTAATATTTTATTTGATGTATTTTTATCTCTTATAAATTAATTGATTATTATCATTATCACATTCTTGTTAATATTACGAAGTACTTACTTAAGTGATTAACCATGTCTTGATAATATTTACGCATAAGTCTGGTTTATTTTAGATCCATCTTGCATGCTTGTTTAATTCATTAATTATGTGATCGTGACAACACATCCATAATGATAAACCATGAAACTAAGAGAAATAAAATAAAATAAATGTCATGTTCATGAGCTTTTGTAATGGTTAGTTTATCTAGCAGTTGATAAACTAACCCTGACGTAGGGGAGAAATAACTTGAACCTTTTGCGTTCATGTTTACAGCTTCCACCTATCCACCTATCCACCTCTGTATCTCCTGGGATTGGTTTCTTTTCTGCTCCAGCTTGAACCACCTCCACTAGCTTGGCAGTTCTATCCATTACATATGCCTTTCTTAACTCACATGTAAGTTAGGGGAAAAAAGGGGTTTTACATAAAACAAACATTGGGCACGCAGACCTTGCATATTAATGAGGAGATGTCTCGTAGGCCAACAGATTTAATTTAAATAAATTAATTAAAAAGAAACTATCCATATAAAATGGTCTTGGTCTAGCTCATGATCATCTATACATGCAACGAGGTTTAAACATAAATAAAACTACCATTCAATTCTTTAATCATTCTCATTTATGATAAATCACACTCAAATCAATTAATTATCATCCTTAATTAATCAATAATTTAATCTTAAATCATTTTTTGAATTTCCTTGAGATTCTCATCCATAATAATTTTAAACAAATTAATTTATTTAAAATTATCTTTTTACATAACTTGTACCTTGGAGGCAACCAGATGAACTCCTATTCATAACTACCCAATGAATAGAAATGAACATTATCCAGATGTTAAATAAAACACAAATATGTAAAACACCTATTACCTATTGTGACTCAGATTTATGCCTGCACGATGGTACATGTCTCAAGGGTTTTTATAATATAATAATAAATTTCAATAAATCTATATAATTTGGATGAGTAAAAAACATGTATTTCTAACTACACAGCATGTACTATTTTTCACCATCTATCTGAAGTACACCCCTCGGGAAACATCATGTGAGTGTACTTTAGAAATATTCAGAGTACACATCATTTCCAGTGGGCCACACATAGTATAGTTCCTCATTACATGGTCTCTAGCCAGGAAAGTCGTGTATGGGGGAAAGGGTCGAACCCTATCTCATAGAGACTACACTTCGTGTCCATTGGGTCACATGGCGTGTAATCCGGAAATCATGTGCCACCTATTCCTAGTCCACACACAATTTTTTTTAAGTCATAGAAAGACTCCAACACACTTATCAGTTTGGTTGACTGGTCTGATGCATTGAATCTTGACACATGGTGTGTACTTCTGAATACACGCTGTGTGTTCTGGTGTTGTATGGATAGGAATCTTCAGCACCTCTGGATGAGATCCTCTATTTCATTTTAATCAAAAATAAAATATCATTTCTTTATGGTGAACAAGAAGAAAAAAAGAGGTATAGATCTCGAGATTCAGATTTTCAAAATGATTAACTTGAATTAAAAAAACTAAATTATTAAATGCGTAATTCATCAATGAAATATTTAAATAATTATAAACTATGATTTAACCCTTATGATACCGCTTTAAGGTTCCGGGCCCAGCAAAAGCGTGGTTGGGACGACACCCAATTTTTATTTTTACCATGATCAATGATTAATATAGGATTAATACGGTGATAAACGCCACTCCCCATGGAATATAATCCATGATTTAGATAAATAAAAAAGAGTCCCAGAAACTTTAGATTGAATTTTTCACATCATGTTTATAATTAATTTAATTAATTTCATAAAGTAAAATAATACATGTGTCTTTGGTATTTTTTTCATTGAGGATGTTGACCGTTCGGATTGACCCTTCCGGATTATCTCATTGCGATTTAAGGATCCAATCTAGAATCCCTCTAGAGGTGATATACATGTGATCTGATGGCCTCTAATCAACATCGCTCGTTCTCCGGGTGCTAGCGCGGCGAATCAGGTGTCTTGTGTCAGTTGTTCTTGATTGATTGTTCTTCGGCCTTGAAGAACATCTCTCGTTCTTGAGAGGGGAGAGAAGAGTATTTGAGAGAGAAATTTCATGGCTCAACAATTCTCAATTCACAAGGTGTGTGGTGTGGTGTATAGCACAATAGGGTTACTTTCCTATTTATATATATGGAATTTCAGTTACAATATTTAATTTCATAGCAACAATTAAATACATTCATGAACATAGATAAAAACAATGCATTTAATAATAACATTGTGTCTTTATTTATAGTGCGCCAACTTGCACAAAATAGAATAATAAATAAAATTACACTTCACAAAATAATAGTAGTGTTATTTAAATTTGTGCCAACTTGTTAAATAATTATTTACCATCTTGTAAATAATTATTTTACTACAAGATCGACCTTTGTCTGCTCGATCTACACTTCCATTTATTGAACACCCTAATAAATAAATAATTAATTTATTCTCTTAAATAAATATATTATTTAAAATCTACTAAAAAAATAATTATTAAATGTTCAATAAAATAAATAAATATATTTTATTCAATTTATGTGATCATCTTAACTTGAATACAATTATTCCATAATATTGAGAATAATATTTATTTTATTAATTAAATTCAAATAGAATTTAACTGAGACCACCAAAAACACATAGTGTGTGACCCTCTAGGATTCTTTCTCGTTGGCATTAGGTGGACTTACCTAATTTCCAAGAGTACTATCTACAATGGGTCAAGGAACCCAAGAGAAAGAAATTAAATTGGCAACAATGACATCAACATAGGAACGCTCACTCTGTAATATAATCCCTTTTTTGAAATATCTCATCATACAGGTTTCATGATTGTGTCATCAACTTTTATGCTTGATACTTCGTTCTTTAAAAACTTGAAATAAACTCATTGTTACACTATGTCCATGTAATTTTGCGTGAAGGTTCTATTTTAATCGGAGGGTCGAGATATCAACTTCCATAAATGGAAGGTACAAATCCTTCCTCAACTTATCGATTAATAACATTACACCCATGACACACCAAACATACCCTACTTCTAGCCAACTGTCTAGTGGTGGTTTTTGTCAGTAAATCAAAGTGAGTAAGTCATGACACGTATTAATGATAATCTTAAATTCAAAGGATCATTACACACACTCGTAGATAAAAATATCCAATGACACCAAAACATGTAGAATTCCTACTAACTGGTCTGTTCCCATAATCCCCTCTCTTGGAGATTACCAAGTGTGAACTTCCTGAGAGGAAGTCTCATCTGATTATGAGTACTCGCACCTGACATTCTGCATGCTATGTGTCCCATAATAGCATGTCATCCAACCGTAGAACATTATTTAAGAATATTGTTATATCATTTCAAGGTTATCATCATAGCGGGGAACATCCATGACCTTATCATGGCAACAAATACTCTAGGACATTATTACATTATAGTCATGCAGAATAATGAACAATATATTATAATACCTTAAATAACCTTGTAATCAAAGTAAAACTCCTTGGTTCTAGGACACCAACTCTTACAAGTACTTATTTGATATATATCTATGCAGTTAATCCAATTATAAGTCCTATAAAATCACAATAAAGTGATCAATCATTTTAAGAAAATGCAAAATTACCCATATAGAATTGTTTCCTTTGTATGTCCTTTCAATTACAGTGAAAAATTCCATGGTTATGTTCTCCCACTTCCATGTTGGTATGGGTGGTGGTTGCATCATCCCCTTAGACATTCTATCTTTCAGCTTTCACATGTTGACATACTATGAACATTTATGTATACTCAGCAATATCCTTGTTCATATTGTCCCACCAGAAGTTCTCTTGGAGATCACAATACATCTTTGTGCTCCCTAGGTGAATAGAGATGGTTGAGCTACGTGCATCATTGAAAGGATAATTATTTATCTCTGGATCAGATGGTATACAAAATCACGACCCAAATCTTACAACTTTATCTTCATCAATCATAAACTCAAAGTATTTCACATTTCTAATGGCTTCTACCCTTTTCTGAATTTTCACATCTTTTCATTGAGATTCCATTATTTTCTCAATAAGGGATGGTTGAGCAATCATTTGAGAAAGGATTTGATGATTTTCCTCACTTAATGATTATCATGTATATCCTCTAAAAAATATATGATGATTTTCACCTTTTCAATTATCATCATTGATAATGATGCATGATCCTCTCTACTTAGAGAATTTGCCACCTTATTTTCCTCACTGGGATGGTAGTGGATTGAGCAGTCATAATTCTTTATAATATCTATCCATCTTCATTGGTGCATATTAATCTCTATTTTTTGGAATATATATTTTAGACTCTTGTGATCAGTATATGTCTCATAATTCTCCCCATAGAGATAATGCTGCATGATTTTTAATGAAAAGGTCACTATTTCCATCTCTAGATCATGTGTAGGATAGTTTTGCAAATAGATTTTCGGATTCCTTAAGGTGTAGTGTATAAGATTGTCATTTTTCATGAACACACAATCTATGAATTTCATTGAAGTATCACTTTACAACATAAAGAGTTATCCACCCATTGGGAGGGTGAGTATTGGTGTAGTGATAAACCTCTTTTTCAACTCCTTAAAATAGCCTTCACATTACTGAGTCTAGACAATATTTACTCCCTTTCATGATATTTTGGTCTTTGAGTTTGAGAATCATGAAATGGTTTTAACAAATCATCAATAATACCCAGATAGACCTAGAAAGCTATAGATCTCCATTACAGATGTTGTTATGGGCCACTCTTCAATCACCTTTGTATTGGAAGGGTCCATGGATATCCCTTTGCTAGTGATAACATTCCCCAAGAATTATACTTCCTCAATAAATAACTCACATTTACTGTACTTCTCACAGAGATTTACCCTTCGCAAATTCTTTAACACAATATTCAAATTCTCCTCATATTCCTCCTTTCTCGTGGATTGTATTATAATATCTTTGATAAATACTACCAAAAATCTGTCAAGGTAATCTCTAAAGACTTTATTCATTAAATCTATGAAAATTTCTATAGAATTAGTGAGTCTGAAGTCCATCCCTATGAACTCATAGTGTCCATGACTCTTTTGAATGGAAATCTTGGGAATATCATTGTTTGTTTCATTTAATTTGTGGTATTACGATTGAAGGTCCACCATAGAGAAATAATTGTCCCCACGAAGCTAATCAAACAAGACATCGATCTATGGTAGGTGATCCTTGTTATTTATTGTTATTTTATTGAGATCATAATAATCAATGTATAGGAGCATTGATCTATCCTTATTCTTAAAGAATAGGACTGACGCACCCCATGGTGAAGCACTTGGGCTTATAAAATCCTTCTCCAGATTCTCCTGTAATTGCATCATCAACTAATTCAGATCTATAGTGGAAATTAGATATGGGTTTCTATATATTTAGGGATCCATGAATAAGTTCAGTTGAGAACTTAATCTATTGGTTAAGAGGAAGACAGTGCAACTCTTTTGGAAATACATCTCTATAATCCCTCATGATGGGAATATTTTCGAGCGAGATTTTCTCCTTCATCTCAATCATTTGAGATATACATTCATTCTCATAAGGAATTAATATCCATATTTGATACAACGATTCTAAATGAGATTCATCTTCCACCTTACACTTGTAATGTACTGGAGGATGCTTTGGGATCTGATAAGTGATCTCCCTTTCTCAACAGTTGATGTTGTATTTGTATAAAAATAGTCAATCCATGATTAAGATAGCATCAAAATCCACTAAAAGAAGTATGAAAATATTTTTTTGGAGGTTCATTCCACTAAATTTTACCAGGGAGACATTATAATCCTTGGACGAAATAATTTCCCATTTATCTATTCTCACACATAACATATCCTTTAAATTTTGAGGTTGTGTTTTAACAGTTACACAAAACATGAAAGAAAAGAAGGAATGTGTAGAACTAGAATCAAATAGTAGGTTCTATATTCTTGATGGAATAACTAGCATATCTCTAACTACATCATTTGTTTAGATCCACTACAGCAGTAGTGATTGCATAAGACCTTCTCTGTAGCCTTGGAGGTTGTTGTTTATTTTCCATGACAACACTCAACTAAGGAAAATTGTTCTCATAATTACAATGATCATAACATTCTAAACACTAAAATAAAGGCTGATTGTTGATCCAATCATTCCTTTCTTCTTCCACATTAGTGGGATTATTCATATCCCATTGGTAGTTTTTATCTAGATGTCCCATCTTTCCACATTTGAAGTAATTCCCAGTTCCCTTTAGATTTTTCCTAATATAAGTCTCCGCACAATCTTTACACGTGGTATGGTTGAGCTTTTTTCCATCATGGAATTTATTTATGGAATGCCCACATTAGATTCCATTTTCAACTTTTTGTTATCAGGCACAGGAAACCACTAAGAGTATCTAATCTCCATTTCAACCTTAAGGGCACAATGGATAATGTCCCATAGCTGTCAAAGACTCAAATCTCCAACACTTTTTATAGAATCGTCTTTAGTCACCTAAATAAGCGATCCACCTTACATTCGGTGTTCATGACAAATCCAGAGGTGTACCATGCAGGCCGTGTAATGTTTTCTTCATACACCTCAATTGAAATGTCTTCCTTCTTCTTGAGTCTAAGGAACTCTATTAACATCTTTAGATAGATGGTTTGGGGAAAATATTTATTGAAAAACATTCTCTTGAATTCCTACCAATCCATGGAATCAATTTTCTCTTGGGAATTTGTATTCTTGAATAGTTCCCATCACTTATTAGTTTCCCCATCAAAACTATATACTGCCAGAAAAACATTCCCTTCATTGAGCATTAAAGGACAAAGAATATATTTTCAATGGAGTTAATCCACCATTCTATGAGGAGGGGATCATAAGATCCTCTAAACATTGGATTCCATTTCTACAAGAAGGATTCAGTGACAACTTGATCTTTCCTTTTAGTATGATGGTGTTCAACATGATTAATGTTATTATTCATAACTTGATCAGGCTGAGAAAGTAATTTCATAATGTTTTCAGCACTTGTTCCCATCATATCAGGCATATCATTAGAGAAATATTCAAATTACCTATCACATTGATTGTTTTAATGTGTTCTTCTATTTCCCACCATTAACTATGAAAAATAACATACAATCAGAGGGATTGAATACTTAGCTATTGAAAATAAAAATGAAACATTGAAGATAAGTGGATAAACTTGTAAAGGAGAAGTATATCTAAACTTGTGATTACCTATGTTTAAATCTAGGTTATCCATGATTTTTTCTTAACTTATATTCTTATGGTATTTTTTTCCATTTCCTTAATAATGGTTTGTACCAAACTAATGAATTTACCAAAAACATATCGCATGGGATTTTCAAACCAAGAGTGTAGCAAGGCCCATTGTCGTGCACTAGTTCATGTTCATGTATAGATCAAAGTGGTGTTTTTGGATTTTCACCTAGATACATATGTTCTTGAGCTACCTTTATCTGTCTGTATCCATACATGGAATTAATTTCTTAATAATCCACTTAATCTATACTTACTAAAATTTAGGGTTTTTTACATAGTCTCATACTTAAGGTTCTTACTAAAGTTCTCTATTCCTAATATCCAAAAATAACTAGATGATACTTTGATAAAATCTATAGTGACCCTATCCTTTTACACAAAACATTAAATGATTTTAAGTATAATTATACATCATAAAACAAGCCAAGGATCATGAATTCTAGTGTCTTTGAAGTCTAGGTACATAAAATTGAAAACATGGGACTAAAAAACATCCTTATTTACTCTTCATAAAGAGATACTAACTTACATTGAGCTATTGTATCTATAAAGGTTACCATAAGGATAGCATGAATGAAGGGATGAGACAAAATCCATGTAAGGGAAAAAATTATAGTAATAAAATATTAACACATGGGTTAGAAGGTGTGTCATAATGAAAATAAAAGGCTTAGAACACAAATAATAATAACTCATAAACATAGGGATCATATAAACATGCCTTCATAGTAATGTGGAAGCAACATAAATCATGAATTTATAATGATTCAAGGCTGGTTGTATAAAGAGGATCACAAGTCATGGTTAAACACAAAGACCGTTGGACATTGTAGCGCGAGTCAAGGCTAATCTCCAAGACTGTTGCATATAACTTCTCATGAGACTAAACATTACCCAATGCATTGGAGCGCTATTTAGGCGCACCCATATTAACATGTTCATGAATATTATTTCCACATATATAATCATACATAAACAATCATAACCATAAGGGCACCCCTGGAAATAAATGGTTATTATGATCATGCCATAATGCATAATGAATGTGTGTATCATAAAAGTGTCCATGAAAGAAATGAATGAAACCATACATGGAATTTCATAATGTAAAATAGGAATATATCATGGTAATTGATGTCAAATAGAAGTGAAAAAATGTGAAAATATTATTTAATAATTTTTATCATTAAATTTTTTTATTGTGGTTTTATAGAAAACACTAACAGGCATTTAAAATAGAAAAGGGAATAATCTTTTGTATAAAACCAGAAGTGATCCAAGAAGTAATTAATAATGAAAACACTAGTATTATAAAAAAATGGTGGATTAAAACATAGGTATAGTGAACTTGAAATTAGGTATGGAATCGGGAAGTTCCCTTAAAACGTGTTTTCTTATCAGAAAGTATTGAGGAGTGAATCATTTAAAAACATATATATCCCCGAAATAGAATGATGAATGGATATTGATACATGATTTTGAATAATTTATCTCTTATTTATAAATAAAAATAAACTATGATGAGGATGATAATAACTTCATTTGGGTTGAAAAAAATATAAAGAAACTTGAAGGAATAAACAAGGTTCGAGTAGAATCCCTTACGGAATATTGGCATGGTATTGGGTATAATTAAAATGGATTAATGAGAGTCAAAATGGGTTTCTAATATTTTATACATAATGATGATAGTATGTGGAAGGTGCTAAATAATACCCCAAAATTAGTAATTTTGTATAAAAGGACATAACATAGAGAAGATTCTTGAATAAACATGAGAAAGAGAGGATCCCCTACCTTAAGTCTGATGGTGTTCTCCACATTATATTAATGACCTGAATAATGAAACTAGGTTCATTAATTAATATTCCTAGATAATTTTTTACATTTAATTGATTTATTATAACCTTTTTAAGTTCATTCATAATCTTTTTGATTGGTTATGAGGTTAAATTTCATTGTTTGGGTCTGTTTTCTTCATGATCCGTTTACTTATATACATTAACGAATAATCTTGTAAAATGAGGATGGTTGGTAGAATTTGAGTTTTATATGATTATTGAACATAAATAAGGGTACATGATTATAAATTTCTTTTTTTTACTTAGAGTGATGATGAATCATTACATAAAACATTAGTGATAACCTTTTTAGTTAATTGGTGGGTTTGGACCACAACAAACACATTTTGATTTATAAATCAAAACCATATGTAAAAAAAGATTTTAGAACAATATATAAGACATAATACATATATTATGGTTTGGTTCAGCCATAAAAATGTATTCATGACTAGAATTGAAGACTGTTATGGAAATTGAAAACCCATCATCCCTGAATGTGTTGAATTAACACATCTTGGATGGTGTTTTTACTAAAAATATAAAATAAGGGTAAAGGTTAGATGATAATTACTTATTATATGATCATAAAAACATCCGATTAATATAATATACAATATTTTTTATAAAATTTGTATTAGGAGAGGTATGGAGAGAAAAGAAAACAAACAAACTTGAAAAAAAGTAAAATAATTGAGAAGAGGAATTTACCTCTTGAGTTAATCTTCCTTGAGAGCCTCTTAATGTGAGAGGATTTGTTCATTTAAGGAGACAAATGGATATTTGATGTGGGATAGGATATTGGGGAGATATATGAGAAGAATTTAGGGAAGGAACAATTCTTGAGGGGAGTCAAAGGAAGAGGGCAGTGGGGTTGGTTTTTTATAGTGGAGGGGGGGGGGGGGGGGGGGTTCTTAATATTTTAATCATTAGCTTATTTTTTTCATAATACAAGAAATAGTGGTAATTCCATGACCAAAAATATTAATAAGTGTATGGGAATTATAAATAAGGTTTCTTACATCATCCATGAGACTAGGAATAGTCTATTTAGCTTATAATGTATATATGCGGTAAATTATCTTGTTTCACTATGTGTCAAAAATTCAATTATTTTAGAAAAATACCAAAAAATCCACTTAACCAATTTTAAATGTTTATAATCCAAAAAATAAATCCATTTTCTAAAAAAAAAATTATATATGATTAAGTTAGTTTTTAAATAAAATCATAATTTACATGAAAAATACAGATTTTAAAACTATGACTCATTTTATAATGCTTTAAAAAATTACATAAGGACTTATCAAGTTATATTAAAACTATAAGACATGAAATTATTAATTTATAAACGCATTTTAGGAAAATAAATTTTATTTTAAATTATATAATTAATTGTAATTAATTATTTATGACTTACAAAAATACCAATACATTATCAATGGTCATATTATCACTTATATGATTCCTAAATTTTATTTATACATTCTTGGGTGAGGTTAGTGTTCTTTTAGAAGATTTATTATTAATAAGGGTCATATTAATATTCATAAGGGTATGTTACTATTAACCAAAAAATTAGGTTTGTCTTATCAGGCTCCAACTATCTTACTAATCACAATAGTGTATGTCATATTTTTGAAATTCAAATCACAAAAATGAAAATATTTTTATTAAAGGTCTAAAATTAATTATTAGTTCATTATGTTTTGATTTAATGTGATTATATGACATAATTATAATAAGTTAATATCAATTTATAAGTCATTTAGTTGTTACAATCCATGAGTAGCTTGACCCATCACTTTATATCATGTTGAGATATTTATATGAAAAGATGTATTTTATTCTATTATGATATGTGTATATTTCATATATTTAACCATATATATAATGTCTTCATATCTTAAAAAAAATTATTATATCAACCAACACAAGATCATGTGTTATATAGTTCTTTTCATTAGTCTTAAATTTCCCTAATTAAAATATAATAATTGTATCATTTTTCAATAGGAAACTACTAAGTCCCATTTTCAATGCATCATTATATATAAAAACCCCATCATTTCGAGATGGTATAGTTAAAATCAAAGCATTGAATAATTTCTACTTTAGTTGAACAAAAAATTCTTCGCATTACATTATCTCAATGAACCTCATCCCTTTAAATGCAATCTTGGTTAAAGTGTTATCCTATCTGGAAACATTATTGAAAAAACTCCAATGGTGACCATAAAACCCAATGAAACTACATAACCTATTTTTGTACATTGGTGCAGTCTATTGTCTGACTTCCATTTTCATAATAGTATCATTTGAGATACCATCGTTTAAGACAATATAGTCTAGAAAATAAACTTCTTTAACCTATAAATAATACTTACAAAATTTCACATACAACATATTCCTTATAAGAGCATCCATAATGATCCGTATGGAATTATCATAGTCCTAGTAGCTTTTAAAATACACCATGACATTATCAATGAATTATAAAAAATACCATAATAATATTAATTAAATACATTATTCATTATATCCCTAAAAACTGAGGGTGAAATAGTCAATACAAAGAGAATTATTGTAAACTCATTATATCCATACCTCATTTGGAATGTTGTTTTCTAAATTTCATCCATCTTTAATCCCAATTGATGATACCTAGAATAATGTTTAGTTATTGAAATATATTGGTATTTGTGAAATTGATTGAATAGTTAATTAATGAAAGGCTTGGAATAATTTTTCCTTATCATAATAGAATCGAGTTCCCTATAAAAAATATACAACATATTGGATATATTATTTTTCTTAACGAAGGGAACATGGGCTCCATATGGTGAAAGACCAGGGTGAATAAATCCCTTATCAATCAACACCTCTAGTTCTTTTATTTTTCATTACTAATTAAACAATAATCCTAATATTGGGAGTCTTTGGTATTGAACATACATCTGGGATTAAACAGAGATAAATATTAACTTCACACTCTGGGATATGTCTACTTAAATCATTATGAAATACATCAATATATTCATTTATTATTGATGAATAATTTATTAGATCTAAAGGGGTGGATCTACTCATTCCTCATATGATGATTTCTCTTCTATAAAGAAAATGATTTCTACATATTCATCACAAATCATAAGTTAATTCCTATTATCATAAATTTTTTCATCATGTTATAAATTACAGTCCATATCAAATATTTTATCAATGAAAAATATAGATATGATAATAATTTTAGAATATAAAGAACATTTATGAGTATTAATGGGGACTAACTATCATACCCTTATAGTATTGAGACTTATACTATGTGTTTTGACTTACAAATTCCTTCTTAATGTGATAGGTAAATATCCAATTTTCATGGGAAACATAAAAGATATAAAAGATTTTTCAGATCCAGTATCAAATAATTAAATAGCTAAATTCTAAACATTGATTAAAGTGTCTTCCACCACATCATTCGGTACTTCCACCTCAACTATAGTGATCACTTATGCTTTGACTACTCCCATTGGACTCTTTTGTGGTAAATACCCTTGACACTTGGAAATGTTTTTTTCTTAGTGCCCCAAATCTCTACAGTTGAAACACTAAATGGAAATGTTCTATTTTTTCCTTTTAAATTATATATTATGTTAACCCTAATAACCACTATGATACCAAAATCCCAAGACCTACAAGCATTTCCTAGGATGATTCATTCCACAGTTCTCAACAAATAGAAATTTATTTATTATCTTCTTCTTTTTTGATGCATTCCCTTTTCTTATTGCTTATTTGGAATCTTATTTTCTTGATTTCCCCTGATCATGTGGAATCTAGAAAATTCCATCTCTATTTGGATGGAAAATAAAAGTATAGCATTAAATGAAGAAAATTTTTGAGAGACCAGCACTCATTGAGGACTTGTCTTAAGACGTTCAAATAAATGCTCACTATTTTATTCTATGTTAATTATATAATCTATATAATATCTTGATTACCTTGTAAAGGTGGCCCCATACCCAGAAACAGTTTCTTATTTCATTTCATTTTATGGATTGGAAATTTATATTCATTTCATTTTGATTCTCCTGATGGAAATATGTGTGGATAATTTTATCCTTAAAATATTTACATTCCATGAGTTATATTTCCTCTTCCTCCCTAGTATTCTAGATCAATGACCTCCGTCAATTTTCATCACCTTTGAGAAAACAAAATTTTTAACCATTTACTCTTCATAATATCCCATGGACATAAATATCTTCTCATGAAACTTAATTACTTTCTTGAGTTGTAATTGGATTAGTAGTCGCACCAAGTGGTGGGGGATTCTTTCACATGAATTATTCCAAAATAGAAGAATCATATTATGGAATGGGTTTCTCCATCTAAGAATATTTATTTCACATAACCTGATTATTCAACCATAATATATCCATGATTTCTCAAACTCCAATACCATCTTTTTTGAATTTTTCAGTAGGGAAATCTCTACATTGGCAACGAGTATTGATGGCCTTCTTCATTCTAGGAACCATTTATAAATAGTTTCATATTCCGAATTACCTCATAAAATTATGATCTTTAACTCTAAATGTATCATTCAAAATAGGGTGTAACAATTAACACAAATTATAAAACAAATTATTAGTTAGTTCTAAAATCATAAACATGGTTTTCTTGGTTATATCAATATTTTAAAATCCTTTATAATGGTTTGTAAAGAAAATTTTAATTATATATAGAGTATCCCCCAATACTATCAAATCAGGTTCTTTATAAATACAATTTTCATGCATCGAGTGATGTTCAAGTTAATCCCAATGAACACTTTTTGGAGTGATTAAAATTTGGAATATTTTTGCCAGAACAATTTTCACATATATTATCTAATAAGGGACGTATTTCTAGAAAAAAACACAAATTCATTTTCATACTAAAACATTATGATGTCATTATATAATTATACTAAAAGTATTTCTTATTCTTATGTTTCTTAATCTATTCCTTCATTAATATTTTACCCAATGTTTATATTAATTGTTCACTTATACCAACTGTAATGTACCAGACTATAGTAATTTTGATCCATTTTATACTTTATTACATTGGCATAGATACAACTCGTAAAATCATATAAGTCCAATATGTTTAGATATTTTTAGGAATGAGAAATAGACATGATACCCATTATATATTTAGGAAAAAAAATAAAACATAACAAAATAAAATTATCATAATCCTTAAAACTCATTCAAAGGATTAATCTTCATACCCTATGAAAATGGAAGAAAATTAGGTTAATTCAGGTGATTAATAGGGATTAGGTACATCATATTATCTCATGATTAAATTAATCATATTAAATATGTAAATTTAAATAAGTAAAAAAACCCTTCCATTTGATCAATTAATTGAAAATTAATTAAGAAATAATAAATATGGAAAGGACAACAACATAAAATACATTCCATTTAATCAATAATTGTGCATGTAATCCAATTAGAGATAATATAAATTAAAATACATAATTAATAATAATAAAAATTGAATCAGAATTAATGTAAATTATTAATTATAGGACATAGTGATCTCAGACATCATTTTACCTCAACTATCAAGACTTGTAAAAAATAGTTTAAAACTATGGGTAAAAAACCATCTGATTTGGCCAACTGATTTTTCTCATGAAACATATCAATGGATGGAGGGGATATCTATAAAAGACAGAAACTATAGATTCATATAAAAATAATTCCACATATATAGAATAATATATTTTATTCATGAATCAATATTCCTTATAATAAAATCTTTATATTGAGTAAAGGATATTGATTTCTCAATTTTACAAAGTTTATCAAATAAAAATCAAAGAAAACATCATTTATAAAAATTGTATATGGATTATAAAAAAAATGATATCCTTGATTCCTTAATATTTATATCTAAGAAAATTTTACTATCCAATGAAAAAGATTCAGAATAAATTGATTGTTTCATGTGAATGTAATTAATCACAAAAGATATTGAAGTTGTATAATAATTATTTTAAATTTTTGGTAACTTTTAAATTGTAACCCCTTGAGGTGTAAAAATTAAACAAAACATTTATCATAATGGATAAGTATTTATTCATGTAAAATAAATCAATTGGTATTATATACACCACATAAAAGGGAATATGTTAAAATAAACAAATGTGTTTCAATGAAATAGAATTTGAGATGAAATCCCTTACCTCATGTTTTTCATTAGTTTAATGTCGTTTAAAAACATATATAATGGTTGTATAAAAGTTATTAATTTATAATATAACCATACTCATATTTATAATATCTTATATGATTCTATTATAACATTTTTTTTCTACCCATTTTTTCATAATATTATATTATTTTCATTGTTTCTAGTGTTACTTTCCTTGTTTTCTCATCAATGTTTTTCAATAAAAGTTCTAGTTCATTTACATAGGATATAAATACATAATATCTAGAATTATATAATGTTATGAATTACAATATTTAGTCAGTATATACATTGTTATAACTATTCCTAATATTTGGTCATGGAAAATGAATCGCATCTCTTTGCAGAGATGGTAGGCCTTACGTTTGCACAAGAGACAATATCATTCCCTTAATGAGTGAAATGGTAATTAAGTGTATGATATAAAAACATTCAACAATTTATATAATGTAATATATATCACATATTTTAATTAAATTTATCCTTATTATATTCCTTGTAATGCATAATTAAAAAATGAATCACATTTCTTTGTAAGATGGTATTCTTCCATACATTTGAGAAATGTTGTAATATTTTATATGGAATGTAAGGTAATAATATATATGTGATATTATATTTTTAATAGTTTAATTTTATGATAAATATTGAATATATAAATTATAATCATAATTATATCTAACCATGAGAGTTGTTGATGGAAAACGAGTGACATCGTTTCGCGAGGCCTTAATCTATTGTACACACAATCAATTGTTTGGTTTCCCAATTGATGAAATATGATGTGGGTATAGTTTATAAAATTAATTTAATAAAATATTATTATATTGAAGATACTGGTGTTATCGTACAAGAATTATAGAATACTATTTGAAGTAGGTTGAAAAATAAATAAAATAAAAAAACTGTTTAAGAACGTTACCTATTCTTTCAAAGAACACATTATGTTTACACCAAAATCAGCCATAAGATGACTTTATGAAAAAAATGCCTATATATTTTTTTAGGTTATTAAGAAATTTATTTTTTTATATATTTGATGAAATAAATGGATTTGGATTTGTGGAGTGTGGAGTAGAGGAGGTGACCTTTTATTAGTGTGGGAGATGGCACAAATGGGTTTTTTGAAAAAAAAACAATTAGTCCCATGATATCATCATTCCAAAAGCCTCTAAGATGGGGTATTTTTTATCCGTAGAAGTTATAAGGCCTATATATGTCTATAAAATGGTTTTTGTACAGGTGTTTAGTATATTTTTAACCCTTTTATTAGTTAACCCCCCCACCCCCGTAAACCCATTTCTACCTCAAATATGGTAGTTAATTTTTATTGATTTCACAATTCCTTGTGGTAAGCATTTAATATCACTCTATTATATAAAATTAAATATTCTTATTTGAAAAAAGGAATCCATTTTTTTAAATTAAAATCATAAAATTGGGAGAATATTAATTAAAATTATACCCACAGACACGATGAAAAAGAGGGTTTTTAAAGATAAAATTCTCAAAAGTATAGATGTTTTTAATATGAAATTTCTATATGAAAATGATTTTAATAAAAAAATTGTTATTATTATTATATATTTGATTTATTTTTACATTAAACAAAATTTAATATATATTTAGTATTGTATATAATATAAATGAAAAAGAATTTTCAATAATAATCATTATTTTTCAGTATGAATGAAAAAATTTAAATTTTCATAAAAATACAAAAAAATCACAATAATAAATTATTAAAAATATTTTTTAAAAAATTATTTTTACTTCTCAAATTAATTTTATAAAATATTAGAAAATTAATATTATCATAAGTGTTCATGAAGCGACAAAACCGTTTTCTTTTAAAAAATATAGTTTATCTGTCAATATTTCATTCACATTCAAATATTCTTATTTTATTTATAATAAATATATATAACATTAATTTATATTATACATTTATAATCCATATAATTTTCTTAATTTATTTTTTACCATCAATACCCACCAACTTAATAGCTTTGTTATTATAGTCATATTTAAATAATATTTTAATAGAATATTATGATTCATTTAAACATAATGTTTCATGTATCACAAGATATCGAAGAGATTGAATTTATTTAAAGTAAAATAATGTATAAATTCGTGGGTTGTTACAATCAAATTTATATATAAAAAATAAGCATACTTCTACCACATTACATCTGTGGGTTCCCATGTATGTTCCAACAATTTTTGGTCTCACAAAAAAAACATTAACCATGTGTGTAGTCTTGTTTGGAATCAATTTCTCTAATTCATACAAAATATCCAATGTTTTATTCCTACTATGATAGATCATTATCTAGTTGTATAAGAATGCAGTTTATTATTTATGAAGAATCAGGTATCTAATTCCTTAGTTGAGATACATGGAATAGATCATTTTCTTAATTGAAATATGTTCTAAGTTCCAAGAGATCATGAATAATACCATTATGATTAATAATTTCAAAGGTATATATTTCTATGGATAAAAATTATATTATTTAAAAATTTTAGAATGTTATTTCATGGAGATATTTCTAGAAATAAAAAGTCAAAAACATAAAAAAACAAGATCTCACTGATAATTAACAACATATCTTGTCTAGATTTTAAGCAGCATGTATGTGATATTAAAAGGCTTTGACCTTCTTTTCCATTTATGATTGTATCTAAAAGCCCAATAGTTTTCATTGTACATCATTATATCTATAAATTGGGTTTCATAACATTTATCCCTTGAGGTATTCAAACAGACCCATATAAATTATTTAGTGAACGATATTTTTGTAATAAAACTCAACCATAGAAATTTGTTGACCAATCAACACTTAGAATCCAAAAAACTATTCTACATTTATATTTCAGGGTTATAATGGTACCATTATATAGGAAATAAATATTTTGATAATAATAATTTCCAAATTTTAACTCTGTATTCAGATCATTCCAAATACTTCTTGAGGACATCAATGTAAACATTAGATCCCGATAAAATATAATTGAAACGACCCAATGTTTCTTTAATGGAAAATCCCCCTTGATCTAGTTAAATGTCTCTTTATGAAAAATGTTTTTATAATATGTAAACTTACATGGTTTTATGATAATTGTTGTGACCGTTACTTTTATAGTCTTTGAACAGTGATCACATGATTAATATAAATATAAGGCTTTAACGAACCCACTTTTTTACTCAGACAAAGGAAGTGATTGCCTCATCCAGTAGAATTGCCCCATACGAAGCCCATTTGTCGGAGTTCGGAAAAGAGGTGACATCTTTGTGATTCCCCCTTGACCAAGCCCAAACTGAGCTTCATCATGTCAAGCTTGAACATGACCGTCTACGGGAAAAGTGGATGTTGATAGAGATTACTAATCGAGCGATGTTATCCGAGCCACCCCAACAGTCTGTCACCATCGCACACCTAACCCTTAGGTCTTATGTGGCTATTTTAAGGGGTTATGTAACAAATAAGTAGTGCTATGTTCATGTACGTTATTTTTGTATATAATAATGAATATACTTTCTAGTCATTTTTGATACATTGTAAATAGTTTTTAAAGTACAAATGGTGTTTTTAGTTATTATTTAATTAAGATATCTATTTTATTAAATTAATGGATTTTTTATTTAAATAATATTTTAATAAAATAATAATATTTTTGTTAAATTAATTAAATATAAATGATCTTATAAATTTATGAATGCAATTAAAATGTTATATTAAGGTTTGAAATCCATTTCTGTCAAAACCCGTGAATTTTCGATAAATGTTGGTTTTTATTTTAAAAGTGAAAATTAACATATTTAGAAATTTTTTTAGTTAAAATAAATGACATTTGTGGAATCAGGATGTCGAAATTATCCATCAGTGAATTTTTCATAACATTCTGAGACAGTCAAATTTTTGGGTAAAAATTAAATACCGTTTAAATATATAATGTGTTTTATGACATCATAATGTCCCAATGGTGAGGTAATAAAATACTATAATCCTTATGTTCGTACAATATATGTTTTAACATTAAAAAAATTATATTGGGTTTGTTTTACTTACTTTTCAAAGCATTAATGAACCCCTCAAGACTTATTCAACACTTTACCTTTTTAAATTAATTTCCATGGGAGTGTGACTCACCTCCACATAAAAAACCATATTATTTTAATACGTTCGGACCTTTTCCATGTAAAATAAGTTTTTCCTCTTTCCTTTTCCGGAAACCATGGGCAAAAACCATGGTATGGTTTGTGGTTTGGATTAGTTTAATATAAGGGGTCCCAAACCAAAATAATAAAGAATTCTCTCACCTTTCCTGTATAAACCCACCCAAGCTCCCACTTCCTCATCACAAAAGTCCTTTGGAGTTCGCCAAACCTCTGCCCTACTCTCTCTTAAATCCTCCCAAGGTGCCCCAAGCTCCCAATAAGCTTCTCACAAGCCTCTCTCTAGCCTTTGGAAGCACACTTCCAAGTAAGGGTTTTTTCTTCCTTTCTCACTTTTTTCAATTTTCTTTAAGTTGTATTGCCCTTTTAATAAAAATTATTAATGTTGGGGAATGGATTCTAACCTCCCCCATACTTCCCTCTTATTGTTTGAATGATGGGATACCCCCTTCTCTCTCATTAAATGCCTCCCATTTACACCCGTTACTATGCCGAAATTCCGAAAGGAACTTCTCTCTCTTCTTTAACATTCAAGCAATACTTTTGTATCATGAATCTAAATTCCATTTAAATTGTTGGGACATGTATCTATATGACCTCCTTACTGTCCATTACATGTAAATATGATTAGGAACCCCTTTCTCTCTCATCAACCATTTTTATGAATTCTTATGTCACGCCGTTACGCTGCCGAAATCGCACCGATTTTCTAAGCCAATGTCACTGTGTAGTGAATACCATTCCCATTTCTCCATCAAGGATACTCACCTTTATGCACATTTACATATTGATTATAAAGTTTCATTTATAAATTCCACATTCCATTATTTTGGAATAAATGATTATGTTTTATGAATCCATGTTTTATGATCCATGTGGCACACTTATGCATGAAATGAAATGTTTAAGAAGGGTGCGCCCTTATAGATCTCCAATGCATTGGGTAAAGTATAGTATCATGATACATCATGTGAAATGAGTGTTGACTCATGATAATTCAAGTGAAACGAGGTTTTACTCGTGCTTCATGTGCATTGAGGGTTTACTCATGCTCCATGTGCAATGAGCCTTGGCTCATGCTAATTCAAAGTTAAGTGTTGTTGCCACATTTCCATGATATGATTATCATGCTTTATCATGCCATTATGTTCATGTTTATCTTATGCTCTATTGACATGCCTATTTCCTAACATGTATTGTACTCCTCATGTTATTCCATGTGTACTCCCTTACTGGGATTTATAGCTCACCCTTTTCTTATGCATGTCCTCGGGTTATCCCATGAAATGCTATGTACGAGGGAATGTAGTGGTCATGTAAAGGAAGTTTTCAATAAAGATGATGTATTTCATGTTTCATGTATTTATGTAATGATACTAAGCACAAAAGACAATAAACCTCTTGATCTTCTTTGTTGTATCAAGTGATGTTTTTTGTAATAAAGCATGTTTAAGATGTAATAAAAAGCTGGGTTGTCATAGTTGGTATCAGAGGATAGGTTTATTTATTTTTGGGAATTGGAAACCCTAGTAAAGCCTTAGATACAAGACTAAGTATAATAAAAACATCCATATGTTTTTGTAAATACTAAGTATGTGGTTTATCAAAAAAATACATCCATGTCTGGATACGAGCAGGTAGAGGCGACTCTGGCACAGATGTATCCTAGGAGTAAAACCCGAAAACACCACTTTGAGCTAGACTCGAACGGGAATTGGTTCAAGACAACGGGCCTTGTTGCACTCTTGGTTACGACACTCCTGGGGGATATGTTTTGATAAATTCACAAGCTTAGTATGAACCCTTATTAAGGGAATTAAAAAAAATCCCCTACGAATATTTGTTAGAAAGTAGATCATGAAAATCCAAGATTGAAGCCTATAGACTCATGAGTTAAAGAAATTAATGTTTATTTATAAGTCATCAACTTTTGTCTTTGGATTAACCTTTATGTGTTATCCCTAAATTTCCTTTTATTCCAGCCAATGGACGGTAATATGAGGACTCGGGCTAACAACCGTTGTGAAGATTAGTGTGATGATTGTACTAATGAGATGCCCAATCCAATGGGAGCGGGAATCGAGAACATTTTCACGTTTCTCTCTCAACTAACTAATGTTTTGAATAAAAACATGGGTCAAGAGGAACTTTCCACCCACCCTATGAAAGAACAAGTTGATATCGAGAGCTTCATGAGACAAAGGCCTCCTACATTTAGTAGATCATCTGATCCCATGATCGCTGAAAAATGGATCAACTCCATTGAAAAGATATTCTCCATCCTTAAATTTTCTGAACAAGAGAAGTTTCTCCTAGCTACTTATCATATGGAGGGTGAAGCTGATCAATGGTGGACGTTGATCAAAAATACGAAGCCTGAGGAGGAGATCGACGCTTTGGAATGAAAGGAATTCAGGAAGATTTTTTTCGATAAATATTTTCCACGCACCCTCTGGATTAATATAGAATGGGACTTCCTTTCCCTCAAGCAAAAAGATGAAGAATCTGTTGGATCATACAAGGAAAACATCACAAGGATTTCATGATTTGCTTCCAGCTTTGTCGTTACCCCTGAATGCAAGGTTGACCGCTTCTTTGGTGGGCTAAAGCCCAGCTTGCGGAAAGCATTAGCGATCCCTGACATCGAAAGCTATGAGTAAATTGTCCGATGTGCCCTCAAGGATGAAATGGAGATCGGGGAATCACAGGGGTATCATGGGAACAAGAAGCGTAAGGTGGACTTCAATGCTGGTGGTCCGATGGATAAATCCAACGGCGCTAAGAAGTTCCAGCACCCCACTTTCCAAAAGTGCGTAAAGAAGCACCTTGGAAATTACCTTAAGGGGACGAGAAAATGCTTCAGTTGTGGAAGAGAAGGGAACCTAGCTATTAACTCTCGGCAAGAAGGACCTGCGGCTGTGACAGAGGAGAGGAACACTCCGTTCGAACCTCAACACATTGTTCAATGATAAAAATGGAAAGAACCGGGTAATTTTGAAAATCAGTTCTCTAATCCAAGTGTTATCGGAGGAAACCAACAACCTCTAAGATAGGAAGGAAGAGATTTTTCAATCACTTCTACTGAACATAACCCCGACAACGAAGAGGTGACAAGTACGCTAGTTATTCATTTACGAATAGCAAACATACTTTTTGATTCAGGCTCTACGCATTCTTTTATATCTCGAAATATTAGTAGAACAATCCTAGCACCACCACAAATCATGGAAGTGAAGATGTCAGTGAGTATGGAAAATGGGGAAATCATTGCATCCCATGAATATAAGTCCTACACTGTTATAATATGTGGATTGAATTTCCCAGCGAACCCCGTCATACTCTATTTTGTGGAATTTTATGCAATTCTTGGCATGGATTGGAATTCCTTATATAGAGCCAAGAAAAATTGTCGGGAGAGGGAAATCACACTCCATATGGAGAATCAACCCCCGATTCTTTACAAGTGTCATGAGGAAGATGAATCTCCTTTAGCTCCATGATCTCAAGAATGGATATTAATTCCCTATGAGCATGCATATCTGGCTCAGATGATTGATTCCAAGGAAGAAACCGTCCTAGATGAAATGCCTATTGTGAGGGAATTCGCTGAAGTGTTTCCCGAGGAACTGCCTGGTCTTCCTCCATGAAGAGATGTTGAGTTCTCAATTGAACTTATACCTCGGGCACTACCAATATCCAAGACTCCATAAATAATGGCTGTTGTTGAGATTGAAGAGCTGAAGAAACAACTACATGAGAATCTGGATAAAGGGTTTATACGCCCAAGTGCTTCACCATGGGGTGCACCAGTCCTCTTCGTCAAGAAGAAGGATGGGTCAATGTGGCTTTGCATCTATTATCGTGAACATAACAAAATCACGATAAAGAACAAGTATCCACTCCCACGAATTGATGACTTGTTCGATCAGTTGCGTGGAGCACAATACTTCTCCAAGGTGGACTTGCGGTCGGGATATTATCAAGTATGCGTGAAGAAGGAAGATATCCCCAAGACTGCTTTTCGAACAAGGTACGAGCACGATGAATTCATAGTAAGGCCTTTCAGACTCACCAATTCTCCAAAAATATTCATGGACTTGATGAATAGAGTCTTTAGAGATTACCTTTACAATTTTGTGGTAGTCTTTATAGATGATATTCTAATATACTCCAAAACCAAGGAGGATCATGAGGAAAATTTAAGAATTGTATTGGAGACATTGTGTAAGGAGAATCTCTATGAAAAGTACAGAAATTGTGAGTTTTGGTTGAAGGAGGTCTCATTATTGAGCCACATCATCACAAGTAATGGGATATCTGTGGATCCCTCCAAAATAGATGCAATTGAAGGATGACCGAGGCCAACATCGGTAACCGATATCCGTAGCTTCTTAGGGTTAGCTAGATATTATTGACGATTTGTGAGAAATTTCTCATGATTGTCCAACCCTCTTACCAAGCTAACTCAAAAGGGAGTAAAGTTTTCTTGGAGTGATGAATGTGAAAAATCTTCAAGGAGTTGAAAATGAGGTTTATCACTGCACATGTGCTCACTTTACCCACAAGTGGAGAGCTTTTTGTGGAATTCAGGGATGCTTCAAAGAAGGGCTTAGGCTGTGTGCTGATGTATAATGATAATGTGATATCCTATGCCTCAAGGCAGTTGAAAATCCATGAGCGAATCTATCCAACACATGATCTGGAGTTGGCGGCTGTGATCTTTTCCTTGAAAATCTGGCGGCATTATCTCTATGGAGAGAAATGTGAGATATATACTAACCAAAAGAGTTTTAATATATATTCACACAGAAAGAGCTTAATATTCGCTAGAGAAGGCAGATAGATCTCATCAAAGATTATGACTGTTCAATACATTACCACCCTGCGAAAGCGAACAAGGTGGAAGACTCCCTAAGTAGAAAGGATCTAGCGATTCTATCAATGATGAGAATTACGAAGGATCCAATATTCTTAGACTTGATGAATATGGATGTGGGGATCATAAATAAGGGATCATCATCAATCCTTTCACAAATTATTCTTCAAACATCTCTTTTGGAAAGGTTAAAGGATACTCAAAAGGATGATGTGTGAATTCAAGAAAAAGTGGAAATTATCATAAAGGGAAAATCCTCAGAGTTTAATGACAATGAATAAGGAATTTTGTGGTTTGGGAAAAGACTATGTGTTCCATCAATTCCAGAGCTGAAGATGGAACTTTTGGATGATGCACAGAGTTAAAATTTCTCTATTCACCCAGGGAGCACAAAGATGTATCGAGATCTCCGAGAAAATTTTTGGTGGGATAATATGAAGAAGGAGATCGCCGAATACACATCAAAGTGAATGGTGTGTCAGAAAGTGAAGACAGAGAGGCAAATGTCTAAGGGGATGATGCAACCATTTCCCATAACAGAATGAAAATTAGAGAACATCACTATGGACTTTGTCACCGGACTTCCGAGGACATCCAATGGCAACAATGCAATCTAGGTTGTTGTGGATCATCTTACAAAGACTACACACATCATTGCTATTCAGGAGGATTTATCATTAGATCAACTGGCACAGATAGATATTATGGAAGTGGTAAGGTTGCATGGTGTACCACTATCTACTATGTCTGATCGAGATCCAAGATTCACCTCTATGTTTTGGAAGAGTCTTCAACATGCTCTGAATACTGAACTAAACATCAGTACGGCCTATCATCCTCAAACTTATGGCCAATCCGAGCGAACTATCCAAACACTTGAGGATATGTTGAGAGCATTCTCAATGGACTTTAAAGGAGTATGTGATCAACATCATCCTCTGGTTGAGTTCTCTTATAATAACAGTTTCCACTCAAGCATCCAAATGGCACCATATGTATCCCTTTATTAGAAAAGGTGTAAAACATCGGCATGTTGGGATGAGGTCGGTGAACGTAAGCATCTTGGACCAAAAATGGTCGAAGAAATGGTGGATAAGGTGAAAACCATTCAACAACATATCAAGGCATCCCAGAGTCGACAGAAGAGTTATGCAGATAATCGTCGATGAGACCATGAGTATAAAGTTGGAGACATGGTTTTTTACGCATATCTCTGTGGAATAAGGTCATGAGGTTTCGAAAGAAAGGGAAGTTAAGTCCAAGTTACATCGGCCCCTTCGAGATTCTTGATCGTGTTGGGGTTGTGGCCTATAGAATAGAACTTCCACCTACTATGGCCAAGGTGCATGATGTCTTTCATGTATCCCTCTTAAGGAAGTACATACCAAACCCTTCACATGTACTCTCTTCTGAGGTGGAACAATTGGAAGATGATCTTTCTTATGAGGAGCAAGCAGTGAAGATGTTAGATCGTAGAGAAAAAGTTCTACGAAATAAGGCAATGCCCCTCATAAAGGTATTGTGGAGAAACCAAAAGTTTGAATAAGCAACTTTGGAATCGGAGTATATGATGAAGCCGAGTTACCCACATTTGTTTTAGTATGGGAAAAGGAAAATTTCGGGGGAGAAATTTCTTAAGGGGGGGAATATTGTAACAACCCAAAGTTTATTTAACAGGAAATCCCTCTTGATCCAGTTAAATGTCTCTTTATGAAAAATGTTTTTATAAGATGTCAACTTATTTTTTTTTATGATAAGTGTTGTGACTGTTACTTTTATAGTCGTTGAAGAGTGATCACATGATTAGTATAAATATAAGGCTTTAACGAACCCAATTTTTTACTCAGACAAAGGAAGCAATGGCCTCATCTAGTACAATTTCCCCATATGAAGCCCATTTGTCAGAGCTCGGAAAAGAGGTGGCGTCATTGGGCTTCTCCCTTGACCAAGCCCAAGCTGAGCTTCATCATGTCAAGCACGAACGTGACCGTCTACGGGAAAGGTGGAAGTTGAAAGATATTACCACTCGAGCGATGTTATCCGAGCCATCCCAAGAGTCTGTCACCATCTCACACCTTACCCTTAGGTCTTATGCGGCTATTTTAAAGGGTCATGTAACAAATAAGTAGTTCTATGTTCATGTACGTTATTTTTGTATATAATAATGAAAATAATTTCTTGTCATTTTTGATACATTGTAAATAGATTTTAAAGTACAAATGGTGTTTTTAGTTATTATTTAATTAAGAAATATATTTTATTAAATTAAGAGATTTTTGAATTAAATAATATTTTTATAAAATAATAATATTTTTATTAAACTAATTAAATATAAATGATCTTATAAATTTATGAATGCAATTAAAATGTTATATTAAGGTTTGAAAGCCATTTCTATCAAATCCGGTGAATTTTCGATAAATGTTGGTTTTTATTTTAAAAGTGAAAATTAACTTATTTAGAAATTTTTTTAGATAAAATAAATTTCATTTGTAGAATCAGGACATCGAAATTGTCCAACAGTGAATTTTTCATCATTTTCTGACACAGTCAAATTTTTGGGTAAAAATTAAATACCGTTTAAATATATAATGTGTTTTATGACATCATAATGAGCCAACGGTGATGTAATAAAATACTATAATCCTTATGTTAGGCCAATATATGTTTTACCATTAAAATAATGTGATTTTGGATTTGTTTGACGTACTTTTCAAAGCATCAATGAACCTCTCAAGACTTATTCAACACTTTGCCTTTTTAAATTAATTTCCATGGGAGTGTGAATCACCTCTACATAAGCAAACTTATTATTTTAATATGTTTGGACCTTGGCCTTGTAAAATATTGTTTTCCTCTTTCCTTTTCCAGAAACCATGGTTAAAAACCATGGTATGGTTTGTGGTTTGGATTAGTTTAATATAAGGGGTCCCAAACCTAAATAATAAAGAATTCTCTCACCTTTCCTGTATAAACCCACCCAAGCTCCCACTTCCTCTTCACTAAAATCCTTTGGAGTTCATCAAACCTCTGCCCTACTCTCTCTAGAATCCTCCCAAGGTGCCCCAAGCTCCCAAGAAGCCTCTCACAATCCTCTCTCTAGCCTTTGGAAGCACACTTCCATGTAAGGGTTTTTTCTTCCTTTCTCATTTTTGTCAATTTTCGTTAAGATGTATTGCCCTTTTAATTTCAATTTTGAATGTTGGGGTATGGTTTCGCACCTCCCCCATACTTCCCTATTATTGTTTGAATGATGGGATACCCCTTTCTCTATCATTAAATTCCTCCCATGTACACCTGTTACTATGCCGAAATTCTGAAAGGAACTTCTCTCTCTTCTTTTACATTCAAGCAATACTTTTGTATCATGAAGCTAAATTCCATTTCAAATTTTGGGACATGTATCTATATGACCTCGTTATTGACCATTACATGTAAATATGATTAGGAACCCCTTTCTCTCTCATCAACCATTTTTATGAATTTTTATGTCACGCAGTTATGCTGCCGAAATCGCACCGATTTTCTAAGCCAATGTCATTGTGTAGTGAATACCATGCCCATTTCTCCATCAAGGGTATTCACCTTTATGCAAATTTACATATTGATTATAAAGTTTCATGTATGAATTCCATATTCCTTTATCATGGAATAAATGATTATGTTTTATGAATCCATGTTTTATGATCCATGTGGCTCACTTATTCATGAAATGAAATGTTTAAGAAGGGTGCACCCTTATAGCGCTCCAATTCATTGGGTAAAGTATAGTATCATAATACGTCATGTTCTATGAGTGTTGACTCATGATAATTCAAGTGAAACGAGGGTTTACTCGTGCTTCATGTGAAATGTGGGTTTACTCATGCTCCATGTGCAATGAGCCTTGACTCATGCTAATTCAATGTTAAGTGTTGTTGCCACATTTCCATGTTATGATTATGATGATTTATCATGCCTTTATGTTCATGTTTATCTTATGCTCTGTTGACATGACTATTGCCTAAAATGTATTGCACTCCTCATGTTATTCCATGTGTACTCCCTTACTGGGCTTTATAGCTCACTCTTTTCTTATGCATGTCCTCAGGTTATCCCATGCAATGCTAAGTACGAGAAAATGTAGTGGTCATGTAAAGGAAGTTTTCAATAAAGATGTTGTATTTCATGTTTCATGTTTTTATGTAATGATCCTAAGCCCCAAGGACGCTAAACATATTGATCTTCTTTGTTGTATCAAGTGATGTTTTATGTAATAAAGCATGTTTAAGTTGTAATAAAAAGAAGGTTTGTCATAATAATAGTCTGTTTCAATACCTAAAACATTACCAATGCTGACAAAATGTTTTGATATCATATGTAAATCAACTACAAGCTAATGATAATTATGTAATTTAAATTTTTTGAGGAATCTGATGAAGAAATCCATCGTTATGTTTTCCCATTTCAATTCGAGTATGGGTAATGGTTATAATATCCCTTTAAAATTGTGGTCATAATCATAACATGCTAACATACCAGACAATGAGATACATACTCTACAACATCTCATTTCTTGATATACCACTAGGAATAGTGATTAAATTATCTATATATATTCATAATTCTAGGATAAATAGATAATAATAAAATTTGATCTTCATCCAAAATAACTTTCTTCATGTCTGGTTTTGATGGTACACATGCTCAGTTCCTAAAACTATCCTTTCTATTATAATAATAGTTGAACTTAAGAACATTCATCACCTTCTTATAATGTTCTAAATCCTATGTTTTCACCCCTTCATCCCTCTCTTAAATGGATGGTAAAAAATTCTTCTACAAATGATATGATCTATAAAAATTTTCTAATGATTTAAAGATACATCCATTGGAAATCCAAAAATATTGACTTTATTTCAATCATCCTTATGAAAAAACTAGAAAGGGCTTTTGAATCAAATAATCATCCACCTTGTTTTCATTCCCATGGTGGTATTGTATTGAGAATTTATAATCATTATTCATCTATATTTCCAATTCTTTCTGTTGGGGAGTTATTCCCATATGTGTGTACTCATTCACAAATAGTGCATTCTGCCCTACTTTCCCACATCCTAAAGGTAGGGGGAATTCATTGCTTTTTCATAGAAGTCTTATCCATGATCAAAATGGGATGATGGGATGTAGGTCGCTTCTTCTGTTTATTCCTCCTCATAATTCGTCAACATGATTGAGTCTCCCTTATAGATTAATATGTTTTTTGTTAAACTCATTCTTGGTTTCATCACTTTCTAGACGCTAGTTAATTACACTACTTCTGTGATGATATTCCAAAGGGTAAAGTTAGGTCAGAAAACTGTAGTTAGAAGAGTAGTCTTGCTAGGCCTTAGTGTCCTATCAGGATGTTGGAACATTGGTCACTTATATTCTTCCTCATAAGAGGGACTCTCAAAGGCAAAGAGCCTAAGGAATCCAACTTCAGTCTATGGGTATCTTATGATAGAGTTATATCTCATAGGATTTCTTTGGCCTCTCATGTTTAACTTGGGGTATGCCACGAGTTAACATGTAGCGAAGATAGTATGAAGCTAATTAGAATGTACCATGGAGACATATCAAAGAGGTGGATCCCAAGGAGGGAGCACCTAAAAGGTTTACCAGATGGATGTATCAGAATGACCAATAAGTAAAAAATCGAGGTGGTGAATCTCATGAAGAGAAAGACTCACACCGCGAAGGCTAATCTAAACACCACTTAGGGCGGGTCAGGGATTTGGACCCCAAATAGGTGAACCCAATTTTTTACCATTGCTTGGGATTGAACCTCAAGGAGGCTTCTATGTTCCCTGAGAATATGGTAGGGATCAAAAAAATGGTTTAGGAGGTCATGGTGTTGGGATTACACATGTCTAACTGTCATTCACAAGAGGATCACTCTTTTTTGGTTGACATGGATTATGTGGGGATTATGCATGGTTAGCTGCCCGCGTACTTCTAGGAGCATCAGTGATGTGGATGGAATTATCTGACCAAGAAGTTGTGTCCTAGGTAATAATTAGGATGTCAATGGAGGAAGTGTTTAAGTGGAGTAGATGTAATGTGGAAGTTAGTGTACATGAACCTCGAGGAGGCTTCCTACGTACCCTATTTAGGATACTAGGATGAAAGTCCATGGAGATCGGGTATCCCATGAAATTTAATGTCATGTGGTAAAGATGATGGATAACTGACATGAATATAATGGTTTGGAGCATGAACCTTAGGGTGGTTTCCTAAGTTTCCTATTTTGTAGATAGGGATCAATGTCCATGTAGTTCTGAATGGAATTGATGCTTACACATGGATAGCATCCCTTTGAAAGGGTGGGGATTATACATGGTTAAAAACCCAAGTGCTTTTGATAGTTGGGTTACCTAGGGAGGTGACCTGGATGGAATATGGGGGGTGTGGTTGAATGTCAAGATCTTACTGGGATGTGGTGTGCCATGGTAAAATCCATGTGGATGATGGATGAAATGGGTGATGTCGATGGATCAGAAGGCCCTACAGAGGTGGAATTAAGGGGAGATGTGTCCCATAAAGGGACGATGTCACATAATGAGGGTATATCCCTTGTAGGGAGCACCTATGTTTACCAGTTATTTGGTCAAAACTCTCGAATAGTGTGGGCATAGGGTGATGTGTTTCATAAAGGAAGATGTCCCACTGTGATGGTTGATATGGACATGGATGGCGGTGGATTAGAGAGGGTACACCCCTAGGAAGGGGCACCAATGTTTACCATTGGTTGGGATTGAAAATTAATGTGTTTTTCTATGTAACCTATATAGAAGATAGTGATAAAATACTACAATGTTAGGAAAGAGCTAAGGAATACACATATGAGAGGCCTAGGTGCCTCTATGGATTGGAAACCGTGAATGGGTATTATTCATGTAACGCCCCGATCCTAATTACATTGAGTTGGTGCATTATTACATAACATTGGCATGATCACGAGAAAGATCAAGTCTCGAAAGACCGACTAGTTTAGTATCCTTGTAATAACTAGATACATCCATAAATTTTACATTACATCATAAAAAAACATCTTGGCTTCATATCCCCTCATACTATCCCTGCAGGTCATTCATAAATACTTCTTCATAATCCTGGGAAAAAATAAAACATTGAAAGGCGTGAGCTCAGATGCTCAGTAAGGATAACATTATAGCAGAAGCTTTCATAAATAACCATAAACACTTAAGGCAATTTATAACTAAAACAAAAGCCTTTTAAACTTGAACTTCAGATTAAAATGGAAAAGGTAAAATGGAATAATGCCATTTACTTACTCACATGGATATTCTACTAGTCGAATGATCACATGAAATATCAATAACCACTTTCATAATGATGGAATGCATAATGCCAGACTATCATAACCACATAGCCAAGGCCTCGTGCCAAGACTACAAATAAGATTTTGCCAAGGCCTTGTGCCAAGACAATAGTTTGTCTCATGAGACCTACCGATGCATCGAGGAGCTATAGCGGGATCCACCCGTCACTTATTAAGTTAAATGCATTCCTCATATGAATAAAATAAACATTCGTATTAAAACTAGCACACGAAATGTCAATACTTTAACCAAAAACCATGAATGGTATAAAAATAGAACATCCACAGTCAAACATAACTCGTTTGATACAATATGGAATATTGTATTGTATCACATTAACCTCAATCATGAATAATGAAGGATGTTGACATAGATGAAAATAATCATCAAAACTATTTGAGGGAAATATCCCCCTTTTCTTGAAATCATTTAAAAGTCACACTATTTGTCAAGAAGCCATTTAAAAATAGATTTTTTGAATCAAAGTGTCCCATACCACTTTGAAACTTTTAAAATGAGTTTTAATTTTAAAACTTTAATGTCCATATAAATAAATCCTTAAAACCATTTTAAAACATGGACATTAATGAGCAAGATAAAGAAGAATAAGTCTTTAAAACATTTTAAAATGGTATTCTGGTTAGAGATTCTAACCAAAAGAGAGACACTTGAATACAAATATTTGAGGTAATAAAAAATTTGTAATATCATGAGAATAAAGGGATTCATGATATACTATGTCAAAGTACATTATATACACCACATAAAAGTGATTTGGTGTATATCAACAAAGAAGTCTCAGTTGAATGTAAATTGAGATGAAATATCTCATAAAGGCCATATCCTTAGGTTAAGGATAAATCAACGACATAATTATGTGTGAAAAAAATATAAATACACTTAATATGATTGAATATTCAGTGTAAAACAATCAAAGGATATTTACACTTATTCTTGTAGAAACAACACCAACGAATTGGATGTTTAACTCAACAAATGGTGAAAGAGTTAAAATTACTCTTAACAAATTCATATTAATGACTTGAGAATTATCAATGGATTGATTATGTGTATCAAAAGTGTATCCACAGGAAGGGGAGTGGAAATTATGACATAATCAAATGAATAGTGATTCCACACATAATCTTGGAGAAACATAATCAATGAAATATGCGAAAAGCCGAATGAGTGGAAATTGAAATCTCAAATTCCCTTATCGATTTGGTAACTTACGAAACAAACAACCATGAAATAAAGATCATACCATGACTATGTAAATACCCATAAATTAAAGTATATTACACAATGAATACAATCATGGGCAGTACATACACCACACAAAAGGTGATGGTGGCAATATGGCATGAATCTCACGGGAATAAGGAGTGAGATGAAAACCCCTTACTTGTACTTTTTCCTTGGTCGATGGTAGGTTTACCTCCTGTATAATGGTGAAATAATTGTTATTGAATAATACAATAATAATTTACTTTAATATGATATCATATATGATCATTTAACATTTATTTGTTAATAATATTTTAGAATTATCGTTATTTCGGGTGTTAACGGGTTCATTTTACTTTATATTCTTTGTTTGTGAGCCATATTCGTTATTAATGGGATGTATATTATTCATATCCCGAATGATATCATGTCCTTAGATACTATTTTTAAATCATAAAATTATAATTATACTTGAATGGATATGATGGACAATGAATCTCATCGCGTTCGTGGAGACGGTAGTCCGTACATACACACGAGCGACAATATCATTCTTTTGATATTAAAATAATATATAATTGGATTTTATATCATATATACAGAATCATTATCATGTTATATTTATTATTTACATGAGTTACACATCATTATTATACCCATTCAAATAATAATATATTGAATAACAATTACACCACGACGTGGAGACGGTAAGCCGTACGTACGCACGTATGGTGACATGTTATTCAAAGGATGGATAGAATACTGAATATGGTTGTACCATATTTATAATAACATAACAGTATATATATGATACTGGAGTTATTATTTTATAATGGTAATAACAAAGAAAGAGGAAGTGGAAGAAGAAAGGAACTTAAAAAGGGGTGGTGAAAACATTACCTCTTCTTCGGGTTCTTCCTTTTGATTTGATCAAAAGGGCTCCTTAGGTTGGCTTTATGATTAAAATAAGGCCTCTATGTTGTAGTGAGGGAAGTTGGGAGAGTATTTGGGCAGAGTTTGGCCGAACCAAAAGGCTTTGAAGGTGTGAAGAAATGAGAAGGAGGAGTGCCTTTTTATAAGAGGGGTGAGGGGAACCTTTGGAAAAGCTAGAAATATTAATTTATAATAAATTCATATTCAGATTCTAATGGCTCCAAAGTTGACTATTCAAAGGTTAAGGTGGGGATAGGTCGAAAACCACTCAACCAATAGAATTTAGACAGGTTTGGGTACTTATATTAACCTTATCTTTATGTATTAACTCTAAGTTAATTAGTTTCACTTTTACAATGTCTCTTTGTATTTTTATATAATATGGTTAATAAACATAATATATACATCCAAGAGACCCCCAAGTGGTCCATTAATGAAGAACATATCATGATATAAGTCTCTTGGCCGAACCTTAGATTTTTAGGAATTTAATATCAATTAATAATATAATATTTTTTTTTAAGAACTCTTTTATGTCAATTTTGACACTATTCAATAGTTGATTTTTGTGAAACTCATAAAAGATTTATTACTTCTAAAAAAGTCAATTAAATCAATATTAATATATCATAATATCCTAGAAAATTAGTTTAATTCATTAAAAGTTTCATATTATATTTATTTGGGTATTTATAATATCAATTATTTTAATTTTTCACTATTATAGTAATTACTGCATAATCATTGTGTCATAAATAAAATAAATTATTTAATGTCTAAAAATTATAAATAAAATATCATTATGTAGGAAATCGTTTTATCTTTCTAATTAATATTTATAATCGAAAATCCAACATATATAACCCTATGTAAAAATTGTTTTTCTAAAAGATATATGCCTGTGTCATTTTTGTATTCATTTTAACTTAATTAAAATAAAGTGTCATTATCACTTACAAGTGGATCCATGGGGTCCCAAAATTGACCCAAAGATGCCCATGGTCGACCATGTATCAACCAATAGGGTTAAGACACGTTTTAGGATAATTTAGTATTATTATAATATTATTTTTTAACCCTTATTTAGCGGATTTACCCTTAACCATGGTAAATAAAATATTTACCGCAGTAATTATTCAAAATGTCTAAAAATAAAAGTTACCTATTTACACAATTTTAACATCCTGATTCCAAATATGGAATCCATTTTCATAAATTCAAAACACAGAAGTGGCAGAAATTAATTTAATTTTAATTCCCACTGTCAAAACAAAAAGTGTGTTTTTAAGAGATAAGAACTATCAAAAGATTGACACTTGTTTATGTTCGGTTTAATTGTAAAATTATGTCCAATGAACAACATTATATTAAATGGTTAAAATATATTCTAAATATACTTTAAAACTGCTAAAATTCATAATTTATCACTATTAATTATTTTGATTAAAAAAGTTGTTTTTAATTAAAATTTAGTAATTTTCACTATTCATCAAAATATGAAAGTTATCCGAAAAGTAACAAAATTTCACCTTAGGCTAAATTAGATATTCCGAATCCAAAAATGAAGTCCATTTTGAAATATAAAATATATATAATTTTAAAAAGTAGGTATTACTATTCATAACGGCTAGTTTGATCGGTTGTGGTGTGTGTTAAAACTCGAAGTTGCGTACAACACACGCAACTGTTTTATTCAAAGGAAAGCATACCGTGGAAGCTTGGGATGTTTAATTTTAATTTTTTTTGATGTCTCCATTTAGTCAAAAGTTTAAAATATTGTATTTAAAATGTTGTCACTATTAAAAGTTGATAAAAGTGCAATACTGAAAATGAATCTGTTCTTGCATTATGACTAAGAAACTCATAATATGGATTCTAAAATTATAAGGATTATATAAAGTTTAAAATTTAGTTAATACTATTCATGACCTCTTTTAATGGCTTTTTTTTGTAAGTCAAGGTGTGATTGAACTCGGTGTTGCGTGTAGTGCAAGTTATTGAATTATTTTAAAGAAATAACACACTATGAAATCTTGGGGTGTTACAATTCATGGAAGCTTCATGGGTGCTGCAAGGGTGTGTCATTGATGTGGTTGTGGATTACATATCGGAGATGCTCAGGTGCTACGAGGGATCATCCATGGTGAATAGGGATTACGCAGGGAATCTTCTCAGGTGCCGCTAGGGAGTGGCAGTATTGAATGGGGATTCTTCATGGAAGTTGTCCGAGTGATACTAGGGAGCAATAGTAGTAAATGGTTCTTACACATGGAAGATGCTTGGGTGACTCTAGAGAGCAGAAATGTTGTGGATGGGGCTTACACAAGATAGATTCCCGAGTGCCACTACGTAACGATAATGGTGAATGGGGTTTATGTGTCGAATCTGTTTTGTAATGTCTTCTTCATGTCAGACCATGAGGGCATCCCATGTACACTGCATGAGTTAATAATTATATTTAACATCGTTTTAATTGATAAAGTGTGTAGGGATTTTGAAATGAGCAGTGTGTTCTGCCTTCCTCAAGTCTGGTCATGAGGGAATGTTGACATGATGATTGGTTGATGGAATATGGTTTGGGTCTTACACCTTAGTAGGAGTCCCATAGTGGTATTTTTCTATTCATCTCATGATCATGAATATTATTATGGTTGCATAAGGCATCCTATTAATGATTGGGAGGGTATGATACATTTTAGAGTTATGTAGTAATGACTATTAGGAAGAAGATTCTTAGAAATTGTTGGTGAGAAACTTATACAAGAATATCCCTTTTTGGTTCAACATGAAATAGGAGTAAGGTTAAAGGGTTTTTTAGAGTTTTTTAAGGAATTGTTTGAATCTAGGTGATGGTGGAATCCAAGATGAGAATCCCAACTCATGATATTAGAAAGAGACCAAGAGGAATATGTCAACTCAAGGCATTTCATGGAGTTTGTAGGAGTATCTCAAATCATGGTATTGCAAGGATGGATGCTGGGGACACACAAGGGCACAACCCCAAATTTCATCAACCTAGATGAAAAAGTTCACAGATCTGAAGGTCTCTTGAAGGATTGGGATTCACAAAGATTATGGTATTTTAATGGATGCCCTGATTCATAAGGGATGTTCGTCAAAAAGGTTGAATGCTTTATGGAGCCCCAAGTTCATCAAAAGGACTTCATCCCTCCCAAAGGGCATAGGACTTTACAAAGGGCATCTCCACATGGGGTGGAGGCTCTTAAGAATGCAAAGGAAGTTGCTTCGTGAAGCCCAGGGGCATCATATAATGGATATTGTGGAGAACATAATATTTACTAACTAAGAACACAAGGGTTCAACCCGGTAGTGTGTCTTATTTAAATGAATTAATAAGGGGTGGGGTTTATAGTAAAGGGGGTATCATCATCTTGAGAAGTGCACTACAAGGTAAAAAGGGCATTGTAGTGGTCATGAGGCTCATCAAAATCGCAATACCTACTATGATCATCCTTTGTAGAGTTCATGGGGCTCGTTGGACTCATGAAGGAATCTGTTAACTACCTTTGCAGTGGCCATGGATCTTTTAGAACTCACAGAGGCATCCGTCAACATTCATCGTGATCGTGGAGGGAGCTCTGTGAACCATAGGTTCATGAATGGGCTCCACAAATGGGCTGCACGAACCATTTTTATGCCTTACATAGAAAAAATATAACTTCTAATCTGTAACTTCATTCAAGCTCCATGACCAATCAAATCAAAGCCTGAAAAATGACATACCCTCATGGATCATGTTTGGTTCCATTGAATACATATTTTGGACATGTTTTCCGTTTCTAAAATACTCAAAGCATCTACTTGGGAATATATTTAACTAGATATGTATTATTAAATAATTAATTATTTAATTATTATTATATATGTCACCCCTTTCACCAAAAATATTATTTCACCATATTTTTAATAAATAAATTATTTTGTTGTAGATCCAAATGATAATTCAGGTAATTTTACTATGAGATTATTAAATTTTATGAGGCACCAAATGTCTGCAATTAATTCTTTATCAGGATGTATCCTAGTTTCTTATTCAATTCCTCATTGTAGATCAAAATCCATTCACAACGATAGGGTAGTGTGATCATAGGTGAAATGGTCAACCGTATTTACGTCTCCACGAAGCTTTCAACACATTCATCACTCAATAAAAAATTGGACCCCTTTTATGAAAAATTGGTTGCTACAATAGTTATCCATATTAAATCCCTCCCAAGGAATTTTAGTATCCAATAAACGGATTAAAAATATTGATCTTGGAAATCGTGGTTATTATGGACCATTTTTTAATAACATCTCTGTTTGAAGGATCCACCGATATTATCTTTCACCTGATAATGGATAAAGAATAAAACATTTTGTATTTGTATTTCACATTTTATGAATTTTCCATACATCTTCTCTTTCCTCAAAGTCACCAACCCAATCATCAAATTATATTCATTCTCTTAATTTCAATTATATCTGAAGGGTAAGGATGTAGGTGAGCCTGCTCCAAAATATTTTATTAAAAAATATGAACAACAAAAGGAGGACTACATGGAAATTTACAAAGATAGGTATACACATCCCCATGTACATCCATCTCAACCAATCTATGAAAAAAATTCAATGGCCCAAAGAACTAGATAGAGAATACCCCCTCAATTTTTTTCTTAGAAATAGCATCAAAAATTATATTAGCCTCATGATAATCATGCATCACAATAATGTATAGTTGATCTATAAGCTTAATACATTCAATCAATGACGGTAAAATCCACCATGGAAAATTTCTAGAATGGATTATAATAATATTAGCTATAAAAGATTAATTATATTACATCCAAATATCCCTCCATCCATGATGAATGGAATACCTCAAAACATTGATCATATCCCATAATTCATATATAATCACATAATTATTCCTAATGAAATGATAGAAACATCTTTTAACGAAGCCCCTATGAGTGCAGAAGATTCAACCACAACCTGATGGTCTTCGTGCACCCAAAGCCACCCCATCAACATTTATTTTAAACCACTGAGAAATCATAGGAATCCATATTATAAATCTCACCAAGAGTGGTTTGTTGTATATTCAAGTAACACAAAGGGATCAAAAAAATCATCAAATCAGAGAATTAATTTCTCATTTCACTATTATGTCGAATTGCTGCATCCATAAAACCATGATGCACCAACCTAATTCTAGTATGTAAGTTAAGAATTTTTTTCCATGTCCAAGGAATTTATTCCCTTCTAGATAAAAGATTTGATAGTTGCTCAACCAATAGAAGTAGCGCCTATACCAACTCATTGTAGCTCGCTGCAAATACAAAACTCATCAGCTACTCGAAACCATCCATGGTGAAGCAGCAATAAAAAATATCCTATCAATTCATCCATAACTACATGAGAATTAAAAATATATAAATACATGGTCAATAGACTCGTCTTCCCTAAAGCATAGGTAGCAGATTAGAGCCATGTTGAACAACACACGTTGAAGTACCTAGTGTAATGGTAATCTATTTTCTAGATTCTCCAGATGAGCAATAAGGCATAAGGCATAATATGATAATTCTTAAAGACATGTTTCCAAGAAGGAATAATTAGGGAAGCAACACATTTGAATATTTAGTATTATCTTATGATGAACATTCCATTCAAGGTGGGATTCCAAATAAGTGTTTCACAATCAGTGTAATCATATATGTCAACATCTCATTTGAGGTGATTTAGGAGCAGTGCATAAGAATTGGTATTGCATTGAAAATTAGAAACTGAAAGATCGTTCATAAGTTTAGGGACTTTCACAACTTTAATGATTGACATTGAAATCCAATCAGTCCTCTAATAGATAAAGGATGAATCATTGTATATAATCCATTTTTAAGACTGTAACAATTTAGTATAAGAATTCCTTATAGAGGTCTAGGTCAAACATGTGATGTATATAGATTATCCATTTATCAATTTATTCAAAAACCTACCTTATAAAAATTTAAGAGAAATATCATTGGAATTCTGAAGAATCCAAGTAAACTTATTAATCAAATCCTCATTGAAAATCCGAAGATCCTTAATTGTCAAGCCTCCCATGTCAAATGGTTTAACACATTCACTCAAAGAAATAGTAATTAGTTTCTTATCCTTAATAGAGCAAATCCAAATGAAATTTATAATTAAAATATTGAAGTCTTTAAGAAGAGATATCGGCCACCTATAAATAAGGAAGGTATAGACATACATGGAAGTGATTACAGAGTTAAAAAGCTATACTCTTCTTGCCTAAGACATTGAATTTTTCATCTAGGTGTCCATTTGATTGATAAACCTTTCACAAAAATTCTCCATGTATAATATTTTAATTCTAACTCAAAATAATTGTACTTCAAGGTAAATAAAATTTAAATATTCTCTTCTTACCCCAAGCTTCCATAAAACCATGTTTTACCTATAAATGATAAATCCTTCTCCTAAAATAATGGATGATTTTATCCAATTTATATATTTCCTAGAAACCACATCATATTTTTCAAAGAGAGATTTGATATTCAAAATAGTGACTTTATCTACATTTCCCAAAAAAATAGAATATCATCTATATAAAATTTTTGTGAAGGTACAAAAAGATCCCTTCCAGCTTTTATTTTCATATATAAACCAACATGTCCATGGTCACAAAGGCATGTTCTAAAATAATACTTGAAAATCCAAAAAATTAAATCAGATATGGAGTCCATTTAATGAAATCATATGGAACAATGAAAGAAACCTCTAGGGTATCCATTAATAAGAACAGAAATCATCGAACTCTTAAGAATGAAATTATCTAAATTCATGCGTCTATTAGAGAATCAATGCAATTTCATAACATAAAAATTTAAAATCTATTTTAATGTATCAAAGTATTTATAAATATCAATCATAAGTTCCATTTTTTCGTCTTTCACCCTCTTCTTTATAATTTTAAGACACTCAGAGGCAGTATATAATCAATTTTTAATTTTTCTTACAGGAAAAAATCAAAATTTATTACTGGTGATAAAACCCTTGGTTATCCACCCAATTAATCTAGACATTAATTTACTAATGACTTTGGGGATTTTGTTCCTAATATCCATGAGTTTGGGATCCTTTATATCAAGATAATTTTTTTTCATTGGGATCTTGTGAATGAAATTTTCATTCACACCAAAATGAATATGTGTCTGAGAAAAAACGTTCCCCACATCAGTAGTGATATTAGAGTGAATAATGTCTAAATAGAACATTAAAAACTTATTATAGAACCCATATTTTATTGCATTACTATCAGAATTTAAAGAGAAGATGGCTGATCTGATTTGTTCTTTAGAGAGGATGCTTGAGTTATCATGGTGTTTTAGAAGTCATCAACACTATGAGTGATTTTGTGGAACATTTTGTGAATAATATCAATATCTGTATCCATATACAAACACTAAAAATACCATTTTATGAATGGAACACATATTTATTAATCTTGATAGTAGTGATCCCTTTTCTAGTTTTCTTCTTCGTGTGCATATAATGATAAAGACCTGAATTTATATCACCTTCTTTCATCTATCTTAAATTATATTTATTTTGAATGATATTTTCATTAAGAGTCATAAAATCATCCAATATTGAGATAGCAGACATCTCATCCCTGTAAATAATCTCCTAATTGAAGTTACTCCTTTAATATTGAATCAAATTATTTTCAGCATCTCTAATATCATAATAAATTTCAAAAAATGCGTTTTTCTCTACAATATAATCTTTTATATGATAGCTTTTAATTTGATATTCAATATATAAAAAGGGGTTCCAATTAAGAATTCCTCCCATGCTTCACTAATAACTTATCTACATCTCGAAATCACTAGCCATGCATTATTAAATTTGAAAGGTAGGGGCTAACCATGGGATATTAAAGCAGACAACCATTAAAAGTGGAGTATGATCAAAGTGGACTCTTAGAAGAGTAATTTTTTAAATATTCAGGGCTGGATGTGAATCATCAATCTGAAGGAAACACCTATCAATTTTATGGTCTTGTATTCCATGAAGGGTGAACCTGCTCCAAGTGTAATGTGCCCCCAAAATTGAGACCTCAATTAAATTTCATCAGTCAATGAAATACAAAAAAAATCATGAGATTCAAGCCTAATAAAATTACTCCTTGTCTTTTCCTGAGGTTTTAACACAATATTCAAATATCCAGTGACAATCTTGTTTTGTCCTGTATTCATAGCTAACTCCTCCATAGTCGAAATGAGATCTTTTCATCCAGTATATTGATTCAAAGCATAAAAAATGTGAACAAATTATCATTACAACTTATTTTAGTAGAGGTAGTTATAGATTTTTAATCATTAGAGTCTAAATTGAGGAGATTTTATCCTTCTTAAGAAGCCAAAGATACTTCCTAGAATCTTCTTGAGTAGCATTATTTGAGAAAAATGAATATCCAAGGTTATACCACTTGAAATAATTCAAATATTCAAAATACATTCTTGGTTAATCAATCCCAATAAGTAAAGGTTTATTGGTCACAATGAAGTGCCTATGGTTTGTGACTTTGGAAGAATTCCCAATCCCTTGTCAATTCCAATATAAAATATTCATTAAATAAGTTATTGGGACCTTGTGTGAGGCTTATCCTACTGCTGTTTAATAATTTTTTTCCCATTATTATTTTTATTTCCCTTTCATTTCATAGATTAAACTACAAATGAAACAATGGGTGGTTGATGATTTGGAAAATAATCATTAATGCCACCTGGTGTGGGTGGTTTTAAAGAATGAAAAGTCTCTTCAATAGATAGATCCTCTTTCTCATGAGACCATAGAGAACCAATAAATGGAGTAAATTTTTTTAGGGATTTAATTAGATCCTAAGTAGTATGAATAGTTACCTTCCTCATAGATTTGTACATTAAGACGTTAGAGAAAGATAACATAGAGAATATTTATAATTCATTAGTATTTTTATCACCCTCACTAGCCATAATTTCAGTCATGATTTTTTCATAGTGATCAGATTCCTATAAAATTTTATTTAAATCCTTCACAAACTCAGATATCACAGCTATAGGTGTGCGCTGGTCACTATGATAAATTATATCATATGGTTGCAGAGGGTATGGTTTTCTATCAAAAGCAACACTATATTCACTATAATATAATTGTATAGGAATTGTACCATTATCCACACATAAAGGTGGATTGATAACCAAAATATCCTCATAACTGTCATCCTTAGTAGTTGAAGCCTCATCAGGTTTGTCACGAGCATAGTTAGAACCCAAAATCCATGTTAATGACTCCACCAGCTTACCTTCCATGGTGGATTCAAGATCTAATTCTAGATATTTGTGATCTTTAGAACCATTCCCAATGATACCATCAACAGGATAGCTAGGATCATTAAAATTATTGTCAATTGTATTGTTGGAATGGTCATATATTTAATGAAATCGCAAAACTAGGTAACCTAAAACAATATTTAATCAAAACCAAACTAGATTGCAAATTGTTTATACACAAACTATGGTGATTAATTGATGTAATAAAATAATCCATAGAATGCATCAATGGTCATACAATTTGAAAATAAGATGAATTTTAATTGATAAATGATGTTTTAAACAATAAAAAAAATGAATAATAAATAAAAATAATCCCTAGAAACATCCCCCATTAATCACTTCACTAGATAAAAAATGAACTACTCACTCATTCTAGGCATGATAAGAATGAGCAACATAGGTACCCAAAGATGAATGGTGGAAAAGAACGATGGTGAATAAGGGCTCTAGATTGTCACTCCTTTATTTGTAAGAGTTCATTTGGCATTGTAATTGATCCCTTTTGTCCCATATTCCCTTCAAAGTGTAGAATATGGGGTCTTTATATAGGCCTAAACCGTAAAACCTTTTCTGAGTACTATTTATTTTTATTTCTGCCTCCATCGTCACGACGTGTAATCTCTCTATCCTCTATAGTCGCGAATCTCGACGTAATCTTCTCCAATAACATGTCTCAAAAAAAGTCACAACATTTAATCTAGTTACATGATGTGTAATGGTGTTTCACAACATGTAATCAAGTCATGAATTGTCCTGTGGAGATAATTCCCTTTGGAAAAGTGATGACTTGTAATTGAATTACATGACATGTAATCATTCTACTCCAAAATTTCCAGCATTCTCCATCTTCAAAAATCCTATGTCACACTTCTTTTCTTCCCTCATGGTGTGAAATGTCCTTTATCTCATATTTCAATCCCATTTCATTCCTTTTCAAAATATTCATTGAATTCTTCCATACTACATAAACAAGTTAAAACATTCACATATTGGAAAGAATATTCAATTAAATATCAAAAATCAATACATTTAAATTCCCAAAAATGAATGCATGAAATGCACTTATCAATAAACATAAATGATATATAATGATATATTAGTTATATTCTAATGATTGACTCTCAATTTAAGATATCCAAAATTAAGTTCAGTATCAAACAAATAATGATCTACATGTATTTAATCAAACATTTCTTCATTATGGATTAGATGATACTTTTTCGATATAGTGACATACCTATGTTTTTTATAATAAATAAAATGATGCACTGAACAATCATTCATATTTAAAAAATAGTAGTTTTACCCTATGGTGACCCACTTAGGAAAATGAATCCCTCATCAAGATTATCCTAGTGTGACATCTTAAATTATTGCAACTCAATCAAGGCCATTATTGAAACAACCCAGGTCATGATAAGATAAATCAAAATCAATTTTATTAATTTTTATTAAATATATTTTATAGTACAATATTCATTATAATAATATTATGAACCTTTTCAGTCAATAAGAAAAGGATTTGTTTCTAACCAAATTGGGTTTTCAAGAATTATATGAATTTATATAAAATCATGATTTCTAAATTAAATAATATTATATTGAAGATTTTATATTCATTTTTAGTTAAACCAAGTCAAAATATATAAATGATTTATTTTCGATAAATTTATGAAATGTTTTATCTTTCAGTGAATAGTGAAAAAGAAATTTTTTATTAAAAACTTCCTTTTATTTTAAAGTATTGGAAAATAAATATTATATTTAAGATTAGATTAAAAATTAATTTTTTTAGTTTTTTTAAATATAATAAAATTAATTTTATTGTAATTAATTTTATAGTTTAATTTTTATGTAAACATTTTTAAATATACAAATGCATTTTTCTTAAAAAACTATTTTCAACAAGTCGTGTGGGGTTAGTTTTAGATAAAATTATTTCATTTATGTTTATTGAATTTAATAAAATGGATATCATTTTCCTATTCATTCTTAATATGTTTGGTAAATAATTCATTCATATTAATATTCATTATGAATAATAAGCAAAGTAAATATTTGTTACCTCAGTAAGGTTAAATTTAGTAACAATAGTTAAAAATAATATGATAAGGACTAGAAATTACTCTAAAACTATCTTTTATTTATGTTTATTGGTGTGGAGAAATATTATCTATCCTAGATTTTATTTCATAGAAATTTTGTGTGATTTTTATTTGAAAATGACAATAATAATATTTTATGTGATGAAAATTAAAAAATTTCTTGATTTAAAATTTCAATTATATATCCACATAGGTATAGAAGTAAGTTTTGAAAGAATATAAAAGTTTATTTGACAAAAAATTAAATCTTTTTTATTAATTGAATTTATTGATAAATTATAGTGAATAAATAATTACATTAACCGCTTATTTAATAATGAAATAGTGTTTGTACAGGAAATAGATCATTAAATTAATAATTTCAAAAACATAAAAAGATATATTTTTAGAAGAAATTTGGATCTAATAAAATATTATAGTTTTTAATAATTTATTATACAATGTAAAATGGTTTATATTTATATTCTATTTCATTCAAGTCATTTTCAAAGTAAAATTTTGTGAATAGTAATTATACTGATATTAATAGTATTTTATATAATATATGTTTTATTATGTTATTTTGAAATCAAATAAATCTTAAAAAATGAATATTATGATCATAAATTTCCTAGAAGTTATTTATTTTTTCATTTATGAACTAAAAATTTACTTATATGTAAATTTATAAAATTATTATATTTAAATTTATATTACCACTAATAATGTTAAAAACATTTAACGAATGTGTTAAAAGAATGTATGGATTTAAAATAATATTAAGCATTTAAATATTTCATTTATGACTATATTAAGAAAATATACTAATTATATTATAATCCATATCATTTTGGACTGATTTTTAAGAGATGGACACATATTATATTTTAATATTTCATGTATTTCCAAAAGCGCCCCTCCACACACTTTTAAAGGGCCACCCCATATCCTCTCCTATCCAAAAATATATAACTATTTTTTTATAAAATAACCATTAAATTACCTTACTAAAATACATTAATAAATTCTAGAGGTGTTATTGTTATATAAAATACCAACCATATAGCGCTTATGTTTTAATGAAAAGACGGTTGTTTGAAGAAGTTGTGTAACTTTTAAACATATCTATTGATTTTATGTCTTATTATAAATCATTAAATCCTTATTTAACCATGATGAAAATATAATGTTAATATATTACATACACTAAGATGTTATTATATTACATTGATAACGTATATCCATATCTCATTCTATAAATGGGAAATTAAACCATCACATGTCTATATAGAGGACTACCACTACACAATCTAATATAATTAGTTTCCCTTAGACACCTCACACAGCAGGAAATAATGATGGATTTAAAGTTTACATATTATATTAATTATATAATTATAATTCTAAAATGATATTATATCATATATTTTATTATATTTACATACATTGAAAAATGATAAAGATGTTTGTGTGTATATGTTGCTTACCACCTCCATATAGCAATGTGATTCATTTTTCATCAACAAATCACATGGATTGTATAAATATTGTATTTGAAGGGGAAATATTAAATTTATGATATAATAATAATTCTATATTATTAATATAATACTTAACTTCTTTCTTTCACGTTTTTTGAAAAATTGACACATTACACAAGCATACATATGACCAACCATTTCCATAATTGTGACATAATTCACATTTCATAACCATCTTGCATGGTTGGTTTTGAAATTATAATTAATGTATAAATTTTTTAATTATTTCATTATTTTTTATTTATATGATGGAGTCAATATACCTTTTACCATGGTATTCCAATGGAATTTTGATGTTTTGAACCAAAAAACCTCATACCAATTGATGTAGACTTGACTTATTATGTAATGAAAAATGTTATGAAAATAAATGTAATAAATGTTTTAAGGATATGATATAAAAACTATAATTTCATCATAATAGATAAAATACTTGATATAAGTTTATTATACATATGTTAAATGACATACATAACAAATATGGACTTTATGTATAGGATTTTGTCTCGATTTCCATTCATTGAGACATATTTTAATGTTATAAAACTAATTTAATTTATATCGTGTATATAATTTCATTTTATATATAATATAATGAATCCATTATATTTCATTTTATTTTATTCTATGATTCAAATTTCTTCATCCAAAAGGTTTTGATTCAAATGTTACTCAATTTGTATGTTGTTTCTTATCTCAATTTTGTTTTATTCGGTTATATCACTTATTATGTCATTATATTTTGTAAATATTATTTGTGAATAGATATAAGTTGATGTATTTTGTATTTAAACTTTTTTATTTAAAATTGATACACATTATATCTCTGATAATTAATTCTAAATTTATTGATTTAATCATTGTTTGAGTCATTTTTCTCCAATTTTTTTATTTAGGAAATATTATTATGTCATAAACATATATTATTTGATGCAGTGTATATACCACCCCTTTATATTTTAAATCATGAATATATATTTTTTATGGTTTAAAGAGTTTCATTTGAAGTATTTTAATTCATGTGATTTAAAATCAAAAGTTATAAGTAGTGATATTTTCTATCGTACAATATCATATTATTTTGGGATTATACATCTTCAATGATTAATTGATAGGGATCATATGATATTATTTTATTGAAAAAAATATATTGTGTTTTCCTCTATATATTAAAGTAATATATGTGTCTAATTTATATTTCCTCCTTTATTGAATAAAATGAAATTATTAAAGTTGTTTATAAGTGATACTAGTTTTATATGTTCTTTTATATCCAGAGTCTTTCACTTACATATTCATGTTTTCTACAATGTTTTCAATAATTTTATTTTATACTAATCAATAATTTCATAATTTTAATTTACAATATCTTTTACATTCATTTAAAAAATATTTAATGTAAATTTATTTAAATTTTCCAAATGTGTAACTTTATACTATCTTTACAATTGTTTAAAAAGCTTTTTTATTTTTAACATTTCGAACATAAATGGAATTTCCCATTATAGAAGACAATGTATTATTGAAAACTACTTATATAATTTTCAAAATTCATTTTAAATTATTTTTATGCACATTATATGTTTAATTTTTAGTATTAAATATTGATTTTCAAAGTGGAAAAGTTATTTTCATGAGGAATGTTTTTAATAATATTTTAATTGTAATTTAATTATCCAAATAGAAAAACCCATGATGTTGCGTATGATTTTCTAGGGATATATTTTAATTATAACATCATAATTATTTATTTAGATAGATTATGATTGTTTTTATTAGATTTTCAAGGAACTCATTTCCTTTTGAAGGTTAAATCAATATATGAACAAAAAATTTCTATTGTAATGTTGAAAAATGATTTCTTACATTTTTTTCTCATGATATGGTACATATAAATTATTTATGAAAGAAATTTTGTGGAGTGAGTGCAACCCTTTAGGGTAATTTGTATGATATTTCAATGGTGGGTCCATTATAGCCCTCTAATACATTGTTTAATGATGAAATATTTGACTATATATAAGTAAATCCTAAGAGATGAATAAGTTAACGGGATAACAGGTTACTCCAAAGAGATTATGGGTATTAAACAGGGTTGGTTATTATATCTAAATGGAATATTTAGTTTGTTTTATGATAAAAAATTTTATGATACTCACTTTTTTTATCTATGATCTCGATGAGTTTTTAATGGTTCAATTGATAAATATTGACATCACATGGCTCATGACTATTTATTTTGATGACTCTTTAAATTGTTAAATAATTATTCTATATAACATGCATAATGATCCACATTTTCATGGGTACGGAATATCTTATGTTATGCCCATATATTTTGATTATTACATCATACCCCTATTCTCATATTATTTTAATTTAGGACATCAAATTGTTAATGATTATTTTTACCATTGCAAGGATTTTGAGTACACCATTCTTATGTTTTAAATTTCCGTTAGATATAAAGAATAATGTAAAATTAAATCTCTCTTAAAATATTACAATTGTTAATTTTTTATAAAAGATGTCAAAGACTTAATGTGGAATGTGAAAAGAAGGGTATAGTGTTAAAAATACTCATTTGAAGATATGGATATTATTATGATAGAGTTTTTTCAAATTTAATAAAACTCATAAATTAAAAGGAACTTTGGTATATAAGGGACCCACTATTTCCATTTCACATTTTATGTATTAGATTGTGGAAATTGGGTCAAATTTAATAATATCATTTCCCTAAATTTTAAAAAATATGCTTTAATAACCATATTCCAAGAGTGTGGGTTTGAGGGTGATATAGTTGGTAATAATAGAAATGTTTAGATAACGTAAGAGAATAGTATGTATACATGTGAGGTTAACTTAAGAGTTATTGATGCTATCATGGGATAGTATGTTTAATTTCTATAATAAGTTACATGGCATAAACACCCCCTTTGATTATTTCAGTAATGGTTTTATGAGGTAATTAATGATATATTGGATGAATATTTATTATTTTAAGGTCATGTAACCCTTAGTTATTTATAAACCTACCAAAAATGGCCCAATCCATGACTACCCCAAGCCTACCTCTAATAGCCAAGGGGAAAATGACTAGCACTGAGTAGGCACATCATACACATAGAAGGAATTTGCCTAATGTACTTGTACACACACACACATCTTCATTCCCATACAATGTTGAAATGTAAAACAAATAGAACCAATGATTTCATACATCTATGATACCACAATCAGAGTGTGATAGTAAAGTACTAAAAGTGATAATGGGGAAAAATACAATCCCAAAAAAGAACTATAGAAGTTATAACCCTCTCAAATGGTGGGGAATACTATCAAATGTAACCACCCATAAAAAAACATTGTTTGTCTAACTCATGCAATGAACCACTAGCTCCAAGTCCTTCTAGAACACTGTAATATAGGTTTTCATGAACCATGTTGGAATTTCATCCATCATGACATCTTACTCGGTCCGAGACATAGATCGAAAGTTGTTTTTAATCCCCACGTGATGGAAACTAGTGTCATACATCAAAATGACCATAAGGGGGATTATTTTTCCCTCAAATAAACTATAATAAAATTAGTAAACTGAAAAAAAGGAATGAATAAAAATAAATGAATCTCAAAAAATTTAAAAACTAATCCAGGTACAAAATACAACAAATAAAAAACAAATCAAAAACTAAATACAAACTGAGACTGAACACGCCAACATGATCTTCGAGTGACCTCCTACTCACCTTCAACCACAAGACCAAACATCCCCAACAATGAGCACATGAATAAGGAACCTGAACCTGAAAATTGTCTTTGGTCTACCAAAAATTAATGGCACAAGTAGGGTGTGAGCTTAACATCTCATTGAAAATTCACCGTCAAATCCATACATTTCCTTTCTGGAAAATTTTCCATAAACACTAGCTTAAAATTCAAGTATATATATTGGTTTTTATCATTATAATTAATAAACACATATTTTACTTTTTCAAACATTACACGCCAATTCTTTATTTTTTTCAAAGATGATTTACCATTTTAAAATCAAAACCCGAATCAAGGAAATACCATGTTATGATGAAAATGAAAAAAAAAGTATTAATAGAAACTCAAGTTCTATAAAATGTAAAAAATAAAATATTGATATTAATCCAAGGGAATTTATTAAACATCCCTAGTGTGATCGCACAACTTACTTTAATCTAACTCACCTACTAGTGTATGTTGAAACTCCATAGTCCATAACCAACTGGTCGCTTGAAACTATCCAATCTAAATTCATTTTCAACCCTGAACTATAATGTGAAGGGGGTGTCAACCCATCTAATTAGGATCGAAAAGCGACCATCATTTGACCCTCTAAAAGATTACTAGGAGTCCCATGGTAATAATAATAATAATACATAGTGAAAGGGGAGTCCCTCACATTAATGACTCACCTTACCTGACGCCACATCACTTAGTTACCACAATCATCGACACCATCCACCTGATAACCCATATTGGGAAATCCTTCATTGGGGTTCCCATCTCATAAAAATCCATTCAAAATTTCCAATGAAGTCATCACATTATTTGAGTTTTAAAATCATTTCACAAACATTATGAAATGAAAACTAGGTCTTCACATCAAACTAGTTTTAAAAACAAATGTAACAATATATCATAGGTTCCAAACAAGCCTAACATCACATAGATTAAGAAATCATTTTTACCAAAAATATTTAAAATTCTAAATGATCCTTTAAAAAATTTAGAAATAAATCTACACCATGAAATTGAAAATGTCCCTTATACCAACCACTCACAAAAGAATAAAATAAGATTCCAAAAAGTATAGGTTTTGAAGAAAAAATTTGAGACTAAATTTTAGAGTTACATGAAAAATATACACACCATTTATAAGATATGTAACTATTTTAGGGATAATGGGATAATATATAATAGTGAAACATTTTGAGAAAAAACCAAGGCTCAAATAAATATTCTTTTTATCAATGCCATCATCATTTGAGGATCATCCATGTGTTCACATTGTAAACCCATGGCTATTCCATCATCCAATGACATACATAAAACATCCATGAAATCAATCAAAAACCATTTTCTAGAAATTCCACTTGCCTTTAAACCAACACAACAAGTCAAACAATAAAAATATCACCAATAGTCATTTTAAATTTAGAAACCATTATACAAAATTTACAAAAACATAACAAGAAATAATATTTATCCAAACAACATATTATGCCCAATTCATAATTTAAAACCATGTTACATAGGGTAACAGAAGTCAAACATAACCATTAGTGCTAAATTTCATTTTATGAAATTAATAAACATTTAATGAAACACCTTATGTGCATAACTATATAGCATGCTTAGAAATACTACATTAAAACCTCTTCCACTAATTTTTTCCCACAAGAGAACATCATACCAGCAATGAAATCATACTATAAGCATGAAAAATTCATCTTTATTCTATTTAAAAATGCACAAGCATTAATGGAATGTGTCAGAATGGAAAATATTGGAAACACCTACCTTAATAGAGTGTGAATGCAATTAAACATAAAGGAAGGGAATCACTAATCCCAATGGATGATCTCCACACACTAAAATAAAATAAATCAACTAAAATCATCAAACTTAAACCTAGTGTTTGTACAAAATAAGAACATGCTAAGGGAGAACCAAAAAAACAATATGAGAGAATAAGACGAAGATAAAGTAGGCCAAAATCTTTAGAACTCACCATAGATCCTTGGAGGAGAATCCATAAAGGGAGGATAACCAATGGAAGATGGGTCTTGGGACCCCTTCGTGCACCAAAAACAACCAATTGGGAGGGGTATCAAGTGAGGGAAAAAATAGGGGAGGATAGATAAGGGGTTTAATGATTTTAATAATCTGGGCATGTTGCATGGTTTGGTTTCATGGTTTACTGAACTATCCCCAAATAGTATGGTAGTCACTATCCAAATGGAAATAATCCCTTGTGTGGTTTTCACATAGTTTACCACACTTTGTGAAACCTATGCGCCTTACCCGAGATGTCAAAACCAGGATACATGATTACCTGGCCGAAAACACAAAATTTACCTTAACCGTGCAATGACCTTGTTCCAAAAAAAACCCTCCTGGGACTTCCAAAATTTAAAAATCTAAATTGAGGTTCAACCATAACCTCAACCAAAAATATCTAAATCCATGAAAATAATAAAATAAATTGGTTTCCAAGGTTGGGGTGGGATAATTCTTGCCACCAAAAACACATTATTCTGCCAAAATGTTACCTAGTTGAAATGTAAAAAAACTTGATTTCATGCCCGATCATAACCAAAAGAAACCACGAACCTCAGGGTGAACTTTCACATTGCAAGTCACACTTGATGGATTCTAATGAAAACAATATCCTAATGGATAATAGGAGAAAATTATATGGTTATACCCCCCATAAGAACTCACCTACTACTTTTCCATGACTTCAAATCAGCACAATGAGGGAAAATAACACAAACCTTTTCATATTAACATAGAAACACATCTACTGTGGTTGTGAACTCCCTACATAACTAACCCAATCTTCTTCACATTATAAAAACAACGCCACAATTGGAATTGGAAATTACTCAAACAAACCAAACCTATAACACTAGGATAAACCCATGAAGGGAACACTAGCTAAATAGTGAGCTGAAACAACAACCCACAAATTCCAAAATTCTGAAGCATCCACCAAACAACCACAATTAAATTAAAGACCAGCCTAAACAATTTCCAAGCTCACTCAAAGAAGAAAAAATTATTAGAAGAGAAACAATAAAATAAACAAAAACATCATTTTTCTAATAACAATGTAGAAACTAACAACAACAACAATAAGAAGAAGAATTACAATAGGAAACTTCAAACATCTTCACCCAAACACTAGATACATAAAATAGGCCTATGTTTCCCCACATCCTAGGTGGTTCCTAAATGCATTTAATATTCACTCTAGGTCCTATGGATAGAGCCCTGCTGGTGGAATCATCGACTCCCTCTCTACCAGAAACCGACATCCTTAGATAAAAACTTCTTCAAGAAACACTTCCTAAATAATTTCTCCATATTACCCATATGGCCACAAAGATGAAAAGACTATAGAGGATTTAAACAAGATAGATTCCAATGCCTAAACTAGCCACACTGGTGGAAAACAAGTTAATGTTCTGACAAGATGGAAGTTAGAACCAATGAAGGTTAATTTTCAAAGACAGGTTCCTCCATCATACGCTAATCGCCAGATGGGGAACCTTAATAATAAAAATTAGTCACTAGAGTTACAATTTCATGCACTCTAGAAAGAAACTCATCTACGAATTATTCATCCACTAAATTATCAAAAAAATATACCAATGGATTAGGGGGATCACACTTTGGTCACTAGATGAATACCCATGATGAAAAGAGAGCCCTTCAATAAATCATGAAACTATATCTCCATAGAGAAAGAAACCAGTTCCTTGAAATGATCAACACAGGCCTTCACCACCCGCTGGCCTTGTTGAATACACATGAACTCTTCCCTTTTTTCATCTTCACCTCCTCCAGTATAAATCATTGGAATAATACAAACTTGAATACTACCCACATCATCCATACATGCATTGATGATGTCTAAAACATCCTCTACTGATCCAAAGACAATCCCTCAATCAAACCCAATATAGCAGGATCTCTGACATATTTAGGAGTTACCAATGATTTTAAGACACTATAAACATTCCCAAGACACAAAACTACCTCTAACGTAACTTGGTAACCATGAAGAATAGGAAAAAACTAAGAATAATTGGAATCTGGGAAAGACCCACTATATGTTTTGGGGGACCTTTCTCGGTGGTATATTCTTATCAACACGAGATATCGAAAACCAATATCAATATCAATAGAAAAATAAAATCAGAATAAACATTTCAAGACAAGAGAAAAGGTTGTCCAATCAAACATCACCATTTAATTTCAATTTCAAAAACCGCCTTCTTATATAGCCACCATCCCAAAACTGAAATCATGTTTTTTAAAACAAGAACCCACTCTTTCAAGAAAAATTGACTCCCAAGAAAATTTTCCATTAAAACCCATTCTGGAAAACCAAATAAATCCTTCAATTTCAAATAATCACCCATGACATCCAATGAACCACCAGTTATGTGACCATCCCCTTTTGTTTACATTATCCATGTACACATTTGGACATGCACTTTACTCACATACCTGAACATATGTAAACATTAAAATAAGTAATAATGGTGACAAATTCAATTCCATCATCAAATTCAATAATTTATCAACTTCTCAATCCAATCTTCTTTATCTTTTAAGAACCCATTTTTTCATTCTGAATCCATTTAAAATAAACCATTCCCATTTAAATACTTGTTTTCATTTCAAAATCCCACCCACACCAACCAAAACCAAAACAAAAAATAACTTATACCAAACCAATTGAATGATGAACTAGTTCCCATGACTAATTAAATGACAAGGTTAGTGGACCATATCCCAAGAAAGCATCAACAACTAAGATGAACCTAAACTATGCACCCAAACTTCACATGGGTCACTACTCCATGTGAGATCATGAAATAACAGTGGATCACCTCTATTGTCATTCATCATACACTCAAGTCAAAAACCAAAATAAAAAAAATCCAAGAATAACTCTAGAATTTAAGGATCAGAATGAGTTATAGTTCATGACGTTTTTCCAGTACCTTCCACCCAAGTCTTGATAGTGCTAATCTCCAACTACCTGACATCCCAAATAACAAGGTCCTCCTATGATACCAATTTTTCACAAAACAAGCAAGAATAACATTGAACCCAACATCTGACCTGGTCCAAAACAAGGCTCGAATGTGTTCACAAAACCCATAGGATGGAAACTAGTGTTGGGAATAAAATAAATCACAGGGGGACTATTTTTTCAAATTAACAATATCAAATAAATAAATTGAACAAGGTAAATAAATATCTATAAATGAATCTCAATAAATATAAAAACAGATCCAGGTACAAAATAAAATAACTGAAAAATAAATCATAAAATAAATACATAAGGATACCAAACACACCAACATGCTCTCTGAGTGACCTATTGGTCACCTCTAACCCCAAGAACAAACTTCCCCAACAACGAGCAGATGAACAAGGAACGTGGACCTGAAAAATAGCTCGGTTGTACTGTCATCGAATGGAACAAGTATGGTGTGAGATTAACATCTCAATAGGCATCCACCATAGAATCCTTTAATTTCATTTCCTTAAAAGAGTCCATAAACACTAGTTTTAAATACTGGTACAAAAATAGTTTTTATCGTTTTAATTAATAAACACATATTTTCCTTTTTAAAAGACTACAAACCACAACTGTTTTTTTTTCAAAGAGGATTTGACATTTTAGAATAAAAACCCAAATCGAGGTAGTACCAACCTATGCTGAAAATGAAAATAATGTATAAATATAATACCAAGTGAAGAATAATATAAAAAATAAAATCAAGATAGTAAACCAAGGTAATTAATTAAACATCCCTAGAGAATTTCCTGGATATACTCAGATCGAACACAACTGTCAGTGTATGGTGCATCTTCACAGTTAACAACCAACTGACCTCTCTAAACTATCCAATCTAGTTTAACATCCCACTTTTACTTATAAATTCTAGGAGGTTCCAACCATCTAATTTGGGTTGAAAGGTAACCATAACTTTGCCCTCAAAAAGACAACTAGGAATCCCGTGGAAATAATAATAATACATTGTGAAAATAGAGGTAATCATGTGAGTGACTCACCTTACATGCCAAAACTGTATCTGCCTACCCTAATCACCAAAGCTGCCTACATGATATCCCACACAATGAAATCATCCATAGGGGTTCCCATCACGTAACAAGTCATTCATAAGTTTCAATTGGTCCATCACATCAATTTTGTTTCATAACACATTCCCAAACATTATAAAATTCTAACTCGATCTTCACATTATATTATTTAAAAAAACTCAGAATATATCTTAGGTTCCTAATGGGACTCACATCACATAGATTTATAAATCATTTTCCATAAAGAAATTCCCTATTCCAAAAAGGCCTTTAAGCAATTTAGAAATCAAGCTATATCATGAAATACCAAATGATCATTTATACCAACCACTGAAGAAAGCATAACTTAAGATTCCAAATGGTCTAAGTTTCACAGAACACATTTGAGACCAAATTTTTTAGTTACATGAAACACCAACGCACCATTTAGAATCCAAGAGACAATTATTGGGAAAAGTTAATAAAAAGGAAGGGAGAATAATTTTGAGAACATGAGGCTCAATGAAATCAACTTTTTATCAATCTCAACATCATCTTATGGCCCATCCATGTGTGCACCTTATGCACCCATGGATTTACCAACACCCAATAATATACATCAAGAATCCATAAATTAATTAAAAAACCTTTTTCAAGAAACATAACTTTTATTTAAACCAATATAATAAGTCAAAAAATTACCAGATCAATAGTAAGAATTTAAAAACTAAAAAACCATTATAAAACATTAAGAACAACAAAATAATCCGTAATAATCATCCAAACCAAACACTATGACTAATTAATAATTTAAAACCATGCTAGAAATGGTAACTAAGGTCAAACATTACAACACGTGGTCAAATTTATTCTATGAAACTAATAAACATTTTATCAAACACCTTATGTGCATAACTATATAACATGTTTATAAAAACTCCATTAAAACCACTTCCATTAATTTTTTCCATTAGGAAAACCTCAAAACGTGTAAATAAATCAAAACAAAATAATGTGAAATGTAGTTTTATACAGTTTAAAAATATACAAGAATCAATGAAACATGTCTTAAAGGAAAATAATGGAAACACATACCTCAATAGAGTTCAGATGTGATGAGACTTCAAGGGAAGGAAGAACTAATCCCCTTGGATTATCCGTACACCAAAACATCAAAGAAATATACCAAAATCAGAAAACCTTAACTCTTCGGTTTATCCAAGAGAGAAACAGACCAAGGGAGAACCATAAAATCAAGAGTAGAGAATATGAAGGAGATAAAAAAGGACAAAAATCCTAAGAACTCGCCTTAGATCTTTAGAGGATCATCGATCGAGGGAGGAAAAATAAAGGAATATGGGTCTTGGGACTGCTTTTTGCACAAAAAATGACCAATAGGGAGGGTGCCCGAGTTATGGTAAAAGGATAGAAGGATGGATTTAGGGTTTTATGATTTTAAATATTTGGGCATGCTACATTGTTTAGCCACACGGTGTTCCATACAGTGTGAAAACCATGTGGTAGTCACTATCCAAATGGAAAAAACTTTTCACACAATTGAAACATGATTGCCAAAACAATGTGAAACCCATGCTCCTTAACCCAAAACTCCAAAACAATATGCATGGTTACCTGGGAGAATCTGCAAGGTTTACCATAACGGAGCATTGACTATGCATAAGAAAAAAACCCACCAAGGACTTCCAAAATTCAAAAATTTAAACTAGGGATCAACCCAAACCTCAACTAAAAAGACCCAAATCCAAAATAATAATAAAATAATGTAATTCCATGTTCAGGGTGTGACATGGGTTTTCTTCTTCATAAGATAAGAAATGTGTGGGAAGATCCCATACAGGTGTGAGTACAACAATACCCAGTGGGAAACCACAAAAAAACTAAACTCAATGAATCAAGAATAGTCATCTCAATATAATGATATAATAATGAAAGGAATAAAAAAACCCTGATATACTCAAGAGGGACATCGTGCCTCTAGGTAGTCAAAACAAAATTTATAGGTACATGAATTTTCTTGATGAAATTATCTTTCTTGGATAACCCAATCTATGAGCCATTCTATCAGTAGAGTCTCTCATATAAGAGGTCAAGATCTTTGGGACCTTCTAAAGAGATCGCACTAGTCTTTTAAGACCATGATACTAATATAAGGGATCACACCCACGTCCTCTAGGGGATGCCAAAAACCCAATCTGGATCAACATGTTGTGTATGGGATAGTACTCAAACAATACTTAGAACCCAAATAAATTTTCCTACTAGATGTAGGATCAATTATTTGATTAAGGATTTAAGGTCAGTTCTACAAACCCTACATAGGATATAAAATGATAGAGGATCACACTTCGATCTCACAAATGGACACTACAAACTGTATATAAGACCCATCCTCCATATGGGATCACAATACATATATGTGGACATAATCTCACATTGTACCCCTATGGGGATAGACCATGTGAATATTATCAATTGATACTTTACCATCGTAAAAAACAATGGGCTCTAAACACCCTTAAAGGTGCCACACAACATGTACCGAGGGTACGCAACATGTCTATACATACCCTAGTTTAACTATGTTGTAATACCTCACACGACATGTAAATATCCAAAAACAATATGAGTAAGAATAGTACATTGCATTTAGAGATTGACTGAAACTCTGTCTGTGCTATCTGGTTGTGCCCGTGTACACCAGATCGTGTCCATATACACAGGTCATGTCCATGGACTTCAGCCTTCCCATGCCCATGTAACTTATAAGTTACACACAAATACACCAAAATGGGTCACATGAAGTGTGATAGGGGTCACACACTGTATGATATTCTTCTGTCTATAGAATCCCAATCACCTCATAGGGGGGTTCCCTTACAGTGTGAATTTCCATATTACACACCATGTAATCTTGGATGTCTATATCCCCCCAATTCCTCTTCCAAATCATTGTTCAAATCATCTTCACCACCTAAATCACCAGACAATCAAATATATATAGGGTCATCCAACCTTTATTCCACTATATATTAGGATTCCTCACTTCGAATCCACTCAGGAAATGCCCAAACGCACCTTTCATAGTCGCACTGTCGAATTTGGAATAAATAGGATCCAACAATCCTTACTGATCTTCCTCTAATAATCCTTTTCCATCATCCCATATTGATCACACCCTCAATCTTGAATTGTGTCCATGGTATTGAATAGTTGTTCTAAAGAATGACCATGCAATGATAAAATACCATGTAATCGTTGAACGATGGACCAAAGAAAATTCACATGTTGAACATGTGAAGAAATGGGGGAGGAATCCAAGAAAAATAATATGTAGGGAACAAAAATCATCCTTTTTTCATTTTTCCTCGATCTATTATTAATGATTTTTACTAATAAAGGGGAATTTTTAACAATGAAAAAAAATATCCATCTTAAACATTCAATTGTCGATGTCTGAATCAATTATTATTAATGGAATTTATTCACATTAAAAAGATGATAATTAATGGGATGGAAATTATAAATCAAACATCCTAGCTTGATTTTTTATTGATCACTAAAAAAGAACAATATTTCATTTCTGCCATTTGTGATATCCACAAAATCTTTTGATTCACGATCCTCCACCTAATCTGATCCAACATCATCTACCAACAAAAATCTAAAGAATCATATGAAATTGATCATATCAATACCTATGTTATGTGAATAACCTTATTTTTTAGGAAAAACCATGTTTAAATAGAGGATATATTTTTCTATGGTAACAAAAAATAAAATAAATCAATTTATTAATTTATTTTATTAATTTTTCACCTGCTACAATGTTTCTACAAACACCCAATACCAAAAGGGTTTTTTTGTGTCTAGGGTAAAACATTAATTTTAAACTCAATGGTGCCCTGAAATTTATTAATTGGGACCCTATTCATATAATATTAAATATTTTAGGAAAACTACACATGCATGATATTAATATATTTAATATATTTCAAAATATAATTCAAGGCACACGAAGCCTTATAATCTCACACAAACTCCATGCCTGGTTCCAAATTTAATCCATATAATATTCTAAGGAAATATATTGAAAATAATATTTATTACTTTCTCCCCACCCTAGGGATTTTCATTCTAGAAAAAGGAAAAACAACTAAAAAATATGAGGCTGTTGGGATATCATATAGGTATCTTTCTCTTAGGTTCTCTTTTAAATAATCATGATGCCACCGAATATGCACTAGAGGAATTAATTACCAATGAATGATCTTCTAATTTTTATTCTTGATCCCCAAAAGGTACTCAGAAAAAGTATCTCCATCTGCGATGTCAATATCACCACAGTCGATAACATGTGACGGATCATTCACGTACCTCCTCAACTGCAATATGTGGAAGAGTTCGTGCACTCAGTCCAACTACATCATTAACGATAAGCACTACTCCACCTCTCCAAATATATGTAGTATCGAGATAGGTCTAATTAATATCGTAGGTATCGTTTCTCCCAATAAAAATCATGGTAATCCATGTTTTGGTGAGAAACCTTAGAACACAAAAGATCCCTCCTCAAAGACCATAGGTCACCATAATTAGTCTTTATAAGACATCTGATGGATCTATGTAGTCCATATCTGTTTTTGGATTATTTGCACTATCTTTGATCCAATGAGTGTCGTCATGTATAAATCAATTCAAAAAGCGGTGACATGTAGGGATGCTCATTCAACTCCTTGAATGGTGTCATACTAATGGTGGAATGGTAACTATTTTTTATATAGACTCCCCAAAGGGTTGGTGATCCTCCCAAAATAGAAAAATATATCATGCAAGTTCATACAATTTCATTCAAGACCTGAATTTTCCTCTCAACCATATTAGTCTAGGGGAAAAATACCATTATCGAACACAACTATGTCCCAAATTCCTCTTGCAATCTTATCCATTATTGTGACTTGAAGAGATCATCGTTTTGGAAAATGATCATTAAGGGAACACCATGGAGTTGGAATATCTCTTTCATATACATGAATCCTGAACTCTCTACTAAATTTTTAGGTCAAATGGATAGGAAGTGAGAAGACTTGGTGAGTCATACTATAATCACCTAGATGGAATTGTGCCCCCAGGATATATGTGGTAATCCCATAATGAATTCCATGGATATATCATCACACTTCCACTCTTCCACCTCAAGGTTTTTAACTAAACCCACATTAACCTGGTGCTCAGCCTTCCCTTAATGAAAAGTGAGGAATCAAAAGAAACAGTACACATCACAACTCTATATTATTGGAAACCAAAACTAACATTGGAGGTCCTAGAACATATTTTCCACACATGAATGTAATTATAAATGAAATGTATGAAGCTCTCTCATCAACAAGTCCGGAAAAGTCAATGATACTATTTCATATCCTCTAAAAAGGATAATATTATCCCCACCTTCAGAATATACATCAGGATCATGTCCAATGGATGTTTGAGAATTTATAGTCTTAATGTTTGTATCTCTATGATGAGTTTTCTCTAACACACTGTAAAATATGTGTGGTAAAAATTATTGAATAAATATATGAAGCACCATCCTTGTCAACTATAGACAACTAAAATGAGGATAACTATTTAGACACCTCATCCAATAACTGAGAACAAAATCTTCTACTGAGAGCATATTCCACAACATTTCAATTCCCATGAGTATAGAAAATGTCAAGGTCATAGTCATGGAGAAACTATAGACATAATCTATGTCTCAAGTTATGATTATTATGAGAGAAAATATACATCATATTCTTATGGTTATAATATATGATATACCACTTGCCTATAAGGTAGTGTCTCTAAATATTCAGTGAGAAGACTACGACTTCTAGTTCAAAATTTGGGGTCACGTAGTTATGCTCATTTGGTCTCAAATGCTTGTACCCATAGGAAATCACTACCAACCACTACATTAGAACACAAAAAATTATGATCCCTAAGACATCATACAACACCACATATTTGACACCCTCCTCTAGAAATATAAATATGGGAAGACTCATCATCTTCTCTATAAAATCATAAAAATCTATTGGAACCTTTCCATCCACATAAAAGGACACGCCTTTTAGGTCATATCTATTAAGGGTGCTTCAACTCTTGAGAAATAAGGTAAAAAACCAATAATAGTACCCTATCAACCTAATGAAACTCTATTATTGGGTAAAAAAATTGGGTGGAACCGCATTAAGAACTAACTCAACCTTTATCGAGTCCACTTCCACTATTTTATATTAGATGAAATTTCTTAGGAAGTGCAGATATAAAAAATAAAACTGAAACGTAGAGAGATTACCATAACGCTAGTGTTGTTAGATCATGTCTAAGATAATCCACAAGTGTCCCATGTGATCCTCCCCATATGCTAAGTACAATGAGTTATCATCAATGAAGACCACCAAAAACATGTCTAAGAAAGGATAAAATATATGTTTAATGAATCCCATTAACACTTACATGGAGTTCATCATGTAAAATGGCATCACCATGTATTCTTAGTGACTTTAGGGACATTTAATATCATCATTGGTATATCATAATCCCTTACATCTATCTAGTGATAGCTAAATATAAAGTCTATCTTCCAGAACCATTACCCCCCTCTCAACTTATCTATGATTTTGTTAATCCTGGATAGTGAAAATTTATTCATCATGGTCACCTGATTAAATCACTTTTAATCCACACATAATCTAATGGTCAACTCTACCTTATTGGATAACAACACTGGGGTTTCCCAGGGGTAAACAATGGGTCTCACATAGCCCTTCTCCTATAGGTCCTCTAACTTGACCCTTAACTCATGATGATTTATGGGAGCCATCTGATATGTTGGTGAAGATATCACGACAAAACTATGGTGTAATTCAACACATATGTCAAGATATCTATGGGGAGGTAATCCTAGAATATCCTCAAGAAAGAATCTCGTGTACTCTACTACCATCGTAGTTAATAGGTAACCCATAAGATTCACTACTCCAAGAGTTATACTAGCCAATTGGTTAGGAATAAAATTCACTCTCCTATTCCTGAGCCCATATTAATCCACCAAGGTTTCCTATTCACCTACATAGTAAAACCTCATCCCATCATAGTGGGCGCACCCTATCCTCTGCCTAAACTAGTCAATCTATGAATAAACTATGTATAGTCAGTTTATACCTAAGATGAATTTATAAGGCCTCATCACTACTATAAGAATATCCCATAGAATGTTCTCACCTCAAAGAATTAGATCACATTGTCGACATAATTTTTCAATTGCTGAGTGAGTTGAATTTGAAGTCTCTAAGTGGAAGAGTCAAGCCAATGCTCAACCAAGATCTCTATGTTCAGAACAAGAGAAGTTTCAAGGAATGACTCAAACATATGTCTAAAATAATGTAGATAATGTATAAAAGATAGATATCGTACTTCATACCATCCCAAGATCCTTGGGGTCATATGCCTCTATAGCTTATAGGTGGCCACGTTTCTGGCCACCAGCATCATAAGTGTGGTGTGAACCACCTAGGGGCAGCGGTGGTATTAGGTCAAACCTCCGACCACATCCTATTACTCTGTTGATCCTATTGTACATCCAATACCCAAATAACCTCTCTTTTACCACATTTTTCTCTATCTTGGTGGTCCCTCAACATTCTCCTGATTGGTTTCATAACATGTTGAACAATACTTTGAAAGATGGCCCTAACAATCACAAGAGAAATGCCACCTTTCCCTCGGCTGACTGAATCCATCTTGACAGCCCTAGAACACTGATTATATATGTAGGGATCATCTTATAAAGGGGATAGAACACCTAAATCCATGCAACTACCATTATCTACCGACCACTATGGTCACAAATCCTGTGTCCCCACTACCAACACTCATCGTTTGTCCAAACTCTACAAGGAATATCTCCACTACTGAGGCATTCTCATGCAACCCAACATAGGAGTGTATGTATAGAGATATCACTGAATCCCTAATATCTCATCATAATCCCTTCCCATATGTATGATCTCTGAATAACATACCTATAACCATATCCACGAAGTATCATGAAAGGTATGTAAACCTCTCCGATTGCTCAAGCACTGTCTTACTACCCTGATATAAATGACGAATATTTTGGATGTGTACTGATCATAATGTGTCTAGATAAAACTCTACCCTCAATAGATTCTTGAATTATGAACATGATATATTTTTCTCATTTTGTGAGTTACTAAACTACACCATCACCTAGAAGATACCTGAAGAAGACTCTCTTTAAGTATGCCCATCCAATTTTTAGGTTTATTAAGAAGTTAGAAAGCTCAATTGACTACCTCAATCTAGTACTCAACCACCTAGGGGTCTTGCTCACCACAAAACCTGGGAGTTTTATTCCTCTAGAACACATAGAGTGAACTCAACTAATGTGCATTATCATTTGAAACTACGGGAGATAGATACTACTCAATGGGTTGTTGTATAGATGGTAAATGACCTATAGGTACTATCTCTATCATAGGTCCCTATACTGATGCCTTCCAACGCGGAATATCATCCTCTTGATCAAACAATGGAATCCTAGATAGCTATCTTCTTGAAATAATCCTGATATAAAAAGGATGTACCATGACCAAAGTGTATATCATGGGAGATTATTAGTTCATTGGATGATTATGGTATAGATATACACAACCAATATGTTTTTGTCAGGTTTGTGGGTCTTTTAATGGGTATTATTATTTAAATTAAAACTATACTACTGATTTTTCACTTGATGGATAATTTATGCATCATTAATGTATCACCATTAATGACAGTTATTTAATCCCTAAAAATTCTAAATAAATTATCATTATGTAGATAATTTTATTATATTTATGGATACTATTCTTCTTCTAAGTTTTATGATTTTTATCACTAAATTAAAATTATTATACTTATAAGATTTAAGAGAGAGACATTTTGTCACTTTCTTTGGTTTTAATAATAATTAAATTATTTTCATGGTGAAAAGTCCATGAAATTAATCTAATCTGACCCTTAGGTGATATGGGTTTACTTTTAGCCATCCAATAGAATTTTCGCATGTGTTAGGATAATTTTATAATATTATATTTACCCTTAGTTACCCGATTTACCTTTAACTATGGTAAATAAAATTTACCGTAGTTACTATTCATAATTCCCAAAAATAAAAAGTAGCTTATTAACATAATTTGGACCCACTGATTCCAAATATGGAATCCATTTTTCCAAATTCAATACAAAAAATTTGCAGAAATTAAATTATAATTAATCTCGTTGTCGAAAGAAAATGGGTTTTTCTTTAAAACATTGCAAAAAATTGAATTGATTTAACCTTCAAATTCAAGGTAAAATCAATGATAATGACATAAATTATATTAAATGGTAAAAATATATTCTATTTATACTTTAAAACCATTCAATATTATAATTTAACCACATAAGTTATTACGATGAAAAAAGTTGTTTTTATTTAAAATATAGCGTGTTTTTAGTATTCATTAAAATATGAAAGTTATCAGAATAATATGAAAAATTTATCCAAGGTAAAATTTTATATCCTGATTGCAAAGAATAATTTTATTTTTTAAAATTCAACTTATAAATATTTCAAAACTTGATTTAAAGTGGGTACACCATTAAAAGGCATCAAAACTTCATTTTTTTAAAAATACTTATTTTACCCGAAAAATTTATTTTGTTCTTATACCATGTTCTAGAAAATGTGTACGATGAATAATAATGTTATAAAATTTAAAATATAGTTAATACTATATATACCAGCTAGTTCATAATAATATTATAATAAAATATCGTTGTTTAGTAAAACCCGGTATTGCGTACAACACAAGCTATCGATGAAGGTCGCGATTGTGTGTAATGCAAGCCAGGTCAGGGTTGCGTATAGTGCAAGACTCCTTTGTTGTTTCATTATAACAGAATCCAACCATTTTTTCATTTATACATTGAATATATATATATATATACTCAATGTTGCATAGAATGACTATTATCAATCGAACTTGAAATTGTGTGTAACACAATCTAAGAATAGTGTTGTGTATACTGCAAGCAAATGCGCTGTTGCGTATAGCGCAAGATAATCCTGGTGTATCGTAAAATAGAAGATATGAATGAAATTAAAAGGAATATATCTTATAAAATCTCGGGTTATTACATTCTACCCCCCTTAAAATGAAATTCGCCCTCGAAATTCGTCGGGGTTATAAATGGTTTTCTATGTGAAAGTTTCTTTAATTGAAACCTACATCATAAAAAGGAATACCAAAAATTATCATTAAAAACTAAAGTATGAAATGTAACGGTTCCCCAAATAAACTAATCACTGGGTTTCCACATAAGAGAACATTGGTTAAAATATGGATATGGAAGAGAAATATAACCATCATTTCTGATAGAGAGTGGTAGAGAACATGGCTATGAAAAATCCAACAATGACAGAGCCATAGATTTGTGACAATCTAAGTTACCATCTGATTCATAGAATATAAGGTCACTAGGAAACATTTTTGGTTTTCATGATCATTTCCCTAAAGTTGATGTATTAAAAGAAATGCTTACATGATTTTGGTACAATCTCACTGTTGTTCATGAATTGAACAATTTCCACTTCATCCCATAATGAAATGAAGTTTAATTTGTTATTCGTGATGTGTTAGCACATCATGTGATAGAATGATGGGTCATTCCATCTGTTTCAATCAAAATGTTTGAAAAAGTTCTAAGTTCATCTTATGGTTAGATTAATCATATATGGTTCCAAAAATGATCTTATACTTCATATATCATACCGCTTAATAAAATAAAACTAGATTCTACTAACCAGGGACTTCTTGTAGGCCAGTGGTAGGCGATAAAGGCCAATCACACTTCAGTTGTGGGTTCAATTCCCACATCCTTGTCCGACGCGATGGGTTGTCACTCGTCCTACATGTTGTCCTTTTTTTTAAACTACATTACTATAACATCCCATCAATAATATCTAAAAAAGTTCTATCCTTAAACAATACTATCATATGTCCAACATAATCCGTTCAAATATTTATCTAAAATACTTCGGTACAATCTCATAGTATATAGAAAATGATTACTTGAAATTTCATCAACCAACCATCATTTATCCCCCATTATATTGTTGGTCGCATTCCAATCATGTGAATACCTTAATCATGTATTCTCTTGAAAAATGAATACCCATTAAACCTTATTGAAAACATGAATGCTGTCAAAAGTTAACTATTTCCACATACCAAAATCCAAAAATTCTATATACTCAACCCATGATATAACCTTCTCCTTATATCAGTCATTAGCTCATGAATACTATCAAACATTTAATTTTCTCCTTATCCCTTCATTATGGACATATCATCTACTATCCAAAAATACTGGTACCATTCGTCACACACTTTCAAAACTTAAGGAAAGACAACAGTGTAACAATCCTTAGACGTCTCCTTATTCTATAGTACCATGAGATTACTTACACAACATTACACTTGATAAACATGTAATCATTCCAATACCTTCTTAAACCATTGATTGAGCTTCATCAATTCTTTCATCTCACGTATCATTTGTAGTGTCTTCATCATCATCAACATAAATATTACCCATACAACCATACTGATTCTCTTCGTGAGACATTCCCTTAGGGCATTGGTTTTGCATAATTCCTATACATTCCACATTTAAAACATTTAACCATTGTTGATGTCGTAGCAATACCATTATCCTCATCCATGGTGTTAACTGAAACTTTTCTTTTGCACTTACTGGCTTTATGTCCTTCTTTTCCACACCAAAATCATCTTCCAGTTCCTTTGAAACATTCTCCTTGATGCCTCTTCCCACATGATTTACATAGGGGAAATTGAACTTCCTTTCCTCCATGATCACCATGAACCTCCGTCTTTCTATTATTAGCCGAGTCAGGAAACTTACCAAATTTGAGTTTATTGATCATATTATGCGATTGATGATTCGGCATAATAATGATTTTTGGACTTCCAAATCCCATTTCATTTGTTCGCTCATGAAGAATGTCATTCTATTGTCCATCATATCCTCCATTATCGTGAATCATCTTGTTTCCAACAATTTTCTAAAACCCAAAAATAATAGTGTGAGAGGAAAAAATCATAATAAAGGGGGATAAACATCAATATCTAACATCTTAGGATTAATCTAATATCGTTACCATAATTCTAGGACTATAACCTATACATATACTTAACCTTACAGACATCCCTAGACAGACCTTAGAAATATCTCTAGGGATCTCACTAATGTTCTCGCATCCTAGTTTCCAAAGGTGGACTAACCCTTTCCTATGATACCAACTGTATAAACCCAAATCTTGACGTACATGGACATTACATTACTTTTGTAGAATACTTAATACATAACAAAAACAGACACACAAGGACTGTAATAGTTTAGTGTCTTTGGAAACTCGGAATGTAATCTTCTCATCGTGGTGAAAGATCCTCAACATCTCCCATAAAGATCTTCCACTTTTTGTTTCCTTACCCTAAACCTTTCTTTTAATCCTGGGGGAAAATAAAACATAAAAAGGGTGAGCTCAAATGCTCAGTAAGGGTAAGCATGGATAATATAAAACATACCATATACATTTGAACATAAAAACATGAACATAATGTTTAAACATCAAAATCATGAGAAACGACATAAAACATGGAAGTAAATAAGGCATAGATCATAATGGAAGATAAATCATGATAAAATAACATGGGAATAAAACATGTAATTGTGGCATCCATTAAGCACATGTAATGATTTCCATAGTATCCAAGGCATTGCTGCCAAGACCATCTTAGTGGACAAAGTCCATTTCTTAATCGAGTTCACTCCTCGTTCCAGTCCTGTAATACTAAACCAGATTAACATACCATTCCAGCCATGTCTATCTCAGGAGATATAAATCTTTACCCAATGCATTGGAGGGATATATAGGTCCCACCTATCTCGTAATGAAATCATTCTTACTTGTGCAACAGAATAAACATACATCATTCATAATAACCCAATAAATAAAATTGGTTTCATAAACATCATCCCATCATCACATAATCCATATAAATGAAATGGACATCATTTCATAATAAGAAAAGTGAAACCATGTAAATTATAGAGACATGTTACTTGAAACATACACATATGAAATAATTTCATCTTAGATGAAAAATGATTTTGGTAAAACACGTGAAATGAACTCTTGAGTAAAAATATCCTTTCTTCTTCAAAATCATTTTCTTTTCACAAAATGTCATTAAATTTTAAAAGAAAAGGATTTTGTTGAAAATATTCATGAAATAGTTTGGAGGAATATTCATGATAATAAAGATTTATAAAACCGTATAAATCCTTTCATGCCATATAAGTTAAAGAAAACATTCTTCTCGTACTTTTGCCTGAAAAATCAAAAAAAAGTACCTCGTAACGTAAACAAAAGAATGATTCCTTACATACCATGTAGTAAAATTCAAAAATGGGTAAAAAGGACATTAAACTTACATGAATACGATTTTATAAAACATGTACATGGATGATAGAAATAACCCCAGTAAATACTTACGAATAAGAAATCTCAGATCAAAATGAGATTTGCAAAATTATCCCTTACCTTAGGTCTGATATGATTTATATGGATCCGACCCACCTGTATAATGATTTAAATAATCTAATTGACTTATTAAATAATCATATTAATTGTTGTGATATCATATATGTTTCACTTATGACTTTGTATTACCCGTTCTTTTGTAAATTCCATGTTAAAGTAGCGTTTTGGGTAAAATCATTTCATTTGTCATTCTTATTTTGAATTGTAATTATTCATATGATTAATTAGATCATGATTAAATAATTCCATAATATAAAACATGATTTATATATAATATATATTTTGAATATACATATATATAATAAATCAATAAATGGAAAGAAATACACCGTTCATGGAGACGGTAGGTCATATGTACGCATGAACGCTGTTTTCATTTCCTTATTGAGTTGAATGGAATTAAGTAGATGACATACATATATATATATATATATATACATAAATACAGTAGCTTTATAATGTCATATATTTCATTATTATTTCTTATATATACTTTATAATCATTCTTAAATGGTTATCATGGAGAATGAATCTCATCGCGTCGTGGAGACGGTATTCCGTACGTACACACGCGCGGTAATTTCGTTTTCCGTAGGATGGATAATGGTGAAATAGGGTTGTTTCATACTTATAATAACATATAAGTATATGAGTGATACTTATGTTATTAATTCATAATTAAAAAACTAAATAAGAAGAATTAGAAGAAGAAATAAAGTTGAAAGAATCAGTAACTGACATTACCTCTTCTTTGAAGCGCCTCTTTGAGACCTCCTCTTAGGGCACTAAAATTGGACTTTGAAGAGGACCAGGACCTCTAGTATGTTTCTAGAGAAGTGGAGAAGATAAATTTTCAGGGTTTGGCCGAGCTTGAAGGCTCAATGTGCTGTGAGGAAGAGAGGGAGGAGGTGGCCTTTTATAAGGGAGGATAGGGGCACCTTTGGAAATCTAAAAAATATTAATTTATAATAAATCTAACCCCACTTGAAAACCTCCAAAAAATGACACATATTCAAATATTAGATGAGATAGGGTTGTAATCACATCAACCAATAAAATTTAGTCATGTTAGGAAATTATTTTAAACATTATTATCTTTATTTATCCTTAATCAATTTAATTTTATTTGTTGTAATAATATTCTAAATTTTAAATTATAAAAAAAATTACTTATTTGTTGTGAATTGTCCATAATTCGATACTTTATAACATTTTAGACCATATAAATTTAAATTTATAATTTTTAAATATTTTTCTGATTTTTAAACAATTTTATAATATGTTATTTTTATAAAATAACAATAGTGTCACTTTTGAGACTATTCATTTATATGAATTTAAATAAAATATATACAGAAGAAATGTTCAAACTAAAAGCATTAATATATTCATAAAAGGTCATATGTATCTATAAAAGTAGTGTAGCACATTAAATAGTTCATATAATATTTATTTTTTTATTTTTAAAACCATTTATTTGGTTTATTTATTAATAAAATAATTACTACAACATTTTTGTATAATTATTTAATATACTTATGTGTTGCATAAAAATTAAAATTAAAATCCTATGATGAATATAAATCTACTAAATTTAACAATAATAATTTTACTCGAATTTATCATCTTAAAATCACGTTATTTAAATTTTTATATTTATTAAATTATGAAGATGACAACTTTGGCATCGTTTAAAACAAAATAATATATGTGTCATAATAACTTTTATAAGACTAAAAACGGTAATATATTTGGTAATTGGATGATTATGGTATATATATACACAAAAAATATGTTTTGGTCAGGTTTTCGGGCCTTTTAATGGGTATTATTATTTCAATAAAAACTATACTACTGATTTTTCACTTAAGGAATAATTTCTACATCATTAATGTATCACCATTAATGACAGTTATTTAATCCCTAAAAATTCTAAATAAATAATCATCATGTATATAATTTTATTAGATTTTTGTATACTATTAATTTTTGAAGTTTTATGATGTTTATCACTAAATTAAAATTATTATACTTATTAGATTTAAGAGAGTTACATGTTGTCACTTTCTTTGGTTTTAATAATAATTAAATTATTTTCATGGTAAAAAGTCCATAAAATGAATCTAATATGACCCTTAGGTGATCTGGGTCTACTTTTAGCCATCCAATAGTATTTTTGTATGTGTTAGGGGAATTTTATAATATTATTTTTACCATTAATTACCTTATTTACCTTTAACTAGGGTAAATAAAATTTACCGTAGTTACTATTCATTATTCCCAAAAATAAAAAGTTTCTTATTAATATAATTTGGACCCATTGATTCTAATTATGGAATCAATTTTTCCTAATTCAATACACATAAGTTGCAGAAATTAAATTAAAATTTATCCCGTTGTTGAAAAAAAAGGGTTTTTCATTAAAACATTGCAAAAGATTGAATTGATTTAAACTACAAATTCAAGGTAAAATCAATAAAAATGACATAAATTATATTAAATGGTAAAAATATATTCTATTTATAATTTAAAAGCATTCAATATTATAATTTAACCACATAAGTTATTGCGATGAAAAAATTAGTTTTTAATTAAAATATAGCGTGCTTTTACTATTCATTAATATATGAAAGTTATGAGAATAATATGAAAAATTTATCCAAGGTAAAATTTTATATCCTGATTCCAAAGAATAATATTATTCTGTAAAATTGAACTTATAAACATGTCAAAAACTAGACTTATAGTGGGTGCGCCATCAAAAGGCGGAAAAACTGCATTTTTTTTAAAATACTTATTTTACCCGAAAAATTTATTTTGTTCTTATACCATGTTCTAGAAAATGTGTAAGATGAATAATAAAGTTATAAAATTTAAAATATAGGTAATACTATTCATAACGGCTAGTTCAAAATATTATTATAATAACATATCGTTGTTTAGTAAAACATGGTATTGCGTACAACACACGTTATCGAAGAAGGTCGCGATTGCCTGTAATGCAAGCCAAGTCAGGGTTGCGTATAGTGCAAGACTCCTTTGTTGTTTCCTTATAACAGAATCAAACCATTTTTCATTTATAAATTGAATATATATATATATATATAATCAATGTTGCGAAGAATGACTATTTTCAAATGAACTTGAAATTATGTGTAACACAATCTATGAATAGTGTTGCGTATACTGAATCTAATACAGTGTTGCATATAGCGCAAGATAATCTTGGTGTATCATACAATAGATGATATGAAAGAAATTAAAATGAATATATCTTATAAAATATCGGGTTATTACAGGTTGAATGTAAAACCCTAGAATGATAAAGTGTTAAATGACAAAATGATGTAACTCATGTCAACAAGGTGAATCTTCCTTTTCCGGAGCCTACCTGATTAAAACTCCATAATTAAGCATTCTTGTCTTGCAGAAGTGATCAGGATGGTTGAACTTCTGGGATGTTTCTCAGGGTGTCTGTGAGTGAGGACAAAGTACACTGGAAAGGAAATGTGATGGCCTATATGGACTGCCATTAGTCTGATGACCCGTTCAGGCATGTGGGTAGGCCCCAGGGAGCGGAGAACATGTCTGCAGCGCAACCGGTGGTACCTGATGGGTTAGGACCCGAAAAAACATGATATGGCAGGGTGCATGTTCTATCAACGAGGCCAAGTGGTTATATTTGGTATTAAAGAAGGATCCCAGACTTATGAAAAGTGCACTGCCTAGGTAGAGATGTAGGGTCCACAATGAAGCCCTTGTGCTCCAACGGGGGGGGGGGGGGGGGTGAATGTAATACCCCGTAATGATAATGGGTCAAATTACTAAATGATGTGAATCATGTCAACAAGGTGTGATTCCTTTTTTGTGAGCCTGCCTGATTAGAACATCACCGTTAAGCATGCTTTTCTTGGAGTAGTGATCAGGATCGATGACCTTTTGGGAAGTTTCTCAGGGTGTCTGCGAGTGAGGAAAAATCACATTGAAAAGGACATCGGTTGGCCTGTGGCGACTGTCATTAGTCAGATGACCCATTTAGGCATATGGGTGGGTGCCAGGGTCTGGATAACATGCCTTTAGGGAAACTAGAGGTACCTGGATGGATAGGAGCTGACAACCATGTTATGGTGGGGTGCATGTGTTGTCACCGAGGCCAAGTTATTACATTTGGTTATCAGAGGTGGAACCTAGTCATAAGTGTGGTTTGCTACCTAGGTTAAGATGTAGTGTCCAAAACGAGGATGTTTTCTCTAAAGGGTGGGTGAATGTAACACCCTAGAATGATAAAGGGTTAAATGACTAAATTATGTGTCTCATGACAACAAATTGAACCTTTTTTTGGATCCTACTAGATTAGAACTCCATAGTTAAGCATGTTTTTCCTAGAGTAGTGATCAGGATAGGAGACTTTCTGGATGTTTATGAGGGTGTGTGAATGAGAAAAAAGCACAGCGTAAAGGACTTGTGTTGGCCTATGGGGGCTTTCATTAGTCATATGACCTGTTAAGGCATGAGGCTGGGCCTCAGGGTGGGGACCATATGTTTGTGAGGCAATTGGTGGTACATGGTTGTCCAGGACCCGATGGCCATGTTATGGAGGGGTGCATATGCTATCACCGGGGCTAAGTTATTACATTTGGTATTAGAGGAGGAGTCCATCCATAAGTTTGGTGCACTACCTGGGTAATGATGTAGGGTACAAAATAAGGATGTTATTATCTAAAGGGTGGTTGAATGTAACACCCTATAATGATAAAGGGTTAAATGAATAAATGATGTGACTCATGTTAACAAGGTGTGCCTTCCTTTTTGAGATCCTACCTGATTATAAATCCACAGTTAAGCATGTTTGTCCGGGAGTAGGGATTAGGATGGATGACCTTCTGGGAAGCTTCCCAGGGCATGTGCAAGTGAGGAAATAGGTCACCACCCGACATGTATCGGGGCTCGAGCCATAACTACCCCAAGCCTACCTTCATAGGACAAGGGCTGGAGACCAGTGCTGAATACATAAGAATCTTGAGGAGGCCCTTTACTAAGTACATGTACACACACACAACAAAATCGATGAAAAGTGTAGAGGGAAAATAAAAAAAGATACAAAACTTCTTTATATATACCAAAAATATGCATCGACCTCTAAAACGTACAAGTATAGAAAAGTAAACTAAAAGGGAAAAGGGAAAAATACACGCACAACCAGAAAAGTGCCACAACCTAGAAACAAGTTGAAAATTAAAAATGTTGTGAGTTCCCCACTCATAGATCCCATGCTATGGACACTACATGTAGTCCAAGAACCTTGTATCCCAATGATCTTCTAATGTCACGATCGTCATATCTATTGTCTTCATGGGAAAATCGAGTGTGGGAAATTCCCAAGAAGGATTGAGTATAAAAATACTCAGTATGATGCCGTGAAGGCTCAAGGGAGTAGTAAGTGATGTACTCTACATGGAAGTAGTAGATAAGACAAGTTACAATAAGAGAGTATAGCTAAACCTAACAAATAAGTGAAGAAAGATCGTCTAAATACGAGAAGATATAAACTATGAGAAGATGAACTTGTCATCCATTATTTGATACCTATAGTATGAGAGTAGACTCATCCAACCATGAGAAGCTATACACAGAAAGAATGTGGCATACTCTATGTGTCATCACCTCTCCTGGAAGAAGAGTAACCAAGAATCAAGGAGTGGGTACTAAAATATGATAAATATATGTATATTCTCAACCAAAAAAGCCTAAAAAGAGAGTTAGGGGATCTCCATATTTTCATCTCATCCCTAGAAAAGAATCAAAAACCGTTCTAGAAGTAAACACCATTGATTCTCAGCATCCCACATGTCTTCTCTGAACTACAAGTCAAAAAATATCAGTCACCACACCTTGATACTATTTTCTTTGGGTGGGTCTTCCTCACCCACCCGGTTTTAGGTCGCCGCACAAGGACATGTCTTGGTGGGAAAAGTTACCCTCTTTCTTGAGAGTCCAAATTCACATCAAACACATCTCATCACTATAGCTCATAGTCGAGAGATCATGTCATAATGTCATGAACCCATTATCTAGCCCCACTAGAGGATTTAATTAGAAAAGTCATCGGCAGACCCACTACCCTGCCCAACTAGAGGGTAAGCCCAAAAGAGTAAACGACGAACCGCATTGCCCAAACCCATAGAGGGTATGTCCTGAAAGAGTAACCAGTGAATTTCACAACCCAACCTAGTTGGAGGGTCATCCCTAAAAGAGTTACTAGTGATCACCATTTCCCAGTCTAGTTGGAGTTTAACACCTAAATGAGTTATCGACGAATGCCACTTCCTAGCAGCTAGAGGGTAAGCACTAAAAGTGTAACTGGTGAAATCCACTACCCATCCCAGCTAGACGGTAATCCCTAAAAGAATTACTAGTGAATGTCATTGCCCAGCCATACTGTACGGTAAACTGAGATTTCTCAGGTGATTCTCAATACATCACTTCGATCACTATCATCGTAGAACGTCGTCTTGGATAGGATTTTCACCTAGAACATCGAGTTTTGCCTTTGATATACATCAAACTTGAAACATATCGTGTTATACCTCTAAATCTACTTCATATGGAACCATCACATTCTATGTGAAACAAAACATAGGATAGGCTACTCGCAATCCAAAAACGGAGTTCATAAGAAAGAGACATGATAGGTAGAAGATTAATAATATGGTACATAGCACATGTGTGTCCCACATGATTTGTGACCCCACCTAATCATCAGGTTGTGTACCTATCCACAATCAGGTACTAAACTATGATCAAGTACCAATATGTAATGTTCATTTACTCCTAGAGAACACTGATCCTCTTACCAAAAGGTTGATGGATGTTCTTTTCTTGTTACTAATCTGGAGGATGAAAATGTAATTCTACAATAATTCATATGGAAAATGGATTCAGATAACCAAATGGATCAAACTATTTAAATCCTTATAGAAAGAAAAAAGGATAAACTATTTATTCACCTGAGATGGAATCCCAGTGAAGAAACAGAATTCCACTGCGCTATGTGCAAATAGTTCCCCATGGGGCCCCCGCCTTGATCCTGAACAACATCCTACAGACCGTTCCATTGATATACCCATGTAAATACACATGGTATCAGAAATTAATTAGTCCGAAATAGACAACCGGTGAAAATGGTTCTTTTCACTACAAATTCCCAACTGGTGCTCGATCATTAGTGATCACGAAAAGGATCTTCATATCCAAACGGATCACACAATTGTGATCCATGCATAAAATCATGCAATATAGACTATTCACATTCCCCAAATAGACTTCTAATGTAGAATTTGTAAAAAATTGTATTATTCTTGAATTGAATCCCATGCCCCCCCCCCTTGGCACTAAAATTAGTTGGTCATATCTCTACATTGAAATACTCACGGGAAAATACACAAGATCAACAAATCGGTCATCCAAAATGGATTCCCGGTGAAAAAGTCACATTTCTCCGAAAACACCTGAAAGGGGACTCATGGGTCCCATGCCACTATTTTATTTTAAGCGCTAGAATGTAGTATTGAAAAGTCTTCCTCACCTCCAGGGTCGCAATGCATCATACAACATGTTAATCGGACATCAGATATAGAAGTACAATCCGATAGAAGTTCATGAATAAGAATAATTATATTATTGTTATTAAAAATGGACATTTTTTTGTCACCACACTTTTTTCTTGGGAAAAAAAGTTCCCAATGAAGCCTCAAATGGTCCACCTCAATATAGAAGTCTCTTGGCCACAAACCGCATGCAAAACAGACCCTCTGAAATAAAGATATAGGGGATTTAATAAAACATTACTTCTGAAATGCCCTGGTTCAACCTGAACCAGTCGGTCCGGCTCAAACCGTCGCCATCGCCGCCAGAGCATCCTCACTAGAAATGTTCCAACAGACCTTCATCAGGCCTCCACGATCACCCTTGTGACCAAAAACTAATCTGAGACTAGATCTGTGATCCTCATGACTAGAACGACACTGTGATGGCCTCCGTTCAAAGGATCGTTAGTGTTTTAATGTGAATAAATCTTTCTGGAATATCTTCTTGCTACCATAGGTCCTCTAGTGCCCGAATCTCGAGTCTGAGGATAGATCGGGGCACCTTGGGTTGATATCTTCTGAAACATATGTCTTTCTTCTCGATTCATGGATCATTTGGAGAGGCAAAAAGTTGGTGGATGAAGAACATGAAGAATGAGCAATATAAAATTGAAACAAAAAATGGTCATTGTTTTTTGGCCATCATCAAATGATTTGAAATTTTAAAAAACAAAAAAAAAATGATTTATGATGATGAAATATTTAATCTGCTGCTGCAAAATCTAAAATATAAATCCTACCTAAAATCTGGTTTCGTCATTGTATTCATTCTGCTCTAATCTATCAATGTCTGACGTTTTTTCACAATCCAATGACATATTGATATTGAATATCCATAGGCCATAGATTCTCCATCTGAAAGGGAAAATGACATAACTCTGCTCATTTCTATAATTCCCTATTTATTGAAAACTGTCGGCAGATTCAAATATGAATCTCTTACACCCTCTCAACTGAGGTCACCCCTATGGTAAAAACCATGCTATAAACTCAATGGAAATCATATATTTCCAATCCATGTACCTGTTTGGAAGTTATTAAAAATATAGTTTCAAATAAAACAATTTAATTTAATTATTTTATTTACAGTTTTTCCCTTTGGGACCTTTTCTTACAGAAGGTTTGTGATGACAAAACATATACCCCTCCAAGTGTAAATAGAACTCTATAGACTCAATGGTGACCTCATATTTTCTATCTAAGTTACTGTTTACGTGTTATTCGGGTTTGAGATATTAAATTAATGAATTCGTAAATCAATTCATTCATTTAACATACTGTTAATGAGAGAGGTGTCCAAACATCCTGCATTGACATATTTAATGTATTTCTTAGGGAAAAAACAGCGTTCTAGACCCAATTTTGGTCTCTGATTTCTGATATGATCAACCATTTAAGAGACATCTTGTTTCCATTAAATTAATAGTACAAAGATATTTATAAATTTGTATAATTTATTCCAGGAACACCAAGCCTCAAGATTACATTCTGTCTCAGTGTATAACTCTGAAAATATATGTAGAAATACTAAAAAGTCTTACCAGGTAAAAACTGAGTTTCTACATCATTCCATCCTTCAATATTTTCATCTCCAAAAATCAAAACTAGGAAAAAAACTCTGGATACTGAGCTCACATATGGCTCTCCCGCATCCCGGAAAACCAACACATCATCATGCTGACACAACACACAAGCCAATGGGGTGGTCTATCCTTATAAGGTATTCTTCTTTAGATGACATGTGTAATAACACATACATATCTCATTAGTTACGACACATGGAATAAATTGTGTGCCCACTCTAGATATTGGGGTGTGAGGAAAGGCAGCAAGAAACCTCATAATATCTTTTATGATTCTAAACAACCCAAAGAAACTTAGGGAATACATTAATCCGATAATTGATCCTCTACATTCCACATCACGATTGGAATCTCAGTTTGTTCCTAGAATAGGCTCTCATGATTCCCTCCTTCAAAAAATCCATCTCGTGGAATAACCAAGGTTATTAGCCACTCATGATTTCACAATAGATGCATCACAACCGATATTCTCTAACATGCTTTAGAGGTGGATGAGTCCACACCATCAATTGAAGAAAAGTTGTACCCTTATGCTTCATCAGGGTTAGTTGTTTGAAAGGGTAACTACACTGAAACATCATGTATCTGGTGAGCTTGGGATTTCCATCTAAGGGAATATTCTATAATGCTATCACAATATAGAGAATAGAATACCTCATGTTCACAGTCCTCTTATAATTTAAACCAGCACTACCATCTCAGGTTCAAGTGTCTATGGGTAAAATCGCACCTTAGACACTAATGATCTGAGAAGACCACAAAGTGCTCTCTTAGAAAGTTTCATCTTCACATTCTAAGAGAGAATACTACTGCTTCCTACACCACATAGTGATTCAAATAGTTCTATTTATGGGGTGTCCATCACCTCAACCTATAAATGATAATAGTATCAAGATTGACATTAAGAATGCAAGGTACCAATGAACAGGTCATGTGAGAAAATTTATCCAATCATAAGAGGATAGAAACAAGAAGAAAATGGGATACCCCATGTGTATTTTCCTCTATTCGAAGGAGAGTAATCCCCAAAATAATCACTCTACCAAAACCACTAGTTGCACCTCAAGCAAAGGGACGTCAATTAGAAAATCCCCACTAGAAAATCTAGGACCTGCTCTAACACTCCACTGCACAACCCCTCGATGAATGCACACATGAGAGAGATTTATCCACCACACCTCAATACTATCTTCTTTGGGTGGAACTGACCCTCCCTCATGGGATTACTTACATCACAAAAATTTATCTCAGTGGGGGAAGAACCCCTATTTCTTGTGCATTCCATGCTATGTCGAACAACACTGACGTAGGGTTACACTTACGCCCTATGTCACCCTCAGTAACTCCTCGAACAATGATTTGGAGGAAAAGGGTACCTCAAATAGTGTCTAAAAAATTCAACTAAAGAAGTTAGAAAATACAAGTAGAATACCTCTTATCGTCTCATGCACTATAGGATTATATACATACATAGCATGCAACTACCTGTGAACCCAGTCGCCAGCTTCCTAAGCCTGATGTGGGCCACCTTGTGGTGGTGGAAGGACCTCGCAATGCCCTCTGCCAACCATAGTTCTTCCTGGTCTTCTGGAAACACCCCCTACCTAAGGAGGACCCTATCCTTATATGGTAGATCCATAATCACGGCATTGCCTCTTTTTTTGTGGAGCATCTACCAACATCCTGGAAAGATCGACATATCTTGTCATGTATTCTCATGTCATGTGACCTCCCCCTTCACAATCACAGCACTATCCCTCCTTAGGCTATCCGGGTGATCTATGTTGTCCATAACCATGTACTTGAATCTTATCAAGGGGAGGCATCCTGCATCGAGGTCCTTCCAAATAACATCTAGTAGCTGAGGCATACGTCCCAACTCTATTGTGTCAACTTCCAAAATTGGCTAACTGGCACCCCTCTGATAGAAAAAATCTGTCACCAATGACTACTACCGCACCCCAAGATAGGTTATGATTCAAAAGGGAACTATGCTGGTGAAAATATTCTCTAGGATGATTCTAATAAAACTTCCATTCCCATAAGTTTCTTTCATGGACTGTATCCAAAGAGTACGGAGTATGGTCTGTGAACCTAGTCATGTACTCAACCACCATCATCCCTCCCCACTAATGCTCTCGTAGCTCCCAAAACTCTACATATTATATGAAGGAGGAGTAGTAGTCCCCACAAAACAACTACTGAAATTCATCCCAGGAGAGTGTCGACTCATCATGCATCTGAGTATCCCAGCTCTACAATTGACAATATGCTCCGTGAAAAAATACTGGATACCAAAGAACCATATAATTAATCTCTGTTTGAATAAGATTGTAGAGGTGACCACTAAATACATCCAAACCTTCACTACCTGGGGGTATAGCTTTCCGCAGAACATCTGCGGTCTCTGACGGTGGAAATCACGGAGCATGCTCAGCATGCGCACATCCTTAGCCTTCTCTTCCAAGACTAACTGCTACTCCATAGGTGGAGGTGCTACTACCTGCCCTCCTGGAAAAGGGAAACATATGATGGATCCTGAACGGAGGCCTCGTCGCTCATGGAATCGTCATCACGAACTGGAAAATGTATCTCAGCAGGATATCGTCAAGGAGGCATCCATAATCATATCAAGGATTATCGTGGTCAAATGAGAATATATATATATATATATATGAACCGTGATGGGGAGTTGAATCAAGAAGGATAGTGAAAGAATCAATTCTATATAACACATGTACAAATGATCCCTGAAAAAAGTGTCTCATCACGCTGAGTAGAAAAATAGGTAATCAGGGTCCTAGTGAATGGCTATTTCGGTTATCGCATCATCACTGGACTCCCTTTCCTAAGAGAAAATCTCAATACACATTGACATTGTTCCTCTAAATCCCAACCAATTCCTTTTTTTATCATTAGAACAATGTTCCAAGGAATGAACCACCTTTGATACCACTTTTTCACAACCCGTCCCGTATTTGGGCTCAAGCCGCAACTACCCAAAAACTGCCTCCATAGGTAAAAGGATGGAAACCGGTGCCGAAGGCCTAAAAAACTATAGGATTACTTTTCCTAAGAACTTGTACACACACACATGCATCCAACTCAATGAAAAAATTCATTAGGAAAAGAAAACAAGATACACCACTGCTATATATAAACCACATATTTTCATCGACCCCTAAATATTACAAGTACAGAAAAGAAAACTGAATGGGAAAGGGGGAAAATACACACCCAACTAGAAAAGTGACACAACTCATCTACATGTGGGAAAGTAAAATAGTTTATAGAGTCACACTCTTGGATCCCATGCTATGACCACTACACATAGTCCAAGCACCCCGTATCGCTATGCTTTTATTAATTCACAATCAACCTCTCTATCATCTGCAAGGGCACACCGAGGGTGGGCGAAGTCCATGTAGGGGTGAGTATAAAAATACTCACTAGTATTCCCCAATAGCTCAAGGGAGAATCAAAATAGGTACTAAAGAGGGAATCGATAGATAGATAAAGGTATAGCGATAGAGTACATCTCAGAACAACAAAGAATTTAAGTAATCTAGTCCAAAAACAAGGAGCTATAAATGGTGAGAAGATAAAATTATCATCTATTCTTTTCTATATATATTAGGATAATATAATCATCCATCCATGAGAATCTAGACCCGAAAATCTCATGTCATACCCCACATGTCTTCTCCTCTCTTATAAGGAGTTTAATAAAAACCCAAGGAGTGGGTACTACAATATGATAAATATATGTATATGCTCAACCAAAGAAGCCCAAACGAGAGAGTAAGGGGATCTCCATATTCTCAGCTTAGCCCAAAAAATGTGTCTCCAATAGTTCTAGATGTAAACACCTTCAATTCCCAGTATCCCACACATCTACCCAGAACTAAAATACAAAGTGGATCAATCACCATACCCTGATACTATTTTCTTTGGGTGGGTCTGTCTCGCCCATAGAATTTTTGGTCACATTACAAGGATGCATCGTGGTGGGAAAAGATTCCATATTTCGTGATAGTCCAAAGTCACATCAATCACATCTTGTCATTATACATCACAGTCTAAAGATCATGTTGCAAAATCATAAACTCATTATCCATCCCCGTTAGAGGATATACTTAAAAATTTCATCGGTGAACCCACTACGCAGCCCAGTTGGAGGGTATGCCTGAAAGAGTAAACAATGAACCTCACATCCCATCTCTTCTTGAGGGTAAGTCCTTCAAGAGTAACTAGTGAATGCCACTTCCCATACCAACTAGAGGGTAGTACTTGAAAGTGTAACCGGAAAACGCCTCTACCCAACCCAGTTGGAGGGTGATATTTAAAATAGTAATCGGTGAACACCATTGCCCAGCCCATCTGAAGGGTAAGCCCTGCAAGAGTAACTTTTTAACACCACCACCCAACCACATTATAGGGTAAGAAGGGATTTCTATAATGATTCTAAACAAATAACTACCATCATTGTCATCATCAAGAGTCACCTCAGACATGCGTCATGCCCAGAACATCGAGAATCGTCTCAGATAGGCATCACACTCGAAATATCTCGAATCGTACCTCAAAGGCCACATCATAGGGCACCATCATGTTATGTGTGAAATAAAACTCATGATATGCTACTCACATGACAAAATATGAGTTCGAAAGAAAGAGATACGAGTGGTAGAAGATTCATAAAGTGTTCCAAGACACATGTGGGGTCCACAAGACGTATGGCCCTGACTCATCATTGTGTCATGTACCTAAACATACGTGGGTAGAAAATGGTGATCAATTACCCAAAATTCATTCTTGTGTACTCCCAGAGTAAAAAAACTTCTAGATAAAAGGTGTATGGGTGTGTGTTACTCATTACTGATCTGATGTATGAAAATTTAATTCTACCGACATGTCTCTTAAAAATAGCTTCAGATAACCAAATGGATCACATCATTGAAATTCTTGTGGAAAAGTGAACATGATATATTATTCATTCACTCGAGAGGGACTCCCAGTGATGAAACTGCATTCCACCTTGCTGTGTGCAAATTGTGCCTTGTGGGGCCCATGCCTCGATACTGAACCACATCACATGAATCGTTCCATTGTAGTCCACCTGAAAAAACACATGGGATCGGTAAAAGTTTTAAAATGCTACATTATGCTCGAATGGCATCTCATGGGGCCCATGCCTCAAAAAAAATGTAGTCAGATGGATCGCGCCAATGAGAACCTCGTGGGAAAATACAAAATATTGACTACTCAATAATCCAAAACGGATTCCCAATGAGAAAGTCAAATTTAACTGAAAATGCTCGAAACAGGCCTTGGGGGACTGTACCACAATTTTAGTTTAAGCACTCATAGTAATTATTGAAAATTCATCCTCGAATCTAGGGTTGTAATGCCTCAGACGGTGCGCCAATCAGATGTCGAACACAGAATTACAGTCTAATACAAGTTCCTGAATAATAATTATTATATTATTATTATTAAAAATGGACATTTCATGTCACCGAACCTTGATCCTGAGACAAAATGTTCATCATACAACTACACATGCTCCTCCTTGAATAAAGGGTCACGTGGTCGTAGACAGCACAAAAAAACAGACCCTCAGAAAGAAATTTATGCGGGTTTTAATAAAACCCTCCATCCGAAACAGCCTGGACCAGCCCAAATCGTCTGGTCCAACTGGAACCATTGCCGCTCCGCTGGCATTGGAAACGTGCCAACATAACTTTATTTGGCCGCCATGGTCACCCTGGTGACAAAAAAATAGATCTGAGAATAGATCTGTGATCCTTGAGACATGACCTACATTGTGATAGCCTTCCTTAAAAGGATCGACATGTTTTAATGTGATGAAAAGTTATTGGAACTTCCACTCACTATTGTAGATCCTCGGGTCCCCAAAACATGAGTCTGAGGATAGATCAGGGATCCTCAGGTTGATATCTTTTCAAACATATGCCTTGATCTTTTATTTGTGGATGATTTGGAGAGGCGAAAAGTTGGTCGATGAATAATTTGAATAACGCAATGAACAGGCAATTGAAAATTTAAAAAGACGTCGGTCCTTGTTTTTATGGCCATTATAAAAGGATTCTAAAGCAACAAAAACAAATAGAATCGATTTGCAATGATGGAATATTTTACCGGGGGGCTACCGAATCCAAAATAGAAATCCTACCTTGAATATGGTTCTTCCATTGTGTTTGTTGCTCTCTAATCTATCAGTTTCTGAAGTTTCATTGTGATCTAATGATGTTCGGACATTGAATCGTCGTCATCTAGAGCTTATCTTTCTGAGAGGGAAAATGAGCTAACTTTTTTCATTTCCTTAATTCCCTATTTATAAAAATCATTCGGTGAATATGAAATATGAATCTCACACACCCAGTCAACAGAGGTCACCCCTAAGGTAAACACCACACTATGAGCTCAATAGTGGTCTCATATTTACAATATGAGTCCCCATTTGGAAGTTATTTAACGTATTATTTTAAATAAAATAATATAATTTATTTATTTTATTTAGTATTTTTTCCTTCGGGACCTTTTCTTACAGAGGAACTGCATCGACAAAACATATATCCTTTATAGGGTAAACGGAAAGCTCTAGACTCAATGGTTGAATTTGATTTCTAATATGAGTTACTGTTTAAGAGTTATTTGGGTTTGATCTATTAAATGAATTAATTAATAAATTAATTCATCCATTTAACGTAACTTTAATGAGCTAGGGGTCCGAACGTCCCACACAGACATATTTTATGTCCTGCCTAGGGTAATCACCATGTTCCAAACTCAATTGTTGTCTTAGATTTCAGATCTGATCAATTTTTTATGATATATCCTATTTCCATTACATGAATAGTATGGAGACACTTAATATCTTTGTATAACTTTATTCGGGCACACCGGGCCTTAGAATTGCATATCGTCTAAGTGTATAGCTCTGGAAATATATGTATAAATATCTAAAGGTCTTATAGGGTTAACACCACACATTTTAAAAAAGAACACCGAAATGAAAATGTGTTGGCATGTGGGGACTGTCATTAGTCAGATGAACTGTTCAGGCATGTGGGTGTGCCCTAGGTTGGGGACCACATATTTTCAATGCAACTAGTGGTATATGGTAGGCCAGGACCTGATGTCTATGTTATGGTGGGGTTCATATGATGTTAGTGGGTCCTAGTTGTTAAATATTTCATTTTATTACTCTTTTTTAATTATATTTTTAAAATTATCATTATTTTAGATGTTTACTTCTTTGTTTTTGAAGTAAGTTTTCATTCATTTATTCTAGTTCTTGGACGTTTATTTTGGAACTATTATATACATAATTTAATTCATGGTATAATTATCATATACATTGAATATATAAAATATTATAGTCATCCATAAATTATAGTGATAGGAAAATGACATAAACCGTTAATGGATATGGTTGGTCATACGTCTGCATGAACATTGTTTCATGTTTTTAATGTATGGAAGAAAAGAATCTTAAAGAATAATTATCCTTCAAATAATCATTATTATTTCATATATATCATAAATATTCAATATTTCCAAATATATAATAATCCATGTAATGTGGGGATGACAAAATGAATTACACCAATACATAGAGGCAACAATACATATGTTCAGACGATCTATGTTTTCTATTTTCATAGGATAGAAACGAGATGGAATATGGTTTTCCCATAATCATAATAAAATAAAAATATATATATGACACTAGAGTTTTTATTTTATGATTTTTAAAATACATGAATAGGAAGTAGAAGAAGAACTAACCTTGAAAGAGTCAGTAAATATGATAACCTTTTTATTTATGGACTCCCTTTATATCACTTCATAATGGACCTATGATTTCTATTTTGTAAATTTAATAACACTAAGAACATTTATATAGATGTTGAAAAAATAATGTTATGAAGTTTCTCAATTTAGATGGCTAAATGTGTTCTAAAGAATCAAAGGAAGCATTACCCTTATATAATTGAGGGGAGCTGCATTCATGAAATTTCATAAGATATTAAATAAAACCTGTAGGTATATATAAAAATTAAATTAATAACGGTCATATTATAATAAAAATATATTTGGGTTTTTATATGCTCGGTGTTGTGGTTTGTATACGATATCGAACATAGTATTCTTTAATAATATCAGGTTGTTACATTCTACCCTCCACCAATAAATTTTTCATCGCAATTTGAACATTTGAATGGTAATCATGGGTTTGACATTTTAAAATTACCTTCTTTAGATCCCACCTCACGAGAAGTGTAAAGAAAACATCTTCATGATAATAGACGAAGGGATGTACGAATGTCATATTGAATCATCAGATAACAAGGTTTACAAGTAGGAGAAAATGGGTGGGATGTAATGATATAGAAATATAAGAAATAAAGATTTCTCTAATAATTATGGATGGTGATAGAATTCATTGATCACCATAAATTGAATGATCAGTAAAAATTCAAAAAACACAAAATCATAAATATGTGATCAGTCAAAAATATCATTGATTCGTTTGATATTAAGGTAATAGGATAATATTTTTATTTAATGTTCACATTCCTAGAGTTAAATAATTCATTTATCATTTATATTAATGACATTATGAAATATAGTGACATGGTATCTTTCTATTCCATAGGTACAATGTCATCCATGTGATTCTCTTCAATCAATTCAGAAATCATCACTCACTCAATAAAATGAATATCCAATAGGAATTTTTATTCTTAATGCAATAAAATTAACATTTATCAAAACATTATCTCAATAAAATAAGGAAAAGTCCTTAATGATATCTCTAAATATTTTCTATGACTAAAATGGTTTACTCAAGTTATCCAACAACACCAAATTTTAAACATATTCCATTCCATAAATAATTAACCATAAGACTCATCCAAAATATGTCTCTTTAAATTCAATGTCCAATAATTTAGAAAGATGGTCATTAAATTTTCAACAATCAGCATAAAAATTTATTATACAAACCAAATAATGTATATAGTAAAGTCACATACCAAATAAGTGAATAAATATATCATTATAAAATAATAATTAAAACATGAATTCTTCTGAAAATAAAATCTCAGGTTGTCAAATATATTCCTTAAATCATAAAATGATGTAAACTCTAGAAAATATAAGTTAAAACTTCAAATCACTAAGTAGATTCATGGTATCCAATACACTCCCATAAAAATAAATTTATTATTATTATATCAACATCATGCATATATTAAATTTTATCTTCCCTCAATCAAGTGTTTTCCAAAATGATAAACATTCCACTAATCAATTTTCCTTGTCATCATTACAATTTCACATACTCTTTCAAATCCTTAAAAAATAGAATTGTGGTACAATCTTGATACATTTAGTAATTCTTATTAGCTTATTTCATAGATAAAATGATATTATATTATAATTATTTAATCCAAACACATGATCAGTAATCATTCCAATTTATTATTAAACAATTTACCAGGATTAATCAAATTATTCATGAATACCTCATTCCTTTCTTATGTCATTTTTATCTCTTCATCATCAAATATATAACCATTACACATAAAAATTTCAGATTGCCTTCATGATTGTTCCCCCTAGGAAATCAATTTCCATAATTCCCAAACATTACACATTTAAAACATTCAATAGATGATAATACCTTAGGGAAACCATTATTCTTTTCCATTAGGATAACCAAACTTTTCATTTTTCCTTGGAAATTACTTGAATTTTTTACATATTTTCCACACATAAAACATTTTACTTTTCCATTAAGACGCACTCTTAGGATCCTCTTTTGACATCCTTAACAAGAAGGTAATAAATATTTCCTTCCTCCATGGTCTCCAATTTTCATGTTCTTAGTCAAATACATCCTTCTTCTATTTGGTGAGTCCAAGAGTTGGTTAAAGTGAATGTTTTTAATCATATATCATGATAAAATATTATTAATAATCACAATATCTCTTACCCATGTCATAATACCATTTGATTTCTATCAATACATTTTATATTTCATTAAACGTAAACCCATTTTCTTTTTGGTCCATCCATTGAATAAAATAAAGAAGACTAGTGTGAGAAACACTAATAAAAAGGGGAAATAAAAAATTAATGAATACTGATTTATAGGATATATATATCAGGAAAACCAATTTATTAATATATTTCACATTAGTTTTATCTTAGGTTATTCATGCACATATTCTATTCAAATACTTCATGATGATTTGTATATAAAATGTGAATTAAGTGGAGAATATCCACTGGGATTGTCAATCTAGGTGTGCAGTAAGTCCCATTGTTTGTTTTTAGGAAATGCTAGGGTTAAGCCATACATTCGCTTTTCAGATTTATTACCCCAAGGTAAAAAAATTCTAGAACCATATCCACTATAACTATTCAGACATGGATATTTTTCAAGTAAATCAAACTTAATTTCTATCTTACCCAAAATTCAGGATGTTCTTATATACATATAATAACCATATATCATAGGTTTATGTTTACAAATCAATTATTTCCAAAATCTAGTTCCCAAGGATTGTACTAAAGATACTATTATACCAAATGTGAGGACTGCAATTCAAGTAGTCTAGAGTCAGTGGTTAATTTATCACATTAACACTAGATATAAGGAATCACATCCTGAAGGACTGAATAGTTTAGTAGTATTGGTAACCTAGAAACATACTTGAATTTTACAATATAATTAATAACATAACATGAAACAAATTATATTATTTGAGTGTATCATTATTTTCTACAACATATCCTAGCATATCAATCACAAAATACTTCCATGTATCCTGTAAGAAATGAATCATAAAAAAGGGGTGAGATCAGACACTTAGTAAGGGATAGTGTACAACAAAATATATCATAAATAAATGAAAATTAAAAATATGAAATGCTAAATAATGAAAATACATTCTATTTAAAAAATAACATGAACATAATATGATAAAAATAATGGAAGATCAAATAATCCATATAAACAATCACATGAACACATAACTTATCCATCGATAATATAAAAAATAAATCAATCAAATAGGAATAAAAAAAATTATAATGATGGAATTAATATTCCCAAACAACTAAAATATATTGTAAATTCATCATCCAAGACATCTGGAAATACCATCAAGGTTTTGTGACATGACATCTGAATAAATGGGTAAGGACTCGGCCAATACCCAAACTAGTATGTCTCAAGATACCAAAAAATTCATTGATGGGGTACATTGGTCCCACTCATCACATACTATATTCAATTAATCCTAATAGGAATAAATAATATAACTAAATAAATATGACTTAAAATTCAATATCTATCAGTATTAGAAGAAATAGTCATACAAAAATCAATACCTTCCCCAATAAGACTAATCAGCAACCATCCAAATAATTATGATAAATCAAATCATTTGATTACATCCTAAAAATAATATTCAATAATGTATTTAAAGATAGATTAAAATTCATTAAATATATAACTATTATATTTCATGAGAATATACCCTATTTACTTTGAAAAATATTTTTTAATATCAAAGAATTGTTCATTTAATAAAGAAGACATTTTATTGGAATATAAATATGTAATATTTACAATAAATTTTCAAGTCATTGTGGTTTAATTATGGTGGAAATTTATTTTTATTATGTGTATGTCAAAAAACATTTCTTTCACACATTTGTATGAAAAGTCAAATAGTACCACGATCCTAAAAATACAGGAAGAATCATTTTAAAATACTTTGTAAAAAATATAGACATGGTAAATTGGACTTTGAAAAATAATTTTACAATAGTAAAAACATTTTTGAAAATATTCCTAGAAAACATGTACATTTGAAGAGAAATATTCAACAATTGAGACTAAAAAATAATCAATCCCGAATAATGATGAGATTGTGAAATAAATCCTTACCAACCAGGTTTCTTTTGAATAGTAATCCCATTGAAAGAAGCAACATAAAATTTAAATTTAAATACCATGAATACAAATATTCTCATGATATAATATATCAAACAAGAATTATATTCACCACAAAATTGAAATAAGTAGTGAATATGGAGTATGTTTCATAAAATAAAACGTTATATGAGAATCCCTTACCTGAGGTTTAATTTCCATTTTATGTGTTTTTCCCTATAGTATATTAAATTTATATTTATTATATGTATATTCACATACTGATAATTTCATATATGATCCATTTATAATATTTTATAACACATTTGTTAATGATCTTTTTTACTATTATCATTATTTTGGGTGTTGACTGCTTTATTTTTCATCTATATTTTAATTCAGCGGATCAATTACATGTACTTTTATTAAAGTTCCATAATATCTTGAATATTTTTCATAGTATAAATTCAAAAAAAAATTATATATATATATAATTATATTCATCCATAAAATATAGAGATATAAAAAATTAATTACATCGTGTTTGGAGATAGTAAGTTGTACGCACACATGAATGTTGTTTTCATTTTTTAGATGGATGAAACAAAATAAGGGTAAATAATAATTAAACTTTAAACAATCATTATAATGTAACATATATCATATATATTCATTAGTTACATATATATAACCATCAATATAATGTTGTGATAAAAAAATGAATTACATTACTATATAGAGACAGTAAGTCGTATGTACGTAGGGGCAATGCTTTCTATTATCATTGGAAGGTAATGAGATGGAATATGGTTTTCCCATAATCATAATAAAATATAATTATATGTATTATTCTGGATTTATTATTTTAGGATGGATACAATACATGAATTGTAAGTAGAAGAAGAAATTAACACGAAAGAGTTAGTAACGATGGTTACCTCTTTTTCAGTGGACTCCTTCCAAATATCTTCTTATGGGACCTAGGACTTCTATATTGGATTTTTAAGAAACTCAATAAATTAGAAAAGGATGATTAGAAATGAATTGGGTATGTTATGGTTGAACTATATGGATCAATGTGGCATCAATAAGTGAAAGAAGGGGAGCCCTTTTATAATTGAGGGGATCGACGTTCTTGTAATTTCTTAAAATATTTAATAAATATTAATTATTTATCATATTAAAATATCCAAAAATTCAAATAATTAGAATATAATGAAAATATAATTATAAATATTTTCATATAATAAATATTGGATATTTTTTATTATATTTTAACCCGTATTGTTTAGTTTAATCCGCATGTTTTCCATTTTGACAATTACTATGCTATTTAAATTTTGTACTCTCAATGGGTCTATAATGTTACTATAAAGTGGTAAAAGACCCATAAATGAAAAATTTTAGATTTAATTAAACATATACCTTTAATTTTTTTAATATAATATTTATATTAATTCTATATGATTTAATAAAATAATAATTGTTGTGATATATCAATATTGATAGTTTTTAAAACTAATCATTACCTTCAATTTATTAATATCAAGAAAAAACATATAATTAAAACTAGTTTTTCTTATATCTGTAAAATTTAATTTCCATTTATAATATTCTTGAATCATATTATTTATCAAAAATTCTATTAATTTTAATATTTTAAATATCATTTATTTGATTTCTCTATTTATTGAATGATTACTACGTCAGCGTTTTGTAAGAATTCTAGATAATTATATATTCACTAAAATTTAAAAATAACTCACCATGTTGAGTATAAATAATTTTAATTTGAAAGTATATTTATAGTGGAACATAGCTCTTTTATAACGGCATATTAAAAATATTTTAGTTATTAAAAACAATTGTGCGATATGTACAACTTCCCTTGAGATAAAATACTATAATTGTCATGATATAATCCATATGAAAATAAAATTCCATATAACATAATCATGCATTATTATGGAAGAAATATAATAATATAAATAAAATTAAGGCATGTTTTGGGGTAATATTATAATCCTTATCATATTAATTTTAACTTTTATTACCCGATTTACCCTTTACTATGGTAATGAAACTTATGAAAGATACTCTTCATAATGAACAAAAATAAAAGGGTAATATTTACTAAAGTTTTACCTAATTGATCCAATTATATAATCCATTTTTAAAAATTTCAAAATACATAATCAGATTAATTTAATTTACAAATAAACTGTAAAACTGCTATAAAAACAGTTTCTTGCAAAAAATATCTTTTTTAGTATAATGATGTTTTATATTTAATTCAATCATAAAATTAATACCAATTAACAAAAATGTCTCACTAATAATATAAAATAACATATTTTAAATTAAACCCATTTTAAAATAATACGTATCATTTCAAATGGTTGAAACATAATTATAGTTTTCAATAAAAATTTGTATTCTTCAATAGAAAATAATAAAATCATTTCAAAAATATAAGAAAATATCACACTAAGATAAGTTTTATTTGATTATTTATAAAATAATAATATATTTATAAAATAAAATTAATATACATTCTAGAATTTAATTATAATATTTTTTTAATAAAATGTTTTTTTGACGAAAACTAATTTTTGAAGAAAAATATAACATTTCTGAAAATTCAGTACTTATATCTTATTCATTAACAATAAAATTTATATTTTTTAGGTACTTTATTTATATATTTCATAAATTTTATAATAATACTCATATTAATAAATTTTACGGTTTGGTAATAATGTTCATATTTAAATAAAATTATTTTGGGGTTCGTTTAAGTATGTTGTTGTGTGTTGTATACTCTATCGAGCATTGTGTTATTTTAAAATAAAATGGTGTTACAATAGCATTTAATTTTTAAAAACCCCTTTTCAAATATTAAAATCTTATAACAAAGGCGGCAATTATTTTTCATTAAAGAAAAAAAATGCATTCTTGTAAAGGAAGAATAACATCAAATAATAGTTGCAATGGAGGAAAATTTAGTTGATAGCTTATACATTAAAATAGAAAAATATTCTTTAATTTTATAAAAAATGAAAAAACATTTCATAAAATGATTTATTTCCAAAAAATTGAAATAAATTAAAAAATTGACATAAAATGTCTTTCTTAATTAATTTATATCTATATAAATACAAACAGAAAATAATTTTAAGAACATGGATATGGAAGAAAATTATTTATTAAATAAATCATTAAAAAAATTAAAATGAGGTGTCAAGTAAAAGTGTCCCTTAGCATAATTTTGTCTCACTAGTTACATTATTTATCTTTATGAATAATAAAATATAGTTAAGTACATTCATAATTATGATCCTTTTAAATGTTAGTTATTAAATTTATTTTATTTATTACAATTTTATATACAATTACTTAATCAATTATGTCTCTGTCATATGTTTTGATTATATTCAGATCATATGCCCAAAATGACTTTGGTTAGTTGAATATGGTCAAATCCTTGTTTAACATATCATATAGGTAATAATAATTATTATAAAATAATCATTTTTACAACAATTACACATTTAGAACCATTAATGAATGATAGTTATGAAAAATGTATTGTCCTTTAACCATGGAGAGAGTAGGTCATACATAAACATAACTAACATTGCCATTTTTCAACCATCCTGCTGGAAATAAGTTGTGTGTTATTTTATTATTAAATAATGGTGATTATTTTATAAATATAGTAATTACACATTAAATAAACATATATATTTCATTTATTTAATGTGTTGATGAAAAAAATCACATCACTTCGTGGAGGTGGTAGTCCACATATAGGCATAAATTTTGTTATAATTTTGAAAAAAAATTAAAGGTAATAAATTATATAATATATTTATTTTCTATAATTTTAATCATTTTTTGAATATCTTATATGTTAACTAATCTATCATAATAAATATCTTTGAGTGGTGGTGTTCGAAAACAAAACTCATCTCTTCATGGTGGTGGTAATTCAAACATATGCATGAGCACTGATTTCATTTACCATAGTTTATTAAATGAGATGAAAAATGTTTGTACCATAATTATAATAACATATAGGTATATTAAATGCATAAATTTTATTATTCTCGCATGATTAAATAAGATTTTTATGGGGTGGAAGGCTGAATATACTATAAATACATTGATTTGTACTTATTCATTAAACTTATAAAACCTATTCATATCACACCTTATGACTCATGTTTTAGGAATTTTATTATACCATTAACTCTAATTTTTAGTGATTTTTGTTGATGAGATATTGGGGTAGGGATATTCTGAACTAGGGTGCTCATAATGTGTGAGGAATTGAGCAGAGAAGGGGCCCCTCAATAAGTGGGGACAAGATCTATTGTAATTAGTCAAAGTTTAAATTTAATATAAATTAAATCCCCTAGGAAATTTCACAAAAATTAATTTATTCAAAGATAATATGTGGATGAGTAAAAATCCTCTCATAAAATAAAATTTAAATAATTTTAGGTAATTTTTTTACCTTTAAAAATTTGTTTCGATAAAGGAGTCATTAACGTTACTATAAAATGATACTTAACCCATAACTATAATGTTGATTATATTATCAAAAATATAGAATTGAAATTGAAATTTATGAGACTTTTTTAAATTTCAAATCTTTTAATAAAATAACATTCATCATAAAATATCACTAACTACATTTTTTGAAACATTAATTATTTTTATGTTAATGATATTAATAAATTATTTTAATTTGAATATAAACATTAAACATATCTTCAACATGTTATATAGATCTATAAAATTCATGTAACAATATAACTTACCCAAAAAAATTACATTAAGAGTTCAAAAATTAATTTTCATGTTTTTTCTACTAAGTGCACAAGAACTTTATTATGTTGTGAAATAATTGAAGATAATTATTTCATCCTAGAAATTAAAATTAAATTAAACTGAAAAAAACAAATTATTTTTCATTAATAAAAATTTATAAATAAATATACCTTTGTTATGCTTGTGTAAAAAAATTAGATGTATTAAAACAAGGAGAGTGGAATTTTTTGTTATTTACTTTTAATTATGTTAAGGTTATTATCAACAATAACTGGAATGATATTTCTAAATTTCAGAACCTTTGATGATGAGAATCAAAAATAAAATATGAATTTAAATAAATAAATGTATTCGGGATAGTTTTTGTCCTCTTCGCATTATTTTTAGTTTTAATTATCAGATTTACCCTTACTAATGTGATAAATATTTTCTAGAGTTACTATTCAAAATGCCAAAATATAAAATAGTCATATTTACAAAATTTTTAACTCATGATTCCAAATATTGAATCATTTTTATGTTATTTAATTTACCTAAGTGGTATAAACTAATTTAATATTAAACTATCAAAATATGAGGAAAAACTATTTTCATAAAAAGGCATTTTTAAGTATAAAAATGTTTTTTACCATATTCAAGTATATGTTTTATTCAAATAACATTTTTTATATTATTCTTAATCAATATGAAATATTTATATTTTAATACTAATACAAAATATAAAACCACTTAGTAAATAATTTAAATTGAAAAGAAGTTTAAAAAATCAGTATTTTCACCATTCATTGAAAAAAAATTCATAAAAAATAAAACAATTTCCCTCATATCTAATTTTGGTAAACTGATTTCTAAAATGTTTTTTTATTATATTAAATTAAAATTATTTAATTTAGAAATAAAACATTTAATGAAATACATATAATATAAGAAAATAAGTTTATTGGGAAAAATATTTAATTTCTTTTTATTTTAACATTGAATAATATAATTACATTGAATATAACTATTTATTATATAATTCATAAATAAAAGAAATTCATGAAATTGGATACTAATAATACATAGGTTGTTAAATTCATCCTCCTTTTTCTATATTGTATCTTTTTAATTTTATTCATTACTAAAACAAGTTCAATTGCTTCTCGTTTATATCATTATAAGGTTTCTATATTTCATCTTCTATAATATAAATTTTTCACAAAACCATATCAGGATTTATGACATTGTACTATAAAAAAGTCTCTCTATGGCCAAGAATATGTACAGTTTGTTCCACTAAATAATAGTTTTCTTCGAATAGAACTACTTTAGGACACAGAACATGATATGCATCCTATACATGTGTTCTTAACATAGAAACTTGAAATACATAATGTTACTAAGATAAGAATATATTAAGGGACACTAGATAGGAAATTAATCTATTTTCTCTCATATTCTATAGGGAAAAAATAACCATTGGCTTATCATACCCTTTTTACCAAAATTCATAACAGTTTTCCATGGAGATAATTTAAGATAAACATGATCACCTACTTTGAATGATAGATAATTCCTCCAGTTATCCACATAAATTTTCTTCCTTCTATATGAATTCATCATAATTTATTGATTAATTTTTATTTTATATAACATTTATTTTTCTAAATATGGTCCTGAAAATTTCCTTTCACTTACTTTATCCCATTAGGCTACTGTGTGACACCATTTTCTATGTAATTTCATAAAAGGTTGAATCTGTATAATTTAATGTAAACTAAACATAAAATAACATTCAATTAATAAATTTTTCTTATCCTAACATCCATAGTAATCCATTGGATATAAATCAATCATTTATTAAATGGTCAGAATCATTCGCTCAGACTATACATCAAACTGAGGATGAAAATATATAATGAAATTTAATTATGTACCCAACAACTTATGAAGGCCCTTCAAAACTTTATATATGACCCTGGGACCATGTTAAAATATAATAGACATATGAACTCAATATATCCTAACCATCTACTTGAGATACTATCTATAAAGTCGGTATACATATATACAATCTCTAATAGTAAGTAAATGAGCATATTTTATTAGTATATCAATAATAAACCCAATCACATTATTACATTAAGATGTATTTGGTAATAGAATGATGAAATCTAAGTATATCTTATCCCATTTCGACTCTGGTACTAGAAAAGGATAAAGTATCCCAATCAGTAATTTTTGTAGGTATTTAACCTATTTCAATTTAATCATTTCATGGTAAACGTTGTTGGATCATTCTTCATTCCATCTAACCAATAATACTCTTATAGGCCTCTGCTCATTTTTTTCATTCAAGATGGATGTAAAAGGGATATTTTTGAGCTTAACTCATTAATTCCTATTTAAAATTGGAGATATTTGGAAGAAAAAGTATTTTCCCAAATCTCAAAACACCTCCCTAGTAAATGTTAAATACCGGCATATAAAACATCCTTATTAATTCTACATTTTCTTTTAGATCGTGGTATTCATTATGGGCTTACTAATTTCCCTATGATAATTTATACTACACTAAAACCTGACGAATGGAATTTTCCTATGTAATTTTTTTAGGTCACCATCCATTGAATCATTTAACAATGTATCACATTCAAAAAATTGATTGGATAATGAAACATTAACTCTACAACTCAATGCATTGGAGACATTGTTTTCTTTTCCTTAAAGGGAATGAATTGTAAAATCATTATATATAATCAGTTCAAGCCATCAACTATTCCCCATGTTCAATTATTTATGAAATAATATACACATAATATTTTATTATAAGTATATTTTACATAAAATACCCCATATAAATAATTCCCAAAAATTTATAAAACAAAAACCATAATAGCTTATTCCAAATCATGTGTAGGATAATTACACATTGAAATATTAAATTTAAAAATAATTTATTCTTTTCCATAATGAATGATATTTCAAAGTTATCTATTAACATTAGCTTAACCATTAAAAATATCTAAAACATTTATTTGAAAACAGCTACAATGGCCCAACATTAAACATTCCATAATATATATTCTTTAATCTAGAATTAGATTTCATGCATTCCCAATATTATTTTAGTTTTAGAGTTTTAGATAATCATATAATAAGACATACCTAAAAACTGATATATTAATAATAGTATATATATACTTAATATCCAATTATCTCACAATTTAAAACAATTAATATGTAGTATGTTTTATTTTCATTAAAAAACGTTAAAACTTTCAACTTGACTTTTGATTTGTTTAGAATCCTCCTTAAAACCTATGGAAAAAAATGTAAATTATGGGATGAGCTAAAAAATATTAGTAAAGGACATAAAATTGAGAAATATATTAGTCTATTGAAAATAATGAAAACCCATAAAATGTTTTCCTATTTTACAATATTCATTGATCATGTATAATAAGTCATATTAATATGAAAACTCATATTATTTTCATAATTAAAACATTTAAAATAAATAGAAATAAAATAGGAACCCTTTTAGTAATCATAGAGTACTATATTCATAACCCATGTCAGAAATAATCGTATCCTAGTTAAATCCATTGGATAAACCACTCTAGTTTACTCCCCCCTTCTTGACTATAAAGACATGGAAAATTACCCAATTCATTAGAGATATATATAGGTCTCACCCATCATATAAGTTATATTAGGAACACCCTTCATATAAGTTTTATCAATCTAACCAATCATATAAAACGTATCAGGATGGTACCACCATAATTTTTTGTGAGTTTTTTCTTGAATTAATTTCATCTTTTCAGTATTCTCCACTTAAAGTATCACGAATTATAGTTTGTGTTTTATAAAAGCACTATTTTTTCTTGAATTTCATGGAACAACATGTTAATCTCTCACTACTTGAAACACATAGATTATATTTCAGTACATACAAAATTATCGTTGTCCTGTGTTACACACAATTTCATGTTCCTTTAAAAGCATGTGTTACATGATAGGGTTAGTTTTACCAAACTACGATATAATATTAATATTATTATTAAAGTATTATTATCATTTTCACATAGCCATTGGAAAGGTGGGTGGAGTAGGATAAATTAAAATATTAAAATATTTTATACACATGTATATAAGATGAATCATTTTGTTTCCAATTAACTAGAAATGAAAATAAAACCATTTTGAAAATATAGGAAATATTTCGCTAGAAAACTATATTTATGAAATAAAAAATGTTTAACAAAAATAAATAAATTAAAACAATTTTGATATATTATTTTAATAACACACCTATTATATTTAATCAACTATTTAACATTAACCTTATGTGTTTTTTAGACAATATAATAGGATAAATCAAATTTGACACAGAAAAATGTATTTTACTAAAAGGTAATGTTACTGCTTTTTAATGGAAAACATATTTTAAATATAATTTTTGAAACTTTTAAAACAATTATTTGAAAAAATAAACTTAATTTTTTAAATAGGAATATCAAAATTTAATTTAATTTAATTTTTGGTATCTTTTAGAGAAGTTCCATTTTTTTGATAATAATGAAAAGTGCTGAATTTTAATTGAAAGTTATATTTTATTCTAATTTAATTATATACTTAAATTATATTTTTAATTTTTGATAAAGTAAATTTGGAAAAAATTTACATAAATAAATACAATTTAGGTCATTGGAACCAATTCACATTGAAATTGAATATAATAACATTTCAAACATTTGAACATTATCACTTTAAAAACATGTAGTTTTGTCTCATCTGTGGGATTACCATTAAATTGCATTCAGAAAATTCTGTAATTAGAATTTTAAAAAATGGATTCTGAATTTTTTATTAGAATAATTTATAATTTATAGTATTTCAACTATGTTTTTCACAAACAATATTTGTGAATGTAATTAAAATTTATAACAGCGATTGAGCTAAAAATGAGTTTACATAATGTTTAAAGATTAATCATAAGGAAAAAATGGTCTAGAAACTTGTTCAAAATATATTTTATGGATATATTATGACCATATCCTACAGTATATATAAAATAAAAAATTATTGGAGAATCATGATGTAAGGGAGACTTCTCAATAGTGTTTACATCTTTATATTTACAAAAATGCCACTACTCCTCCACTAAAAAAGGGAACCCCCCCCCCTCACATCATCAAACCTATAAAGCCATTTTTTAGAAAAGAACTACTCATATATACTCAAATATTCCATAGCTTCATTCTAGAATCGTCCATTTTTTCATAAATCCATCTAAGTAATCCCTTTGGTGTAATCCAAAAGAAGTTACCCAAATAAGGGGTAACATCCTTCAATAAGCACTTTTGTTTTATTTCCTTCTCCAAACCCTCAATTATTCAAATTAAAGGATTATAAAATAACCTAATTATCCTATATATATATATACATATTATTTTAAGTGTACTATGTACACTCACACATACTTCCATCAAATGAGATTCTCAATCATCGTTTGTGTGTACAGTGGACTACCGCCTTGCGAACCGATGACATTTGTTCTTGCATTTAAACTTTAAAATATAGGAAATTATGATGTAAATTATATTTTTAAATGAGATATTTAATATTTAGGATCTATTCATTATTTTTTAAATATTATATAACATATACCTTCTTGTTTTCCATTTTTTGTAAATATGATAACATCATTTGTGGACGTGTGGACTACTACCTCCTCAAAGAGATGAAATTGGTTTATGTTTTACATAGAATGTATTAAGTATGGGTATAATAAACATATTTTTTAAATATTACATAATAATTCTTCTCGAATGATAATATATATATATATATCATTTACTTCTCTTATTTCTTTCAATACAACATGGAAATAGAAATAGCATTCATACGTACGGACGACATATTGTCTCAATGATTGGTGTATTTCATTTCATTTTTCTATATTTTATATATTATTATAAATAAATATATACTAATTATATATAATATTTATGTCATGTTTATAATTCTAGAGATTATGAAAACATGAAATAATTAAGTGGACCAAAAATTTGACAATTCAAAACCCATGTGAAAAACATAATCGTTATTACCAAAAAATTAACTATAATATAAAATTTTCTATATAAAGGTAATATAAAATCATAAGGAAATAATATATGGTATGATATAATTGAATATGGTTCTGTAATATATTTATAATAAACTTATATTTATTATAAGGCATTTATGAATGAGTACGTTGAGAGTCAAGACTTAAGGTAAGGGGACTTCATAATACTTTCTTATATTCGTATGATACATTCCATATTCACCATCCATTTATTTTATGATATGTATATATTGACCTAATACACGTTATATAAATAATCCCATTTATTTAATGATATTAAAATTTTCATGTGATGTTATTCTTTAATGAGGATCACTATTTAAAAGTTACTCAAGTAGTAATGTGACGTATACTATCACATATATTTATTAAAGTCTTATTCCTTATTCAGAACTCAATTTTTTGTGGTTTATATAATGCATAATAATTTATTATAATATTCTTATAGGTATTTATATATCCATTTTATGATATATATTTTATGGGGTTTAGGGGTCAAAAGTTACCAAATTAGTAAAGTAATTTTTTCTCAATTTTCTATCTGTGTGACACATGATAAGTTATGAAACTGTATTCTTTTATGAGGGTTATATATTTTCTTTTTACATGTTGTATCATGAATATACTTATTTTAATAATATTTTATTCTTTATTTAATTTTTTTATTTCATGGTTTTTTGATTCAAAATAACCAAAATGTAATAGTTTATTTCTTTAATCTCATCATTTACTGGGATCGCATATGGTTATGCTTCCATTAATTAAATATTATGATCCATATCTCAATAATTCTCATTAATTGTATTATTATAAATTTATTCATCATATATAAAACTAATGTTACCATTTTTTCATTCTTCGGTACATATTATAATTAAGAAATTATTTTAAGAAAATATGACTTTATTTTTCTCTTCAAATGAAAATATGTTTTATTCAAAAACCATTTTTATAAATCTATTTTAAAATAATTCTTAATGTTTATAATGTGTTTTCAATTATTTAAAGCATCCTTATTATTTTTTCAAATATATTTTCAAATAAAAGGTTTTCAAAAAACAATCATTCTTATTTTATAAGTTTTCAAAGTTATTTTCAAGAGAATTTTTTAATAAGTTTTTAATATTATTTTATTAGTATTAAAATATATTTAAAAAAAATTAAAATGTTTTCAATATTATTTTATAATTATTTAAATATATCTTCAAAGAAAATTTTTCCAAAAAAATCAGGATTCCTTTATATGTTTTCAATGATATTTTTAAATAAAGGGTTTTCAAAATGTTTCCATGATTTCATTATCTTTTTTCAATGTTTTTTCTAATAAAAAGTTTTTTAAATTGATTTCAAGTATTATTGATATGTTTATAAAGTATTTTAATAGAAAAAGGTCTTAAAAATATTTTCAAGATTCATTTATGAGTTTCCAAATATATTTTAAAATAAAGGGTTTTTCAAAATGTTTTATGTTCTAAAAAGTGTTCTTCAAAGTGAAAAGAATAATTTCTTCAAGAAGAGTTTTAAATTATTTTTAAAGCTTAATTAATAATTTTTCAATGAGTTTTTCAACGAAATATATTTTTAAAAAGACTAGGTTTTAAAATTTTATTTTCAAATAAAGTTTATTTTTGATAAGAATTTCTCTAAGTGATTGTTCAAAATCATTCTCCATATAAGATGATATCATATGATATATTTTATGTTTTATTAGGTATATTATCCGTGGGAACAATTTTTATTCTTCCTTTGAGTGGTAAATTATTATGATAACAAGTTGATTATGGAACCTGTTTCAATTCCACTATTTATACTGTGATAAATCACATATGAAACCCAATTCCTTTCATTGGATATTCTTTTATTAAGAAACATATAACTTTTCCATAGGTTATGATATGATGAAGTGTTTATGATAGTCATTTCATTTCATGGGTTTAACATGATGCTTATGAAAATCATATATTTTTATGGGTCATGTTGTGATGAATGATTTATTTTCATGTGGCACACGTATGTATGATTTTATTATGAGATGGGTGATATATATATCTCCCACCAATGCATTTGGTAAAGATTTATATCTTAGGTGATAAACATGGATGGAATGGGGATTTAACTCAATTTAGTAAAGGGATTTTTTGTTAAGATATTCGTTGAAGTGATCCTTGACTACTAAGATATTCTTGGGAGTGAACCTTTTAATACCCTGAGATTTTAAAAATGTTATTTTCTAAATAATTTAAACTTTTGAAATTTTCCATTTCATGCAACACAGAATACAGCTTGTTTTATATGAAATAACCAAGTTATTTTTTATTTTTAATCAACACCATGTGAATATTTGGTTATATGATACACCAAGATATGTTTTTTCTGCACACAACACTGATTTAGCATGTGTTACACACAAGGCTATGTTTTACCCCCTTTTAATGGCATACCTATTTTAAAACAAAATTTTTACAATTTTATTTTTCAAAATAAACTTAATTTTTTATTTCATAATATCAAAATTACCTTACGATTATGTTTTGGTAAATTTCATTGAATTTTTAATTGTTGATTATTAATGAAAAATACTACATTTTAATTAAAAAATAAATTCTCATTTAAATAATTATTAATAATAAATTACATTTAAATTTGTTTTTAATGTCAAAATTAATAAATTAAAAATATATTAATATAATTTAGGGCATTATAATCATTTTTTATATTGAATTTATATATAAAAACTTATTGATCTTTTGAAAATTTTCACTTCAAAAAACCCATTTTCTTCCGACGTCTTCAAGATTGGCATTAAATTTGATTTTCCTACTTCTATAAATTCAATTTTAAAAAATGGACATACATAGGTGTAATATGTATAATATTTATAGTCAAATAATATCAAATTATTTTTTGACCACAAATAATAGTGGAAATAATTAAAATTAATTACAACCATTAAGGTAAAAGTTGGATTAACAATGGGATAAACCATAAAATTAAGATAAAATAACGTAGAAACTTTTTAAAAAGACATTGTATGCTAATTGTTTGACTATATCACATATTGGTTCTAATTTTAGGTGTTAGTGGGATATCATTCCATGAAAGTTTCCTATATAATAAATTGAGTAATGAAAAACACAACAGAATAAACTTACATATATTAAATTTTATAATGATTTAGATTATGGGATAATAAAAAATGAAATTGATTTTCAAGATTTTATTTTTAGAAATTATTTGGGAAAACTATGAGACCAGGTGCTGAGACCACATACGATTCTGAGACCCAGTGTACCCAGAATGATTCTCTGAAAATGTTAAGTTTTAAAATCACTCAAACATGAATTTATTTCAAAAGTGAAATAACCCTTAGATGGGTTCCCAGATCAGAAATAGGAGGGAAATTTTGAGCTCAGAGTCGTGTATTTACCCTAGTCAGTGCAAGTCTTCTAGTCAGTGTATTTTGAGATTTAGTTAGTGCAATCCTTCTATGGAAAAACCCAAAAATGATGTTACCATAAATAAAATTATTAAATAAAATTATTTTATTTTAAAATCCTAATAAATCATAAATGGTAACTCGGATTTAAAATCTGATACAAATGTTGAGATCAAAAGTGGGTGTTTTCCTTAGGTGAGGCCTAACATCGGCCAGCGTGGGACAACTGTGAATGATAGTTTTTAGATGTAAACATCATTAGAATATTTTAATAAAAATATTTTATTCTGGATGCAATGTTGTGGTTTTGATTAATACGCACTTGTTAGAGAATTCGGGGTTATCACCCTAACCTATGAATTCCTATGAGGCAAAGTGACAGATCTCTCTCAACAAATGATGGTGGATCATGGATCGAAGATCAATGAAGAACCTCGTATTCGAAGGGTCTCCACCCATAACAGTGATGTGGTGACCATTCTTTATCATCAAACTAATTGATTTTGTCCTGACATGTCTTCTCTAAGATGAGGGAAGGGACTTAAAACTACAAGAACCATCCTTCTTAATGCTACGAGAGAGATAATAACCTCTGATTCCATCCTTCGGTAGGCCCCAAAGTGGTGAATAGCACCAAGGGTATAAAATCTCACGTAATATAGACGTAATTAACCTTTTTGTTAGAAAAAAATTGGAAGATAAGATAGTAAATCTCAACAAACTCCAAAAACAAAAATTAAAAGTAAATCTAAAAACCTTTTCCCACATGCATGTTCAATTGTAAATCTGATGCAAGGTATAACAAAAATCCAAAGTAAAGTACCAAAAAGAAAAGAGTATAAAAAGAAACCACAAATAATCTTAATGCCCAAGCTAGTAAAGTCCATCACGGTCGTCAGAGACCCCCTGGAAACCTGAAAGAAGATTTAATATCTGTATGGTGAGTATACAAGTATACCTGGTAGGAAAAGTAATGCCACACATGCACAAGTGAGGGAACATACTAATTTCCCTGTGAGAAAATAGTATAACCTCATAGATCGTGCCAAGGAATAATAACCATACTATCCTCACTATGGCATAGTCACCAAATAATGCAAGTCAAGAAATGTAATAGTATAAGCACATAGGTATTTGGGTACCCCGTAAAATTTTCCCACTGATTAGCTGCTCATCCCTAATGACTAACATCTTGATGCTACCACTCTTCCCATATATAGTACCACTACCACAACCTTCTCAGACACACTAGGGCCTCAAACCACACACAATCAGACCCGCAAACACCTAGACCACAACAACCACACCTCTCTCTTGAAGACATATGGGTCTCATCCCAATGAAACTTGGTAAAACAAACCTAACCTACAAAAAACTGAGCCTCTCATCTAAAATGAACCCTCTCTTTAATAATCTGGGACTATGTTAATCCTCAATCTATTACATCTATCCCAGATATGCTCAATCTTTAATAACCTAAGAGAGGGTTCAAGTAATAAATTCAGTAACCATTCATCCATCCTCCCACCGGGATGTTGGAAAATAAACACCCCCCATGAAATGGAGGTGTTCGACACATAGTTCTCCACAATGGTGGGGTGCATATAGAAATAAAAAGAATCTAATACATATATATATGTAAAAAAACACTCATCCCAACCTATGAGTTTCGAAACAAACAATCAACCCACTTGGAACTACTTTTGCTACCACACAATATTCATAACCACACAACATCCACTACAAAAGTATAACCCAACCCCTTTTCATTCAAACAGTTTCCATTTATTAATTTAGAGGTTCAAATTAATTTGTTCCAGTGCTACCGAGAAACTATCATCCACAACCACACCAAAACAACAAGAAAAACCAAAATACAGTCCCACTGCACAAACCCCCAATCTTCCTAGACACCTATTCAGTCATTACCAACAACCATTATTCAAAATTATACTGTACAATACTATCACAACACAGCTCCACAACCCCACTACACAAAAATTCCCATATGTAGTCTCATGACATATAAATTCATAACAAAACCATAGTCCCACTACCTGATGTTGCTTCGTGACCACGACACAAAAAAGACAGTTCAGGTGCCGACATGTTCATCCATTCCACATTCAATCAATCTCTTATACCGGGATTCCAACGCACCCCATATACTTACCCACACCCAAATCCCATGGAAACTACTTTGAACCCAAAACATCATTGTACCCACACACCACACCCTTCTCCTTGGACCAACTCCTATGTCCAACATTATACCCATATTCGTGCTAGAAATAGCATCACCACGAAACTCATGAAAAGTTACAAAACTCAAAAAAAAACACACCACTCAGCTACACCTATATATAGGATGTGCATATATTCATATTTAACCAGTATAGGTTCTTTAATTAAAGATAATTATAATTGGTTTGATCACACAATATGATTGATCCTTGAGAGTCCATTTATTTAACCACTGTACATGATTAATCATATTTAATGTTACAATCATTTATTCAAGAATATCAATAGAACAAAAAATTATTCATTCCTAAGAAACGACCACCAACGAACATGATTTTCATAAGGCATATAGCCACAACAAAAACAACAGAATCAAAAATAATAAATAAAATAGTTGATCAGCATCAAACCACCCTCTTCCCATTATTTTATTTACCCATGTTATCTTTTGATCAAATTTACTTCTTATTTATTTCTCATTTTAAGAAAAGTGTCCATTCATTCCTCACAAGGGTTCATTTTCATACCCACCTCCCATGATTCACAATTAAAGAGAAGAAAAATAAATCCTTACATTGAATATCTGAGGATCAAAGTTCCTCCTTGTGCCAAGAATAGTGGATTGTGCGAGCATCGCATGAAGAACTCCAAGAAAACCGAGCAAGAGGATCTCTATCATAGGCCCATGGGTTTTCTTTTGATGAAGTATATAGGAACACCATGAGAAATTAAAATGATGAACAAAAGAATAGATATCAGTTTATGAAAGCGAATGATCCTAAAATTCAAGGAGACAATTTCAAATTTCTTGAAAATCAGATCAGGGTATAACCATGAATCATGGCGGTTAAAAGACTGGTGGAACATTATGATATATGGGTGATTTTATAATTCCCCTTAAAAATCATGGATACATTCCATCATACTACTGTGAGTTGATAGGTTTCCATTTCATGGAGAGAATCACGTAATAGGGGTGAAATTTGAAAAACTATGAAAAAATAGAAATGAGTCACCCAGAGGTGAGTCGACGATGCTGAGCCACCAACAGGTGAGCTACCGACGCGACCTACCATTGTTGAGCCACTAACAATGAGCTACCAACGCAACAAGATACCAATTGCCTAACCTACAGATTCCCTAACCTAATGACACCAACGCCCTCAACTCACCGATGTTGATGCCCCTGAATTACTGACACTGAAGCCCTTGACTCACTGATGTCGACGGCCCTGACTCATCGATGATGATTCCCTCAACTCATCGATGAAAACACCCTTGAATCACCAATGTTAGTGCCTCTAACTCACTAATGACGATGCCTCTGTCATTATGATGCATATACAGGCTGACAGACTATCATGATGATGCACTGAAATGCCAACACACTGACATGATATTGGAAAACTAGAAATTTGGAAAACTTTTGAAATGAGACATTGCTACCTCGAAGAACACCTCAAACACTAGATTTTTACAAAGGAAGGTCCTCGGTAAATATGAGTTATTACATCGTAGACCACTCAAAATATTTTCATCACTAAGAATCTCAAAACTAAACTATAAAGAAATAGGTTCGAACAACCATCCCTTAAGATACATCTTAGGAGTACACCACCTTGTGTTGTTCTAAAGATCGAGTGAAAACCTTGACATTCCAGAACACATTTTTATTATATATATCCTAAAAAACTATAGAAAAAGTAACTCTCCACTCTCCCAAGAAACCACACAAACACCAAAGGTCAGACTGTCCAAATACGTAGATTATGGAGCTCCTTCCCCCATGTCAAGATATTATCCACTTTGGGTTGCACTTACTCACAAGCACCGGTTTAATCGCATAATCATCACAACGTCTTGATTAGGGATCAGTTACTCCCATACCCATAGTCAGTAATTTCACACAAATCATAGAATAGGTAAAAAAAACTTATCATAAATCAAGTGAGGTCAAACATTAAATTAAAAGCAAGGTACAAGGAAAAATAGATAAGAAAACTCATAAAAACCATGGTTACTGGGCACACATCTATGCCTCTCATTCCCAAGTACTCTCCTTGAAGACACCATGCCTCCATAAAACAAGAACCAAAGGAATGGTCCATCTACACATCACCTTCTCCTCACGATCCTCAATTCTTACTGATCACTCCAGGAACATCGAGTCATCCTCAATATCCAACTCTCCCCAGTTAATGATGTGGGATTCATTATGTTGATATTGGCGGAGCTGAGAAACATAGAAGACATAGTGGATCCTCTCTAATTGTGGTGGCCCCGCTAGCTTATATTCCACCTCACCAACTGGTCCCAACAACGTGAAAGGTCCTATGAACTCGATACAAATCTTGATTTCTATACCAATCCTATGTTGTCCATGCTAAGGGTTGACCTTTAAGAACATGTGGTCCTCATACTAGAATTCCAAATTCCTCCTCTTATGATCTTCATATGACTTCTACCAGTCCTAGGTCGCCTTCAACCTTACATGCACAAGCTGCACCTTTTCAGTTGTGCTCAGAACTACCTCTAGTCCAAGAAAGGATGCCTCCATTACCTCTTTTCAGCACACGTGTGAGCGACATGGGATTTCGTACAAGTCTTCAATGGTTCCATACCAATGGTAGAGTCATAGATATTTTTGTAAGAAAATTCTACTAGGGGAATGTGCCATACCCACGATCCTTCTAAGTCCAAGACACCTGACCGCAATATATCCGTCAAAGTTAGGATTGTCCTCTCTATCTACCCATCCATATAAGGGTGTAAAGTCATGCTAAGGCATAACTGGGTTCCAAAGGCATGATGTAATCCCCTCTAGACTTCTGACATGAAATGTGTATCTTGATTTGATACAATGGATCATGGAACTCCATGTAGTTTCATTACTTCACCTACGTACCTCTATGGTAAGGCATCCACTCCGCTTGACTCCATTATCACCAAGGAGTGGGCCGACTTCATCAACTGGTCTACTATTACCCAAACAGAATCACATCCTCCCTATGATTTGGGTATACATGTGACTAAATACATCGAGATGTCATCCCACTTCCACCCAGGAACATCCAATGGCTATAATAGACCACCAGGAACACAGTGATCATCCTTCACCTACTAAAACACTAGGAATTTTCCCACAAACTCTGCCACATTCCGCTTCACCATGGGCCACAAAAAATGTTCCCTCAAGCCTTGATACATCTTAGAGAATCATGGATGCACCGTCATGGGTGGTCTATGGAACTCATAGAGAAATCTCTCATGCATTTCTACTAGGACAAACGGTTTCCCATGAAACAACATCTGATTCTAGAAATCCCTTGACCAGCCCTCTGGAGCATCACCCCGGACAACGTGATCATGCATCACTTCATCCTCTGAGTTTACCCACTAAGACTCCTCTTCCTACCGCACTAAGGAAGACTGTTCTTTCATCTAAAATAGTTAGCCACTTCCACATTCCTCCCCATCATACAGATGAAAAGTGGCCAACTCCTCCTTTTCCTTCCAAGAATCTATGGATTCCTGAACTACCTCCTTCTATGACTTCCTTATCAAGGCATAGTCCACCACGTTCCCCTTCCCTAGGGTGTAATATATTTTGAAGTAGTAATCTTGGATAAATCCCATCCTCTTTTTCTAGTGCAGGTTCAAGTCTCATTGGGAACAGATATACCTCAATCTCTAGTGATCTATGAAGACCAAAACGTGCTCCCCAATGAGGTAATTCCACCACAACTTTATCCTGAACACGAACACTATAATCTCTACATCATGGGAGGCATAATTACATTCGTGAGGAAGTAATTGTATATATTCAAAAGAGATTAATCATCATTTTTGTATCATCACACATCCCAAGACTAGGTTGAAAGTGTTACAGAACACTTCAAACATTACCCCTTCTTCTAAAAACCTAATCACTAGGGAACTGACCAACATCCCCTTTAGATAGATAAAACCTACATGACACTTCTCACTCTACATGAATCCTTGGTTGTTTCTTGTCAAAGATATCAATATAGTTAAAACTCAAGATAATTCAGGTACAAACCTCGGGTAATATCCTACTAGACCCAAGAAACTATTAACCTCCACCACATTATTAGGTTCTTCAAAATAAACAAGAACATTGACCTTTGACAGGTCCACCACTATCACTTTCTGAGACAACATGTGGTTGAGGAAGTGCACCTCTCATGTCCATAACTTGCACTTGGATAATTCTTTGTAGATATGGTGGTGGCAAAAGACCTCCAAGAGAGTCCTAATATGCTCAATTTTATCCTCCTATGACCTTGAGTAAATCGGGATATCATTGATGAACACGACAACGAACCGGTCCTAGTACTAATGGAAAGTTGAGTTCATGAGCCCCATGAACATAGTTGGTGCATTCGTGACACCGAAGGGCATCACCATGAACTCAAAGTTCCCATAATTGGACCAGAAAGTAGTCATCGGGATGTCACCCTCTTATACCTCTAACTGGTTATATCCGGATTGTAAGTCAATCTTAGAGAACCAACGTATCCCCTTTAACTGGTTGAAAATATAATTTATCCTTGGAAGGGGGTAACAGTTCTTGACCATCACCTAATTCAGCCTCTGGTAGTCTATATGAAATCTTAATCCACCACCATCCTTCATTAAATACAAGACCATAGCACCCCACAGAGACACGCATGTCCAGATAAAACCCTTTTTCATTTGATCATCAACCTAAATCGGTAACTTCTTCAAATCAAAAGTTTTCATTTGATAGGAATCCATCGAAATCGGATGGGCACCATGTTGCAAGTCTATCCCGAACTCAACATCACGTCGAGGGGGTAAAGTGACAACCTCTTATGGGAAGACCCCTAGGAACTCACTAACAACCTAGATAACTTCCACCATCTCAGTATATTTTGATTATACTGATATCTCTATTAATAAAGAATGAAAGGGATACCCACACTATCTACACTCTTGAGAACCCCACTATCCAACAAAAGATACGTGTTGGCCACCCATATCTAATAACACAACTCTTCTCCAGAAGAAGTCGATAATATCATGGATAGAAAACAACCAGTCCTTGTCTAGGTTAAAATTGTATGGCTACATATATAGTAGAAGAAAATCCCCATTCAACTAGTGTGGTCCCAACATCATTCTATATAATTAATAAACATTAAAAAGACTGGTCTGACCATCGACTGGAGTACTCAACACCAGGTGCATTGGAAGTCTCTATATATCTATTCCTAGAGCATGGGCTAGACTGGGTGCAATAAAGGGGTGAGAGGCTCATAAATCAAAAATTAACACATGCAAGAGTACTAAACAGACTGATCGTACCTTGAACAACCTCTGGATGATCTGGAATTGTTACCTCCATGGAATGTGACTTCCCATGCCCAGCTCCTATACATCTCTCTTGTTTACCACCTCCCTGACCATTCCCTAGTTGAGGTCCTTAGGGGAACCCTGTGATCGACCTCCACTTACACTATCTACCCTCAGTAGAGCAGGAGCTCGCTACCCATATAACTGGAGAGGCCTCACTAGAAACTATTACTACTAAGATTGGTGATGAGCCTACACACCCCATTGTACAATGCCTGAATTGGGCACTAATTCCAAATATTACTTTGGAATACATAGACAAATCACCTCGATCTCAGGCCCATGGGGGATGGTAGAGGACTAGGAGATTCGAACTATAACTGCATAGGCCTACTCTCCACCGGCTGAAACCTAGAAGGCCCTGACGAAAGAGACCTACTGCTGACTGCCATACCCTTTGACGAACTCGGCTAGCTCCCCTCTCGTGGAACACCTACCAACAAGTTCATCCTTTCCACCACCTCGGAATTCTCCTGAAACTCTAAGTATGTCAATAGATTAAATGGAGTTACCCCATACTGAAGTGAATGTTGGACTACCTCCTCTAAGAATTTTTCTTGGGACTCCTGATCTTGAAAAAGATTTGGTGTGAAGCACTGGAGATCTTTGAACATGATCCCCAAATATTGCACCGACATAATCCCATGATGGAGAGAGAGTAGCTACTACCTCTTCTCAGCCTTCATTATGGAAGAAAGGAATTTTACCCAAGAAGTCCCTCTCAAATATTTCTCGTATGAAATCATTATCCTTCCTCTCTGCGATGTAAAGTGTCCACCACTTACATGTTGATCCTCACTTCTGGATCACTGAAAAAGGAACCTAGTACTCTATCAGAGCCCAGATCATGATGAAACTGTTCACTAGCTACTTGATAAAACTGTCAGTTTCCATGTCAGACACACTACCCTCATACGTTCATAGAGTATTCTACTGGAAGGCACGAAGTGTCTTTTTCCACTGGTCATCTTCCTCTTCTCGATCATCCCACTACTAATCAAACAAGACAATATTCAGGTCCTCATCTTATTTTACCAAACATGGATGACGTTCGGGTGCCATAACTGAAATGTAAACTTGGAATATCTATCCCTGAGTAGTGTGGAAAATTTCTTTTAAATTTCTTATTACTCTTAATCTATTTTAAATTCCTAAAACACAAATGAAAACAAGTCATTATGATTCATGTACCTTTACAAGGGTACCTAACTTGAAATCAGTGTATCCTCACTTGGTCATTCAGTAGGTCCAGTGTCCTTATATTGGATTATGGGGGGGGGGGGGGGGCTAAAATCCAACGTCCATGCTGATATTCCCTAGCCTATTTTGTGTTCCAAGATTTTCTAACACAATTTTTCAACAATCCCATGAAATCCTTACTGTTCCTAACTCTGAACTCCATCTAATATCTTAAACTCCCAAAACCAACCTCATCCCATTGATACCATTTTTTCATGATCGACCTTCTCCAAGATGAGGTAAGGGACAAAAAACTACCATACCCTTCCTACTCCAAGTTTAAGGAGAGATAATGACCCCTCGAGTCTGACCTTCAATAGGCCATGGAGTAGAGACTAGAACTAAGGGTATATAATCTCACATATTATGGAAGGCATTACCCTTTTTATGGAACAATATTGGTAAATAAGATGGTAAAACCCAAGAAACTCCAAAAATTAAATGTAAAATTAAATCCAAAAACCTTTTCCCACATACATGTTCAAAAGTAAAGATGATTCAAGGTACAAAAAACTCTAAAGTACCTAATGAAAATATTCTTAGTGGAATCTACAAATAATCCTGATTTATGATCTAGTAAAGTCCATCACTATCCTCAAATTCCTCCAAGAAACCTGAAAATAGTTTTAATATACAATGGGTGAGTATACAATTATACATAGTGGGAAAAATAAATCCACATGTGCACAAGTTAGGTAACATACTAATGTCCCTATGAAAAAACATTATAATCTCAAAGAACCTACCATGGAATACATACCACCCCAGCCTCACCAAGGAACACTCTCAAAATAACACCAGTCAAGTAAATTAATATTATAAACACATCGATATTTGTGTACCCGGTACTGCTTTCCCACTGGTAAGATTCTCATCCCTAACAGATAACGTCTTGATGATATAACACGTACCATATGCAGTCCCACTACCAGAACCCTCCTAAACTCACCTAGGCCTCAAACCACACACAATACCACCTATAGAAACCTGGGACACAACAACCACACCTCTTGCCCAAAGACAACCGTGCATCATCCTAAAGACACTTGGGAAAACAAACTTGAACTATAAATACCTAGGCCTCCCATATACAACAAACCATTTCCTGAAGAATCATATACTATGGTAATCATCAATCCATTATAGCCTGCTGAAATATTCTTGAGCGATAAGAACCCAGAATAGGGATTGGGGAAGAGAGTCGGTAAACAGCCATCCATCCTCCCACTAGGATGTTGGGAAAGACACCCTCCCCCATGAAATAGAGGTTTTCGAAACATAGTTCTTTACAAGGTTGGGGTGCAGATAGAAATCACAAGAAACTAAAATATATAAATATATGTAAAAACACTCATCCCAGCCTATGGGTTTCCAAACAAACAACAAAACCACTCAGAACCACTTTTGCTGACACCCCTATATGAATAACCACACAACAGCCATTGCCAAAGCATAACCCATCCTCGTTTTCATTCAAACACTTTCCATTTATTAATTTACGGATTGAATGTAATTTTTTACAGCACTAACGAGAAACTAAGAACCACAACTACACCAAAACAACATGTAAAACCAATCTGTCTTCCCACTGCACAAACCCCCAATCTTCCTAGACGCATGTTCAGTCATTACTAAAAACCATTATTAAAAATTATACAGTAAAATATTCTCAAAACCCAGCTCTGCATCCCCACTACCCAATAATTCCAATATTTATGATGTTGCTATGTGGCCATTAAAAAATAAAGGTAGGTCAGTTTCCCACAAGTTCATCCATTCCACAATCAATCGATCGTTCTAATTGGGATACCAACACGCCCCATGTACTTACCCCCACAAAAATATCATAGAAACTACAATTAAACCACAAACCCATTGTACACTCACACCACACCCTTCTTTCGTGACCAAAGCCTTTGTCCAACCTTGTACCCACAGCCGTTCTCCTAATAGCATCAATATACAACTCATGAAAAGTTACAAAACTCAACAGAACACAGAACTCAGCAAGACCTATCAATGGGATGTGCATATATTTAGATTTAACTAGTAGAGTTTCTTTAATTACACTTAATTATAACCAGAGTGATCAAAAATTGGATTGATTCTGGTAGTGTCCATTTATTTAACCAGTGTATGTGATTAAGAAGATATAATGTTACAGTCATTTATTCAAGCATCTCAACGGAACAAAAAATTATTCATTCCTATGAAAAGACCACCAATTTCCATGATTTTCAGAATTCATATATCCATATAAACTATAATATAATCAAATATAACAAGTAAAATAGGTGATCAACATCAAACCACCCTCTTCCCTTTATTTTATTTAATTGTGTTATATTTTGATCATATTTACTTCGTATTTATTTTATTGTTTTAAGAAAAGTGTCTAGCCGTTTTTCACAAGGATTAATTACCATACCCACCCCTCATGATGAACAATTAAATAGAAGTAAAATTAATCCCTTCTTAGATGATCAAAGGATCAATGTTCTTCCTTGAGACAAGAATAGAGGATTACGCGAGCAGCACATGAATAACTCCAAGTAAAATGAGTAGAAGGGCCTCTGTCACATGTTCACAACTCTTCTAGGGAGTAAGGATGTAGGATTACCATAGGAACTGCAAAGGAACAAGGAAATAAGAGATCTCAGTTTATGAAAGGGATAGATCCTAAAAATTAGGGATATGACTTCAAAGTTCTGGAAAATTGGATCATCGTTTGACCATGTGACTGGGTGGTTACATGGCTAGTGGAATTTTATGAGATATAAGTAATTTTATAATTCCCCTAAAAAATGGTGGAGATAGCCCAATGCACCGCTGTGAGTTGATATGTTACCATTTCATGGAGAGAAACACGTAACAGGGGAAAAACTAGAAAAAGCTGGAAGTCAATAAACGATGCGTGAGTAACCGACGCTAATCCACCGATGGTTGATCTACCGACGCGACCTACCAACACTGAGACACTGACACTAATCTACTGACACCATGGCCTACTGACATAATGACCTACCGATGCCATCGACTCACTGATGTCGACGCCCCTAGCACACTGATGTCGACACCTGTGACTCACCAATGTTGATTCCCTTAACTCACCGATGCTGACACCTTCTACTCACTAATGCTGATTCCCTTAACTCACCTATGAAGAGGACTCTTATTCACCGATTTCTGCACTTCTTTCACACCGATTCACTGACATGTCTATGAACTGACATGATAATGCACTGGCAAGCCAATAGAAAACATGTAATTTGGAAAACTCTTGAAATAAGCCACTGCTACCTCCCAGAACACCTCAACCACTATATTTTTACAAAAGAAGGGCCTGGAGAAATATGAGTTATTATAGATTTGAGGTAGGGAATTTGTGATTTAATTTTTCCCACATTAATGAATTCCATGATGAATGCGAACCAATCAAAAAATATATTGCAATGTGGATGGATCATTATTGTAGGAAGGGATTTACCTTGGAGGTGTTTTAATGGTAGAATGATCTTGTGATTATTTGTTTCATTTTGATTTTTGTTCTAACTAAAACGAACCATGATCGACATGAACTTCAATCATGGTCCTTTCCTCCTGGTTGATTTATTATTTTCTCCCATATTCTTTTTTTGTCATGGGAATTCTTCATTTGGCTCGTGACTCAACATGTTTTGATCGATCGATTGTTGCGCACTCAATCCATATCGCATCGATCTGATATAATAGATCTGGGGTGGGTATGGCATGTTAGAGCTACGATGATGATGATGAGAGATGAATCGATGTGGCTCATAAGTTATCACTATTAGATCATTTTTCATTTTAATAGATCACAACATTGATTCGAGCCTAGGGCAATGAAGAAAGTGACGCAATGATTGAAAGTGTACTTACATTTCTAAAAAATGGAGCACCGGAGGTGAACATATGGCCCATGAAAGGGGCCACTAGCACGCAGGGTTGGTGACCTATACCAGTGGTAGGTGGCGGTGTCACATGGAAGAATCCACGTGTGGGAGGAGGACCACATTAGTGATGACTTTTTATGGGAAGACGGGGTACAGACGCGGAGGGCTGACTGCACGAATGTGGTGGACCAACCACATAGACGCGAGAGGACTCCACATGGACCAATGAATCATGTGGACAAGGTAGAATGTGTGTGTTCAGAATAGCCATCCCACATTCCATACATGCAATATGGGGGAGTCGGGAAGCTCTGATATCCCAGAAGCCCAACAGACCGCACCCAACAGGCCAAGCCCAATGGGCATAGCCAGTTCAGGTTGAGCAGATTTAGGCCTGGAAGAACTAGGTCGGTCTAGTCGGACTGAGTCAGATCAGTCAAACTGGGTCAAGTCAGGTTGGCCTAATCGGGTTGGTTCGGATGATAGGCCAGGTCAGGTCAGACTCAGACCAGACCTGGATTAGGCCTTTTCACAAAAATTAACATATCATTCAAATGGATCTTCTGATTGAGGATAATTATATAGTGTTGGGACCCTTGAGATAGGTTCCTCCATTTAAAATGGCTTGGTGGGGTTTTCGTTGGATTAGAAAAGGTTGAGAGCATACCTTTGGTTATTTTTTATGAGGGTTTGATTCAAGATCCTTTTTTCGTCATAGAGGATGACCCATATTCTAATGTGAGTTGTCTCAGCCCGGCTTCAATAGTTGACTCAGTGGGTTGGAGTAGGTATCACATTGAGATTCATGGTTATTCCTTACTTATCTTCATATTACCTTTTATAGGGTTGGTGGATAAGGTTTGACCAATATTTACACATGCACCTATCCCCTATCAAAGATGTTGTTTCCAAAAGAGAGAGGAGTCCCCCCAATGATACCTAGGAATGGAGAACCCCTATATATGTATCGATATCAGATTAATTCCATTCTACCAGACTAGGCGTGATGAGAATGATTTAGGTAGTTTTTTAGTGGTTTATGTCATTTTGTGACTTAGTGACTACTTGACTTGGTGGATGCATGACTTATTGACATTCTGTGTGTTACTGAGACTTCTTGTCTTAACGAGACAATATGTCTCAAATAAACTACTTATATTATTGATACCGTAGTGTTCTTCGGGGTAAATTTGGTAAACATGTTCTACATGTTTACAATCAGATAGCTCGAGGAGTGAGATATCCTAGAACGAGCATGCTACGAGCGGAACCTTGTAGCTGGCATTAGATGAGACCTTGAGTCTTGGAATCCTTTACGAGTATACATCGATGTTCTTATTATATGTGTTGTATACATATTCCTATGCTGACCTGACTATATCTTCTTAGTAATGTTTCCCATGTAGTGTTTCACTTTGTCTTTTGGGGTCCCATACTGAGTATTGTTTTACTCACCCCTACATAGGATTTTCCCACATGTGTCATTTCTTGTGCATACCATTGGAATTTTGATGGAGTAAGAGTTGGAAAAGGGAAAGGTGATCTTATAGAGAGGCTAGATAGTTGATGTGTGCTCCTTTGGCTTCAGATAGTTGTTCTTATACCTACAATTTAGGTGGGCTTTTCTGTAGATGAGCTTTAGGAACTTGTGCTATAGACTCATTCTTTTTTGTGGGATTTTATTCTGACCCAGTTGTACTTTAATTAAATTTACTTTCCTATCTTACTATATTGTTGGTATCGTAGTGTATATATGAATTTTTTACTTAGTGTTTAAACATTTCAGCATTTTAGGCTTGGAGATGTGTGTGTGTGTATAGGTACTTTGGAAAATTCCTCCCATTTGTGGGATATTCCTACTCGGTGTTAGTCGCTAGCCCTTATCCTATAGGAGTTTTTCCTAGTGTAGTCGTGGTATGGGCCCCTCTAGGATGGATCGTGACAGAGTGGTATTAGAGAAGGTCAATTCTACATAAGTATATGGAGTCTATGAGGTTGGTTAAGGGAATCAATGTTAAGTGTTTTTAGTTAAGCTTTCAGGCCAGGGATTGTAGTGTTGGTGGGGAAGCTTATGTATCCATACACCAGGATTCTAGAAACCTAATTTTCGACTTGATACTTGAAAAAACTAGTTGTAGGGAAAAATAATTGTAAATGCATCATATAGGAATGGCTTTTGTTTTCCAGGTCCTTCTTAAGTAAACTCATCATGTATTCTCTTTCTGCTGGGATACATTTTCTTATAGGATGTATTAATGATGCCAATCAGCGAGGTTTACTATAACGGTCTGGAATTACTTCCAGTGGACTATAGTTGATACCTATCAGGGCACTCCATGGGCGGCTACACCCCCTGGGCGGGACACACCACCATCCCCAGTGGAAGCCCTTTCCTCATGAAGCCCTTGGGCGGAGAGCCATGCTTCGTCCAACGCTCACATGTGAGAGTTCCTAAGGATCGGATACATTCCTACCTCCTTTGCCTCTGATACCAACTGTAGAGACCCGTATCTTGACGTACATGGACATTACATTACATTTGCGGAATACTTAGTATATAACAAAAACACACACACAAGGATCGTAATAGTTTAGTGTCTTTGGAAACTCGGAATAAAATCTTCTTATCGTGGGGAAAGATCTTCAACATCTCCCATAAAGATATTCCTTTTTTTTACCTAAAACCTTTCTTTATATCCTGGGGAAAAGAAAACATAAAAGGGTGAGCTCAAATGCTCAGTAAGGGTAAACAAAAGAAAAATCAATTACATCATATTCATAAGAACATAACTTTTGGAAATCTTAACCTGCAAAAGAGAGCATAATTTCATAACATGGGATAAATCATAGTAGTGAAATGAAATCCCAATAATCATAACTTAAAACATGAAACTTTGTGGCATACACACATAATCATGGAAAATCATTTCTTGTTAGTCATGACTCATTGCCAAGACTATCTTAGTGGACAAAGTCCCTTTCTGAATCGAGTAATCCTCGTTTCAGTCCTGTTTCACTGAACCGGTATAACCTACCATTCCAGCCATGTCTATCTCATGAGATATGAAATCTTTACCCAATGCATTGGAGGGAGATATAGGTCCCACCCATCTCTTAATGAATCCTTTCTTATGTGTGCCACAAAATCATAAATCATACATCATTGCATAACCCATGTAATAAAAATGGGATTTTTAAACAACATGACATCATAAAACCATTCATATAAGATAAAGGAATTAATAAACATAATTCCATCACAACATAGTCAAATCAATGTAAAAATATGGATAGAAACAGAACCCTTTATTATCTTATATGGAAAATAATTTTGATAAAACACTTGAATTGAATTCTTGAGGAAAATATCCTTTCCTCTTCAAAATCAATTTCTTTTCACAAAACATCATGCAATTTTACAAGAAAGTGATTTTATTGAAAATAGTCATGAAATCTTTTAGAGGAAGCTTCATGAAAATAAGGCTTTATAAAACAGTATAAATCCGTTCGTGCCGTATAAGTTAAAAAAAACATTCTTCATACTTTTGTCGGAAAAGTCAAAAAGTACCTCGTACGAAAAACGAAAAAAGATTCCTTTCATATCCTTTACTAAAAACTCATAGAAGGGTAAAATTGGATTTAAACAATTGTAGGTGGATGGAAATAATATTACATATTGAGGGAACATGGATTTGGATGATAAAATACACCCCAGTAAATACATACGAATAAACAATCTCGGATAAAAATGAGATTGTGATATTTCCCTTACCTTAGGTCCGACTTGCTTTGTAAGTGTCCGAACCTCCTGTATAATGATTTAAATAATGTTATTGACTTATTACAGAATCATATTCATTGTTATGATATCATATATGGTTCACTTATGACATTATATTACCCGTTCTTTTGTAAATTCCATGTTAAAGAAGCGTTTTGGGTAAAATCGTTTCATTTATCGTAGGTGTTTTGACTTGTTGTTCTTGACATCATTATTACTTATATCATGATTTACTTACTTCCAGAATATAAAATATGATTTATATATCATATATATTCAGTATATATATATATATAATAGGTAGATAAATAAAATGAAAAACACTGTTCATGGAGACGGTAGTCCGTACGTACGCATGAACGCTGTTTTCCTTTGCTTATTGTCTTGAAATGGAAGTAAGTAGATGACATACATATGTATATATATACATAAATCCAGTAGCTTTATAATGTCATATATTTCATTATTATTTCTTATATATACATTATAATCATTCTTAAATGGTTAACATGGAGAATGAATCTCATCGCGTCGTGGAGACGGTATTCCGTACGTACACACGAGCGATGATATCATTTCTATAAATATTGAATTTAATTGGAGTGTATTATACAATATATCAGAATCAATATGATGTTGTAATAACTATGTATAGTTATTCTTTACACCATTATACCCATCCATGTAAGGTGGTGGTGGAAAATAGATTACACCACGGCGTGGAGACGGTATTCCGTACGTACGCACGCGCGGTGATTTCTTTTTCCGTAGGATGGATAGATGGTGAAATAGGGTTGTTTCATACTTATAATAACATATCCGTATATGAGTGATACTGATGTTATTACTTCATAATGAAACAACCTAAGAAGAAGAAGTGGAAGAAGAAATAAAGATGAAAGAATTGGTAACGGTAATTACCTCTTCTTTGAAGTGCCTCTTTGAGACCTCCTCTTAGGGCACTAAAATTGGTCTTTGAGGAAGACCAGAACCTCTAGGATGTTTCTAGGGAAGTGGAGAGGATAAATTGGCAGGGGTTGGCCGAGCTTGAGTGCTCAAATTGGTGTGAGGAGGAGGGGGAGGAGGTGTCCTTTTATAGGGGAGGAGAGGGGCACCTTAGGAATATCACAAAATATTATTTTATATTAAAGTCAAAATCGGTTTATAATGGTTCCAAAGGGTCTTATTTCGAAGCTGAAGTAGTGATGGGTCGAAATACTATCAACCAATAGGATTTAGACAAGTTTGGGGTATTATTTTAACCTTATCAATTAGATTTAACTCTAAGTTAATTAATTTAACTTTTACCATGTCTTTTTGTTTTCTTTCACTATATGGTTAATACACTTACTATAACATGCCAAACGAACCCCAAATTGTTTATTATTAATATATATATCCTTATCTAAGTCATTTGGCCGAACCTTAGATTTTTAGGAATACAATAACAATTAATAATATAATATTTGATTTAAAAACTATTTTGTGTCAATTTTGACACTATTTGATATATGATTTTTTTGAAAGTCATAACAGAATTAAATGTTCGAAACAAGTTGATTAAATCAACAATAATATATCATAGTAACCTAGAAAATTAGTGGAATTCATAAAAAAATCTCAAATTACATTTATTTTGGTATTTATATTATCAATTATGTCAATATTTCATTAATAAGATAATTACTGCATCATCTTTGTGTCATATATAAATTATATTATTTGATGTCTACAAATTACAAATAAAATACAATCATGTAGGAAATCTTTTTAGCTTTCTAATGAATATTTACAATCGAATTTATCTTATGTATAACCCCATATTAAAAATGATTTACTTATTAAACTTTGATTTTAACTATTTTAACCCTTCTTTAAATAAATTAATAATAAATGTCCTAATCTAATCCAAGTGGGCCTAAATGGTCATATTTTATTCCTAAGTTTGTTTTTGGTCGAATTACACTTGTCCAATAGAATTAGGACATGTGTTAGGGTAATATTAATATCATATTTACCCTTAGTTACCCTATTTACTATTAACCGTGGTAAAAAAAGTAAAAAGTTACTATTCACCAAAAAATTATTTTCATCTCATTGAACCACATTTTAGTCCTTGATATTAACCGTGTCTCTCGGATTTTCGAAATTCCATTCACAGAAGCGGTAAAATTAAGTTTTATGCAAAATTCAGTTTTTAACCTACCACTTAGTAGTTTCACTATTCATCAAAAATTGATGTTTTTCAGAACAATGCCAAAATTTCATCCCAAGCTATATTTCATATTCCGAATTCAAAAATGAAGTCTATTTTACCAAATTCATAACATAAAAGTTGCATTAATTAATTTAATAATTAAATCCCGCTGTTAAAACAAATAGCATGTTTTTAAGAAACAATATCTATCAAAAGATTGACACTTGTTTATGTCTAGTTTAAATGTGAAATTACATCCAATTACCAACATTGTATTAAATTGTAAAAATATATTCTAAATATACTTTAAAACCACTCAAATTAATGATTTATCACTATTAATTATTTCGATTAAAAAAGTTGTTTTTTAATTATAATTTAGTAATTTTCACTATTCATCAGAATATGAAAGTTATCCGAAAAGTACCAAAATTTCACCTTAGGCTAAATTCGATACTCCGAATCCAAAAATAAAGTTCATTTTGAAAAATAAGATTTACTGGATTTCAAAAAGTGGTTATTACTATTCATAACGGCTAGTTTTAATAATATTTTAATAGCATATCATTGTTTCGTGAAACTCAGGATTACGTACCACACACGCTATCGAGGAAGGTTGCGATTGCGTGTAATGCAAGGAAAGTCAAGGATGCGTGTTGTGCAAGATCCTTTTGGTGTAGCGTATAACACAAGACATTAGTAAAATAAAAAGAATATTTTTCATAAAATCTCGGGCTGTTACATTCTACCCCCCTTAAAATGAATTTCGCCCTCGAAATTCGTCGGGGTTATAAATGGTTTACTATTCGAAAGTTTCTTTAATAGAAACCCACATCGTAAAAGGGAATACCAAAACTTGGCTTTAAAAACTAAAGTATGAAATGTAACGATTACCCAAATAAACTAATCACTGGGTTTCCACATAGGTGAAAATATGGATATGGAAGAGAAATCTAACCATCATGTTCTGATGGAGAGTGGTAGAGAACATGGCTATGGAAAAGCCAGTAATCACAAATCCATAGATTTGTGATGATATAAGGTACCATCTGATTCATCAGGTATAAGATCACTAGGACAACATTTTTGGTTTTCAAGATCATTTCCCTAAAGTTGAAAATTTGCTTAGAATAAATACTTACTTTATTTTGGTACAATCTCACTTTTGTTCGTGCCTTGAACAATTTATACTTCATATCTTAAATAAATGAAGTTGAATTTGTTATTTGTGAAGTGTTAGCAGATCATGTGATAGAATGACTGTTCATTCCATCTGTCTCAAACAAAAGGTTAACACAAGTTATTAAATATACATAAGTCATTCTATAGTGAGATTAATCATATATGGTTCCTAAAATGGACTTATACTTCATATATCATACTGCTTAATATAATAAAACCAGTTTCTACTAAACAAGGACTTCCTGTAGGTCAGTGGTAGGCGATAAAGTCCAGTCGCACTTCGGTTGTGGGTTCGATTCCTACAGCCTTGTCCGAAGCGATGGGCTGTCGCCCGTCCTGCAGGTTGTCCTTTTTCTAAAACTACGTTACTATAACATCCCATCAATAATATCGAAAATCTTCTATCCTTAAACAATACTAACTTACATCCAACACAATCCATTCCAATCTTTAGGCTTATCCATAATACTGCAGTCCACTCTCATAACATAGTGAAAACAATTACCAGAGATTTAATACTGTCGTTGATCCCCACATATCATAAGATATGTCTTGTTGGTCACATTCCAAACATTCAAAGTCCTTAATCGTGTATTCTCTTTAATACCTTAGTGAAAACATGAGTGCAGTTAAAAGTTAACACTTTCCACATACCAAAATCCTCAAAATTCTATATAATCAAACCATGATATCACTTAGTCCTTATATCAATCATGAGCTCATGAATACAATCAAACATCTCATTATCTTCTTATCCTTTCTACTTTCCAAAAGTATCTGAATAACCTTTCATGGTTACTGGTAACATTAATCAGACAACAATGTAACAATCCTTACATGTCTCTTTATTCCATAGTACCATGAGATTACTTATACAACATTACACATGATAAACATGTAATCATTCCACTACATTCTTAAACCATTGACCGAGCTTCAACAATTATTTCCTCTCACATATCATTTGTAGTCTCTTCATCATCATCAACATAAATACTTCCCATACGACCATACTGATTCTCTTCATGAGTCTTTCCCTTAGGGCATTTGTTTGCATAATGCCCATACATTCCACATTTAAAACACTTAACCATTTTTGATGTCGTAGCAATACCATTATCCTCATCCATGGTGTTAACCGACCCTTTTCCTTTGCACTTACTTGCTTTGTGTCCTTCTTTTCCACACCCAAAGCATCTTCCAGTTCCCTTGAAACATTCTCCTTGATGCCTCTTCCCACATGATTTACATAGGGGGAAATGAACTTTCTTTCCTCTATGATCATCATGAAACTCCATCTTTCTCTTATTAGCCGAGTCAGGAAACTTACCAAATTTTACTTTATTGATCATGTTGTGAGATTGCTGATTCGACATAATAATGATGTTTGGACATCCAAATCCCATTTCATTTGGTTTCTCATGAAGAATATCATTCCATTGTCCATCATATCCTCCATTATTGTGAATCATCTTGTTTCCAGCCATTTTCTAAAACCCAAACAGAATAGTGTTAGATGCAAAAATCGTAATAAAGGGGGAGTAACTTAAATATCTATCATCTTTGGTTTAATCTAATATCGTTACCATAGTTCTAGAACTATATCCTATACGTATACTTATCCTTAGGGGCATCCCTAGACATACCTCATAAATATCTCTAGGGATCTCACTAACGTTTTCGCATCCTAGTTTCCAAAGGTTGACTAAACCTTTCCTATGATACCAAATATAACGGTCTGGAATTACTTCCAGTGGACTATAGTTGATACCTATCAGGGCACTCCATGGGCGGCTACACCCCCTGGGCGGGACACACCACCATCCCCAGTGGCAGCCCTTTCCTCATGAAGCCCTTGGGCGGAGAGCCATGCTTCGTCCAACGCTCACATGTGAGAGTTCCTAAGGATCGGATACATTCCTACCTCCTTTGCCTCTGATACCAACTGTAGAGACCCGTATCTTGACGTACATGGACATTACATTACATTTGCGGAATACTTAGTATATAACAAAAACACACACACAAGGATCGTAATAGTTTAGTGTCTTTGGAAACTCGGAATAAAATCTTCTTATCGTGGGGAAAGATCTTCAACATCTCCCATAAAGATCTTCCTTTTTTTTACCTAAAACCTTTCTTTATATCCTGGGGAAAAGAAAACATAAAAGGGTGAGCTCAAATGCTCAGTAAGGGTAAACAAAAGAAAAATCAATTACATCATATTCATAAGAACATAACTTTTGAAAATCTTAACCTGCAAAAGAGAGCATAATTTCATAACATGGGATAAATCATAGTAGTGAAATGAAATCCCAATAATCATAACTTAAAACATGAAACTTTGTGGCATACACACATAATCATGGAAAATCATTTCTTGTTAGTCATGACTCATTGCCAAGACTATCTTAGTGGACAAAGTCCCTTTCTGAATCGAGTAATCCTCGTTTCAGTCCTGTTTCACTGAACCGGTATAACCTACCATTCCAGCCATGTCTATCTCATGAGATATGAAATCTTTACCCAATGCATTGGAGGGAGATATAGGTCCCACCCATCTCTTAATGAATCCTTTCTTATGTGTGCCACAAAATCATAAATCATACATCATTGCATAACCCATGTAATAAAAATGGGATTCTTAAACAACATGACATCATAAAACCATTCATATAAGATAAAGGAATTAATAAACATAATTCCATCACAACATAGTCAAATCAATGTAAAAATATGGATAGAAACAGAACCCTTTATTATCTTATATGGAAAATAATTTTGATAAAACACTTGAATTGAATTCTTGAGGAAAATATCCTTTCCTCTTCAAAATCAATTTCTTTTCACAAAACATCATGCAATTTTAAAAGAAAGTGATTTTATTGAAAATAGTCATGAAATCTTTTAGAGGAATCTTCATGAAAATAAGGCTTTATAAAACAGTATAAATCCGTTCGTGCCGTATAAGTTAAAAAAAACATTCTTCGTACTTTTGTCGGAAAAGTCAAAAAGTACCTCGTACGAAAAACGAAAAAAGATTCCTTTCATATCCTTTACTAAAAACTCATAGAAGGGTAAAATTGGATTTAAACAATTGTAGGTGGATGGAAATAATATTACATATTGAGGGAACATGGATGTGGATGATAAAATACACCCCAGTAAATACATACGAATAAACAATCTCGGATAAAAATGAGATTGTGATATTTCCCTTACCTTAGGTCCGACTTGCTTTGTAAGTGTCCGAACCTCCTGTATAATGATTTAAATAATGTTATTGACTTATTACAGAATCATATTCATTGTTATGATATCATATATGGTTCACTTATGACATTATATTACCCGTTCTTTTGTAAATTCCATGTTAAAGAAGCGTTTTGGGTAAAATCGTTTCATTTATCGTAGGTGTTTTGACTTGTTGTTCTTGACATCATTATTACTTATATCATGATTTAATTACTTCCAGAATATAAAATATGATTTATATATCATATATATTCAGTATATATATATATATATATAATAGGTAGATAAATAAAATGAAAAACACTGTTCATGGAGACGGTAGTCCGTACATACGCATGAACGCTGTTTTCCTTTCCTTATTGTCTTGAAATGGAAGTAAGTAGATGACATACATATGTATATATATACATAAATCCAGTAGCTTTATAATGTCATATATTTCATTATTATTTCTTATATATACATTATAATCATTCTTAAATGGTTAACATGGAGAATGAATCTCATCGCGTCGTGGAGACGGTATTCCGTACGTACACACGAGCGATGATATCATTTCTATAAATATTGAATTTAATTGGAGTGTATTATACAATATATCAGAATCAATATGATGTTGTAATAACTATGTATAGTTATTCTTTACACCATTATACCCATCCATGTAAGGTGGTGGTGGAAAATAGATTACACCACGGCGTGGAGACGGTATTCCGTACGTACGCACGCGCGGTGATTTCTTTTTCCGTAGGATGGATAGATGGTGAAATAGGGTTGTTTCATACTTATAATAACATATCAGTATATGAGTGATACTGATGTTATTACTTCATAATGAAACAACCTAAGAAGAAGAAGTGGAAGAAGAAATAAAGATGAAAGAATTGGTAACGGTAATTACCTCTTCTTTGAAGTGCCTCTTTGAGACCTCCTCTTAGGGCACTAAAATTGGTCTTTGAGGAAGACCAGAACCTCTAGGATGTTGCTAGGGAAGTGGAGAGGATAAATTGGCAGGGGTTGGCCGAGCTTGAGTGATCAAATTGGTGTGAGGAGGAGGGGGAGGAGGTGTCCTTTTATAGGGGAGGAGAGGGGCACCTTAGGAATATCACAAAATATTATTTTATATTAAAGTCAAAATCGGTTTATAATGGTTCCAAAGGGTCTTATTTCGAAGCTGAAGTAGTGATGGGTCGAAATACTATCAACCAATAGGATTTAGACAAGTTTGGGGTATTATTTTAACCTTATCAATTAGATTTAACTCTAAGTTAATTAATTTAACTTTTACCATGTCTTTTTGTTTTCTTTCACTATATGGTTAATACACTTACTATAACATGCCAAACGAACCCCAAATTGTTTATTATTAATATATATATCCTTATCTAAGTCATTTGGCCGAACCTTAGATTTTTAGGAATACAGTAACAATTAATAATATAATTTTTGATTTAAAAACTATTTTGTGTCAATTTTGACACTATTTGATATATGATTTTTTTGAAAGTCATAACAGAATTAAATGTTCGAAACAAGTTGATTAAATCAACAATAATATATCATAGTAACCTAGAAAATTAGTGGAATTCATAAAAAAATCTCAAATTACATTTATTTTGGTATTTATATTATCAATTATGTCAATATTTCATTAATAAGATAATTACTGCATCATCTTTGTGTCATATATAAATTATATTATTTGATGTCTAAAAATTACAAATAAAATACCATCATGTAGGAAAGCTTTTTAGCTTTCTAATGAATATTTACAATCGAATTTATCTTATGTATAACCCCGTATTAAAAATGATTTACTTATTAAACTTTGATTTTAACTATTTTAACCCTTCTTTAAATAAATTAATAATAAATGTCCTAATCTAATCCAAGTGGGCCTAAATGGTCATATTTTATTCCTAAGTTTGTTTTTGGTCGAATTACACTTGTCCAATAGAATTAGGACATGTGTTAGGGTAATATTAATATCATATTTACCCTTAGTTACCCTATTTACTATTAACCGTGGTAAAAAAAGTAAAAAGTTACTATTCACCAAAAAATTATTTTCATCTCATTGAACCACATTTTAGTCCTTGATATTAACCGTGTCTCTCGGATTTTCGAAATTCCATTCACAGAAGCGGTAAAATTAAGTTTTATGCAAAATTCAGTTTTTAACCTACCACTTAGTAGTTTCACTATTCATCAAAAATTGATGTTTTTCAGAACAATGCCAAAATTTCATCCCAAGCTATATTTCATATTCCGAATTCAAAAATGAAGTCTATTTTACCAAATTCATAACATAAAAGTTGCATTAATTAATTTAATAATTAAATCCCGCTGTTAAAACAAATAGCATGTTTTTAAGAAACAATATCTATCAAAAGATTGACACTTGTTTATGTCTAGTTTAAATGTGAAATTACATCCAATGACCAACATTGTATTAAATTGTAAAAATATATTCTAAATATACTTTAAAACCACTCAAATTAATGATTTATCACTATTAATTATTTCGATTAAAAAAGTTGTTTTTTAATTACAATTTAGTAATTTTCACTATTCATCAGAATATGAAAGTTATCCGAAAAGTACCAAAATTTCACCTTAGGCTAAATTCGATACTCCGAATCCAAAAATAAAGTTCATTTTGAAAAATAAGATTTACTGGATTTCAAAAAGTGGTTATTACTATTCATAACGGCTAGTTTTAATAATATTTTAATAGCATATCATTGTTTCGTGAAACTCAGGATTACGTACCACACACGCTATCGAGGAAGGTTGCGATTGCGTGTAATGCAAGGAAAGTCAAGGATGCGTGTTGTGCAAGATCCTTTTGGTGTAGCGTATAACACAAGACATTAGTAAAATAAAAAGAATATTTTTCATAAAATCTCGGGCTGTTACATTTACACAACAAGATCAAGAGTTCGCCCTAATTTTTTGTTAGTCCTACCTGAGGGGAGCTATTCATGTAGTAGTTTTTCTTCAGTATGCTCAATAGGTGGCACTTAATCCTGTTGATCAATTCATAGACCCACCTCCAGTGGTTTAAGTGGATGCATCTTGACAGACTAATTCATGGATGTATATTTTGGTGTTGTATGATGATACATAGGTTTAGAGATTGTATCAGAGGATTTTAAGGTATTGATCACTCAGGATGAAGGGTCATCATGACCTATTTATAGTAGGTTCATGATGTAAGCCGCATAACATGTGGTTTCATCAGAATTTCCAGGGGTACATTAGTTCTCTAAGGGGTGGGATTTTCTAATATTATCATGAGAAGGGACATATTTCGTGATATTTTCCCAATGTTCATGTTTTAGTTAGAGATGTAGTTGATGAATTTCCAAGGGAGAGGAAGTAGTATGAGCAGATAGATCTATCAGGTGGCAGATGTGGAAGAGGAGTTGGGGAAGCAATGGGAGGTTGTTGACATTTTGACACATTACCACCACCACCTCCATGTGGTCCATACCAGACTCAGGAAACTATAGGATATATTAGGATACAGTTTTCGTCTATCTAGGATTGTAGCCCGAGGACTCCAGGAATGGTTCAAGGTACATTATGCGTCTTCATAATATATCGGATGTAGATAGAAACTTGTGCTAGTGATATCCTATCCTTCCACTTTTATTTTTTGAGACTTAGATATTTCAGTTAGAACCATTGACGTGAACCTTATTCTTAATGAAACATAGAGGAGACTTGATAATCACACACTAATGCCGACAGCGTGACCTGAATCATAAAGGGAATGGTTTCGATTAGGATCTCTTGGTAGTAGCATCAAGGCCTTACGATGTCATTCTCAGTATAGACTAGTAGCCATAGTTCATGCTCAAATCGATTGTTTGAGGAAAATGGTGTGGTTTGTCCATAGTAATAGAACCAGATTTCATTTTTTATTTAGAAAAATGTTAATTCATTGCATCTCAGGATGGACTCATGCATAGGAGGGTGCAGTCGATTACTCTTTGGTTTTCTAGCATGAACCTCGTTGCAATGGATGTTTTGAGTCGTTTGTTTCTTATAATGGTGATGGATTATAAGGATGTCTTACCAAAAGATGTTTCATATTTACCAATCCACCAATAGTTATACTTTTTGTTGATATACACCCTGGTATGGATTTGATATTTACACCAATATATCAGATGTATCCCGCAGAGCATCAGGAGCTGGGAGTGCAGTTGGAGGACTTGTATAGGAATGGCTTCATGAGACCAATAGTTTCACCCTATAAATCCCTAGGTAGTCTTCGTTTATCTCAAACACATCATATCAGAGACTAGAGTTGTAATTTATCAAGATAAGGTTGAGTCATAGTTTGATGAGCACTCCCCTCTTGAGGTTTCTAGAGGAGGATATCGAGTACATAGTGTTCTATGATGTATCATGAACATAAATTGGTTGTGTCCTAATTCATAGGAAAGAAATGATGACCTATGGTTCATGATAGTTGAAATCACATGATCAAAACTATGTGACCCAAGATCATGAGTTTTCCATGTTATAGATGTCCTTCCTGGATATATATGGATTAGCTTACCTATAGTTGATGGTTGTCACCCCTACACTCTTACAACGATTTAGGGAGGCACATATTATAGATACCAACTATGAGAATTTGCGTGATCAGATTCCAACAAGGCATTCCTCTGATGGACATTCGAAAGGTGGGGAGCACATTGTTTTCTTCATAGGGCACAAAGTAGTGCCAGTGATGTTGTGGGAGGAGGCCTTGAGGGAGTTCCATACACCCCCTTTAGCAGTTCATATGGGTGTGGAAAATTTGTACGAGGACCATTAATTTTATTTCTGGTAGACAGGGAGGAAGAAGGCATTGGAAGAGTTCATTATTGATGCCTTACTTGTCAACAACTGAAGGATAAGCATCCGGTTTTAGCATGTTTGACTCAACCCCTTTAGGTTTAGTAATAGAAATTGGATGTAATTACAATAAAAATCTTGAAAGGTTTACCATGTAAATCTAAAGGAATGATAAAATATTGGTGAATTTTTATGAACTCACCAAGCCAACCCACTTCCTACCTATTCGGGAGAAGAGTTCATTATAGATCTTGGGAGGCCCCTGTATACAGGATATGGTTTGAATCCATTGACTTCCATCAATAATTGTTTCATATCATGATCATCGTTTCACATCTCGATTGTGGAAGCTATTGTAGGTGGTGTTTGTGACTCAGTTACACTTGAGCACAGCATTTCACCCACATAAGGATGACCAGACTAAGAGGGAAATTCAGGATCTAGAGAATATGATATGGGCTTGCAAGTTAATTTTCAGATACAGTTGTGAGGATCTCTTACCTCTGGTAGAGTTTGTGTACAATAATAGATACACCTCCACCATCGGTATGGCACCATTTGAGTATTGGTACCAGAGACCCTATAGGTCACAACATTGTGGGATTGACCTAGGGGATTCGAAAACTATGATCCTGGAGTAGATAAGGGCGACTATGGAGAAGGTTCATGTCATCTAGGAGTGGATAAATACTGAACATGGCCATCAAAAATCTTATGTTGATAGTCAATGAAGGCCTTTGGAGTTTGAGGAGGGAGGCCATTTGTTCCATAAATTATCTCCTTGATGCAGGATATTAATATTTTGATGGAACAAAAAGATATATTTTATGTTCATCAATAATTTCTTGATACTGCATAGAGTTAGCGAGGTATCGTACTGCTTAGTTCTACACCTATAGTTGGACTAGGTACATGATGTCTTCCATGAGTCTCAGATGAGGAGATACATTCGTGAATAATTCCATGTCATTGACTGGGGTGGCTTTTTTGAGAACATGGTGGTGGTCGGGGATTAACAGAATGAGATCCTACATGGTCGGTTGATTCCTTTGGTGCACATTTGGTGGCGGCATGAGAATCTCTATGAGATCACATGGGAGCGGGAGGCTTAGATTCATCCTCAGTACCATAAATTTGCTGAGTATCACTTTTTTTGGCATTCAAGAACATAAATCCTAAAAGTGGGGTGAATTTAATGACACTAACTTTTCTGATTTTATTTTCAGAAATTATTTGCAAAAATTATAAGACCAGGCGATGAGACATAGTGAAATTCTGAGATATGGTGTTCCCGAAACGATTCTTTGAAAAATGTTAAGAATTAATAGAGCGCATGCCCTAATTTTCATAATAATTGAAAAGATTCTTAGACATGTTTTTGAATTATAAATATTAAAGAAAACTTGAGATCAGAGTTGTGGATTTACCTTAGGTGAAATTTATTTTAGTCAGTGCCTGTCTTCTATGGAAAACCCCAAAATGGACATAACTAAAAATAAAATAATCAAATAAACTTATTTTATTTTAAAATCCTAATTACTCATAAACTATAACTTGGATTGGAAATCAAATACCACTATTATGTTTTTGAGGGGTTTTTTTCTTTAGGCGAGGCCTAACATCATCCAGTGTGGGATGATTGTGAAAGTTAGTTTATAGACGTAAACTTCATTAAAATATTTTAATAAAGAAAATTTATTCTTGATGTGACAATGAATTTTCATTTAATACAATCTTTTAAGAGAATTTGGGGTTATCACCATAACCCTATAATTCCTAGGAGGCAACAAGATAGATATGTATTTATGAATAGTGGCGGATTGTGGATCAGCGATCAATGATTAACCTCTTATTCGAAGGATCTTCACCCACAACAATGATGTGGAAACCATTATTCATCAGCGATCAAAGAGATTTAAGGTATGGAATTTTTTATTTGATTTATTTTTCCCATTCATTAATTCCATAATGAAAATGGACCAATTAACAATCATATTGGCCAAAAGGTCGATTTTTGTTTCAAGATGGGATTTACCTTTGTAGGGTTTTGATGGAAAATGGTGATGTGATTATTTGTAGGAATTCAATTGTCATTATAAAAAAAATAAATCACGATCAATAAGAACATAGATCAAGGTTTGTTACCCTTGTTTGATTTATTCTTATCTCCCTCGATTGTTCATTTGTCATGGGCATTCTTCATTTTTTCCACAACTCAACATGTTGTGATTGATTGATTGTTGGGCACTCAATCCATGATGCAACAATTGGATATCACATGTAACGCCCCGACCCTAATTACCTAGAGTCAGTGCATTATTACATAACATTGGCATGATCACGAGAAAGATCAAGTCTCGAAAGACCGATTAGTTTAGTAGCCTTGGAATAACTAGATACATCCATAAATTTTACATTACATCATAAAAAAAATATATCTTGTCTTCATATCCCCTCATACTATCCCTACAGGTCATTCATAAATACTTCTTCATAATCCTGAGAAAAAATAAAACATTAAAAGGGGTGAGCTCAGATGCTCAGTAAGGATAACAATATAGCAGAAGCTTTCATAAATAAGCATAAACACTTAAGGCAATTTATAACTAAAACAAAAGCCTTTTAAACTTGAACTTCAGCATAAAATGGAAAAGGTAAAATGAAATAATTCCATTTACTTACTCACATGGATATTCTACTAGTCGAATGATCACATGAAATATCAATAACCACTTTCATAATGATGGAATGCATAATGCCAGACTATCATAACCACATAGCCAAGGCCTCGTGCCAAGACTACAAATAAGATTTTTCCAAGGCCTTGTGCCAAGACACTAGTTTGTCTCATGAGACCTACCGATGCATCGAGGAGCTATAGCAGGCTCCACCCGTCACTTATTAAGTCCAATGCATTCCTAATATGTATAAAATAATCATTCGTATTAAAACTAGCACACGAAATGTCAATACTTTAACCACAAACCATGAATGGTTTAAAAATAGAACATCCACAGTCAAACATAACTCATTTGATACAATATGGAAGATTTTATTGTATCACATTAACCTCAATCATGAATAATGAAGGATGTTGACATAGATGAAAATAATCATCAAAACTATTTGAGGGAAATATCCCCCTTTTCTTGAAATCATTTAAAAGTCACACTACTTGTCAAGAAGCCATTTAAAAATAGATTTTTTGAATCAATGTGTCCCATACCACTTTGAAACTTTTAAAAAGAGTTTTAATTTTAAAACATTAATGTCCATATAAATAAATCCTTACAACCATTTTTAAAACATGGACATTAATGAGCAAGATATATAAGAATAAGTCTTTAAAACATTTTAAAATGGTATTTTGGTTAGAGATTCTAACCAAAAGAGAGACACTTGAATACAAATATTTGAGGTAATAAAAAATTTGTAATATCATGAGAATAAATGGATTCATGATATACTATGTCAAAGTACATTATATACACCACATAAAAGTGATTTGGTGTATATCAACAAAGAAGTCTCAGTTGAATGTAAATTGAGATGAAATCTCTCATAAAGGCCGTATCCTTAGGTTAAGGATAAATCAACGACATAATTATGTGTGAAAAAAATATAAATACACTAAATATGATTGAATATTAAGTGTAAAACAATCAAAGGATATTCACACATATTCTTGTAGAAACAACACCAACGAATTGGATGTTTAACTCAACAAATGGTGAAAGAGTTAAAATTACTCTTATCAAATTCATATTAATGAATTGAGAGTTATCAATGGAGTGATTATGTGTATCAAAAGTATATCCACAGGAAGGGGAGTGGAAATTATGACATAATCAAATTAATAGTGATTCCACACATAATCTTGGAGTAACATAATCAATGAAATATGCGTAAAGTCGAATGAGTGGAAATTGAAATCTCAAATTCCCTTATCGATTTGGGAACTTAAGAAACAAACAACCATGAAATAAGGATCATAACATGAATATGTAAATACCCATAAATTAAAGTATATTACACAATGAATACAATCATGGGCAGTACATACACCACACAAAAGGTGATGGTGGCAATATGGCATGAATCTCACGGGAATAAGGAGTGAGATGAAAACCCCTTACTTGTACTTTTTCCTTGGTCGATGGTAGGTTTACCTCCTGTATAATGGTGAAATAATTGTTATTGAATAATACAAGAATAATTTACTTTAATATGATATCATATATGATCTTTTAACATTGATTTGTTAATAATATTTTAGAATTATCGTTATTTCGGGTGTTAACGGGTTCATTTTACTTTATATTCTTTGTTATGTGAGCCATATTCGTTATTAATGGGATGTACATTATTCATATCCAGAATGATATCAATTCCTTAGATACTATTTTTAAATCATAAAATTATAATTATACTTGAATGGATATGAGGGACAATGAATCTCATCGTGTTCGTGGAGACGGTAGTCCGTACATACGCACGAGCGACAATATCATTCTTTTGATATTAAAATAATATATAATTGGATTTTATATCATTTATACAGAATCATTATCATGTTATATTTATTATTTACATGAGTTACACATCATTATTATACCCATCCAAATAATAATATATTGAATAGCAATTACACCACGACGTGGAGACTGTAAGTCGTACGTACGCACGTATGGTGACATGTTATTCAAAGGATGGATAGAATACTGAATATGGTTGTACCATATTTATAATAACATCACAGTATATATATGATACTGGAGTTATTATTTTATAATGGTAATAACAAAGAAAGAGGAAGTGGAAGAAGAAAGGAACTTAAAAAGGGGTGGTGAAAACATTACCTCTTCTTCGGGTTCTTCCTTTTGATTTGATCAAAAGGGCTCCTTCGGGTTGGCTTTATGATAAAACTAAGGCCTCTAGGTTGTAGTGAGGGAATTTTATAGAGTATTTGGGCAGAGTTTGGACGAACCAAAAGGCTTTGAAGGTGTGAAGAAATGAGAAGGAGGAGTGCCTTTTTATAAGAGGGGTGAGGGGCACCTTTGGAAAAGCTAGAAATATTAATTTATAATAAATTAATATTCAGTTTCTAATGGATCCAAAGTTGACTATTCAGAGGTTAAGGTGGGGATAGGTCGAAAACCACTCAACCAATAGAATTTAGATAGGTTTGGGTACTTATATTAACCTTATCTTTAAGTATTAACTCTAAGTTAATTAGTTTCACTTTTACAATGTATCTTTGTATTTTTATATAATATGGTTAATAAACTTACTATATACATCCAAGCGACCTCAAAGTGGTCCATTAATGATGAACCAATAATGTTATAAGTCTCTTGGCTGAACCTTAGATTTTTAGGAATTTAATATCAATTAATAATATAATATTTGTTTTAACAAATCTTTTATATCAATTTTGACACTATTCAATAGTTGATTTTTGTGAAACTCATAACAGATTTATTACTTCGAAAAAAGTCAATTACATCAATCCTAATATATCATAGCATCCTAGAAAATTAGTTTAATTCATTAAAAGTTTCATATTATATTTATTTGGGTATTTATAATATCAATTATTTTAATTTTTCACTATTATAGTAATTACTACATCATCATTGTGTCATAAATAAAATAACTTATTTAATGTCTAAAAATTATAAATAAAATATAATTATGTAGGAAATCGTTGTATCTTTCTAATGAATATTTATAATCTAAAATCCAACATATATAACCCTATGTAAAAATTGTTTTGCAAAAAGATATATGCTTGTGTCAGTTTTGTATTCATTTTAACTTAATTAAAATAAAGTGTCATTATCACTTACAAGTGGATCCATGGGGTCCCAAAATTGACCCAAAGATGCCCATGGTCGACCATGTATCAACCAATAGGGTTAAGACACGTTTTAGGGTAATTTAGTATTATTATAATATTATATTTTAACCCTTATTTAGCGAATTTACCCTTAACCATGGTAAATAAAATATTTACCGCAGTAATTATTCAAAATGTCTAAAAATAAAAGTTACCTATTTACACAATTTTAACATCCTGATTCCAAATATGGAATCCATTTTCCTAAATTCAAAACACAGAAGTGGCAGAAATTCATTTAAAATTAATTCCCGCTGTTAAAACAAAAAGCGTGTTTTTAAGAGATAATAACTATCAAAAGATTGACACTTGTTTATGTTTGGTTTAATTGTAAAATTATGTCCAATGACCAACATTATATTAAATGGTAAAAATATATTCTAAATATACTTTAAAATTACTAAAATTCATAATTTATCACTATTAATTATTTTGATTAAAAAAGTTGTTTTTAATTAAAATTTAGTAATTTTCACTATTCATCAAAATATGAAAGTTATCCGAAAAGTACCAAAATTTCACCTTAGGCTAAATTAGATATTCCGAATCCAAAAATGAAGTCCATTTTGAAATATAAAATATGTATAATTTTAAAAAGTAGGTATTACTATTCATAACGGCTAGTTTGATCGGTTGTGGTGTGTGTTAAAACTCGAAGTTGCGTACAACACACGCTACTGTTTTATTCAAAGGAAAGCATACCGTGGAAGATTGGGATGTTTCATTTTAATTTTTTTTGATGTCTCCATTTAGTAAATATATTAAAATATTGTATTTAAAAAGTTTTCACTATTAAATGTTGATAAAAGTGAAATACTGAAAATGAATCTGTTCTTGCATTATGACTAAGAAACTCATAATATGGATTCTAAAATTATAAGGATTATATAAAGTTTAAAATTTAGTTAATACTATTCATGACCTCTTTTAATGGCTTTTTTTTTGTAAGTCAAGGTGTGATTGAACTCGGTGTTGCGTGTAGCGCAAGTTATTGAATTATTTTGAAGAAATAACACACTATGAAATCATGGGGTGTTACATTCTCCCCTCCTTCAATAAATTGTGTCCTCGCAATTTGAAATTGTTCTTCGAAAATAAAAGGTTGAAAATAGAAAATATATTTGTGGGAAAACCCACATCGGAAATTGGGTTACTAAAATTTAGTCTTAATATGAGGAAAAGTGAAATGAAAGGGTCACCATCGAATTATGATCTCGATTAGGAGAACATTGGTGGTAATTAGAGACATATAATTGGAGGAAAAACGTAAATATTTATAGGTAGAGATTGAGGTCATCAATCACAAACAAGTATAAAATTGAGGTCCTTAAACTCATCAATCTATGATGATTTGAAATACCATCGGTCCAACAAAACATAGGGTATTGGGATAACACATTTTTGACGTTTCAAAATATCTTAGTTGAAATCCCACATCGAAAAATGAATTAATGAGGCCTCTATTTAAAATAAAGAGTGGAAAGTATGAAGATTACCGAAAATAACAAATACTAGGGTTCCATGTAGGAAAATATGGATATGGAAGAGAAATCTAACCATCAATTATCTGATGGAGAGTGGTAGAGAACATGTCTATGAAAAGGCCAACAATCCCAAAGCCAGAAATTAGTGATGATTTAAGGTACCATCTAGGACAACATTTTTTTAAAGTTACATTACATAAGGAAGAGGAATTAATTTATGACATTGACTAAGAACATTATGAGATATACTTACATTTTAAGTATATTTTCATTCTTTAATAAATTTCCACCACTAACTCAATTTTTTTTAAACGATAAGTATTCAAGAAGACTTGGTCACACAGGAAGAGCTAGAATAAACTTCAATAGAAACACATGATCCATGCAGGATAAACCATATATTTACATTGTCTTTGAAGATTAATCAAAACCAAAATGGTTAGTGAATGATCTAATGATCCCCCGAAAGGATATTCATTGAGATAAATATATACTAATCTTAATTTCTAAAATTAAACCAACAATACCCCAAAGTTAAATAGATACCATTCAATAACCAATTGTCCTTAAAATCCTTTAATATAATCCAAACTAATATTGAAACCCAAAACATAGAAGAATTTGATTATGTAGTCTCCAATGTTACATTGTATCTCCAAATGACATCAAATACTCTTAAAGTCACGTACTTAAAAGTAATTAACATCATCACATATTCTCTATTATAGGTTAATCATTTCCATAAATAACCCAAATCACTATAAATCAACAATAAAAACGTAGATAAAAATAAACCATTACTCTACAAATGAAACCTCATTGTATTCTATTTTCCTTGGGCATATAGTGTTCCTAACAAAACGAACATCTTCCAAAATAACATTTATCACTTAATCACCAAATCATTTTCCTATACCAAGGGTATTCATTTGATAAGACATAAAAACCCAAATCATCTTATTATTGATCAATAAAATCATTTAACAAAAAAAATAGTCACACTAACCAGGGACTTCACGTAGTCCAGTGGTAGGCGATAAATCCCAATCGCACTTTGGTTGTGGGTTCGATTCCCACAGCTTTGTCCGACGTGACGGGTTGTCACACGGTCTACGTGTTGTCCTTTTTCAAAAACTATATTTTATAATATTACCAAAATGAGATAAATTCGTCAAATTAACATAATTTAACCACAAATGTTATATCATACGTTGCATTTTCATCCCAAATTATAATAAATTATCATTTTCTCAAACCCCAATGATCATATAAAACCAAATGGTTATTTATACCTATATCCACAAGAGAAGAGACATTTCTTCCTCAAATATCATTCTCACATGGAAAACAGCGGGGTTACAAATACAAGAGAAAATTATTCCAAAGTAAACCCATCAACAAGGAGTGCTAAAACTTTTTAAATTTTTCTCCAACCATTTATTTCCACATAGCTTCTTCTTTGACCAAGAAAATATTCTATAGAATAGGACATTCATTCGGGTAATGGCCAGGTCCCCTACATTTACCGCAAATGACTGTAAATGGACTCTTGGGACCATTTTTATCTTCTTCCATAGTAATCTTCATTTTTCTTCGGCAATTATTCACTTTATGTCCTTCCTTCCAGCACGTAAAACATTTCGTTGTCCCATTGAGACACTTTCCTGGGTGCCTCTTTCCACATTTCCTGCATGATGAAAATTGAGGTTTCTTTTCTCCATGGTCTCCATTGCTGGAGATCTTATCATTTATCACCTTTATCTTCCTTGTTGAGTCTTGGAGTCGGTTAATATATATGTTGTTGATCATATTTTAGGAAAAATGATTTGGCATAAAGACGATATCTTTTACGCCTATCAGCATTCCATTTTGTTGCTCATTGCCACCACCGTTCCCACCCTGTACATCATTCTCAAAGTCACTATGACTTCCTTGGAATCCAGCCATTGACTAAAACCAGAAAGCATTGTGTGAGTAATAGTAGTCGTAAAATCATTTAGAGATTAAAATGTCACCATATTCTCAATTTGAAACATATTAAGATTAACCAAGGTCATTTACTATCATCTTATGTATATATTACATAAATTGGTTTGTAAAGAAAATGTAAAATATCCTAAGCATATCCCTCAGGAGTTTCATAACCAAGAGTGCAGCAAGGCCCGTTGTCATGCACCAGTTCCCGTTTGAGTCTAGCTCAAAGCGGTGTTTTCGGGTTTTACCCCTAGGTACATCTGTGCCAGAGCCACCTCTACCTTCTCGTATCCAGACAGGGATGTATTGCTCAGAAAACTCACAAAATCTCCACAATACCAAAATTCTAGGAAGTTCTTTTATACTAATCCTCAAAGTTCATCTTAGGTCTACGTGCTTTAATCAGAGTTTATCTAAATCTAGCTACCAAGGTTTGTACTAAAATTCATCTGATACCAACTGTAACGCCCCGACCCTAATTACCTAGAGTCGGTGCATTATTATATAACATTGTCATGATCACGAGAAAGATCAAGTCTCGAAAGACCGATTAGTTTAGTAGACTTGGAATAACTAGATACATCCATAAATTTTACATTACATCATAAAAAAACATCTTGTCTTCATATCCCCTCATACTATCCCTGCAGGTCATTCATAAATACTTCTTCATAATCCTGGGAAAAAATAAAACATTGAAAGGGGTGAGCTTAGATGCTCAGTAAGGATAACAATATAGCAGAAGCTTTCATAAATAATCATAAACACTTAAGGAAATTTATAACTAAAACAAAAGTTTTTTAAACTTGAACTTCAGCATAAAATGGAAAAGGTAAAATGAAATAATGCCATTTATTTACTCACATGGATATTCTACTAGTCGAATGATCACATGAAATATAAATAACCACTTTCATAATGATGGAATGCATAATGCCAGTCTATCATAACCACATAGCCAAGGCCTCGTGCCAAGACTACAAATAAGATTTTTCCAAGGCCTTGTGCCAAGACACTAGTTTGTCTCATGAGACCTACCGATGCATCGAGGAGCTATTGCGGGCTCCAGCCATCACTTATTAAGTCAAATGCATTCCTCATATGAATAAAATAAACATTCGTATTAAAAATAGCACACGAAATGTCAATACTTTAACCACAAACCATGAATGGTATAAGAATAGAACATCCACATTCAAACATAACTCATTTGATACAATATGGAAGATTGTATTGTATCACATTAACCTCAATCATGAATAATGAAGGATGTTGACATAGATGAAAATAATCATCAAAACTATTTGAGGGAAACATCCCCCTTTTCTTGAAATCATTTAAAAGTCACACTATTTGTCAAGAAGCCATTTAAAAATAGATTTTTTGAATCAAAGTGACCCATTCCACTTTGAAACTTTTAAAAGGCGTTTTAATTTTAAAACTTTAATGTCCATATAAATAAATCCTTAAAACCATTTTTAAAACATGGACATTAATGAGCAAGATATAGAAGAATAAGTCTTTAAAACATTTTAAAATGGTATTTTGGTTAGAGATTCTAACCAAAAGAGAGACACTTGAATACAAATATTTGAGGTAATAAAAAATTTGTAATATCATGAGAATAAAGGGATTCATGATATACTATGTCAAAGTACATTATATACACCACATAAAAGTGATTTGGTGTATATCAACAATGAAGTCTCAGTTGAATGTAAATTGAGATGAAATCTCTCATAAAGGCTATATCCTTAGGTTAAGGATAAATCAACGACATAATTATGTGTGAAAAAAATATAAATACACTAAATATGATTGGATATTCATTGTAAAACAATCAAAGGATATTCACACATATACTTGTAGAAACAACACCAACGAATTGGATGTTTAACTCAACAAATGGTGAAAGAGTTAAAATTACTCTTATCAAATTCATATTAATGACATTAGAATTATCAATGGAGTGATTATGTGTATCAAAAGTATATCCACAGGAAGGGGAGTGTAAATTATGACATAATCAAATGAATAGTGATTCCACACATAATCTTGGAGTAACATAATCAATGAAATAGGCATAAAGCCGAATGAGTGGAAATTGAAATCTCAGATTCCCTTATCGATTTGGTAACTTACGAAACAAACAACCATGAAATAAGGATCATACCATGACTATGTAAATACCCATTAATTAAAGTATATTACACAATGAATACAATCATGTGCAGTACATACACCACACAAAAGGTGATGGTGGCAATATGGCATGAATCTCACGGGATTAACACTACTAGAAAAGGGGGCATTGGAGCCCCCCAGACTCGGGCGACCACCATAGGCGGTCTCTATATCTCACCATTAGCGACCGCCAATGGCGGTCGCTAACCTGCCTAAAAAAATTCGGGGGGTTTCTGCCCCCCCCCCCCGCGCCCTCGATCTCCCTCACCCTAACCCCCTCCCTCCCTCGCCGCCCTCCCTCGCGCCGCCCTCCCCTCCCCCCGCCGCCCGGCCTCCCCCGCCGCCCGGCTCCCCCACCCCCCCCGCCCGGCCTCCCCCGCCGCCCGCCCTCCCCCACCGCCCGGCCTCCCCCGCCGCCCGGCCTCCCCCGCCGCCCGGCCTCCCCCGCCGCCCCCCCCCCTCCCGCCGCTCGGCCTCCCCCCCCCCCGCCTGCGATCCGGCCTCCGGCCGCCGCCCTCCGCCCTCGGGCCTCCCGCCGCCGCCCTCGGGCCTCCGGCCGCCGCCCTCCGGCCTCTCGGCCCTCCCCCCCCCCACCCCGGATGGCACCCGCACCCGGGACAGCCCCGGCGCGCACTCCGGACCGCCCCCCGCACCCCGAACGCCTCCCCGCACCCAGGACAGCACCCCCCCGCGCACTCCGGACCGCCCCCCGCACCCGGGACGCCTCCCCGAACCCCGGACAGCCCCCCCCCCCCCCCCCCCCCCGCGCACTCCGGACCGCCCCCCGCACCCCGGACGCCTCCCCACACCCCGGACAGCCCCCCCTGCACTCGTACACCCCCCTCCGAACCCGGACAGCCCCCCTGCACCCCGGACAGCCCCCCCCCCCCCCCCCCCCCCCCCGCACTCGGACACCCCCCCTCCGAACCCGGACAGCACCCCCGCACCCCGGACAGGCCCCCGCACCCCGGACACCCCACCCCGCACCCCCGACAGCCCCCCTGCACCCCAGACAGCCCCCCCTCCCCCGCACCCCGGACACCCCCGCACCCCGAACACCCCTACCCGCACCCCTGACAGGCCCCCGACACCCCGGACACCCCTCCCCGCACCTCGGACAGCCCCCCCCCCCCCCCCCCCCGCCCCCCCCCCCCCGACCCCGGACACCCCCCCCCTCGCTGCCCGTCCCCCGTCCCCTCACCGCCTCCTCTCCTCCAGCTCCCCGCCGCCGCCGCCGCCCGTCCCCTCCCTTGCCGCACCGCCTTTGGCTCCGGCTCCCCTTCGCTGCCTCCTCTCCCTCGCAGCACCGCCTTCGGCTCCCCTCCCTTTCAGGTTTGTAGCTCAATCAGGTAACATGAGCTTTCAGTTACATTATTATTTTATCAATGGTTCATAAACAAATGGTTAATATTTATTTTGAATATAGTTGATTTGAAAAATGTAAATGTAATAAGTATTGTGTAAATGTTTGTTATACAGATATTATTATGGATAAGAGTTGGATTGATCTTCCAAATCGAACGTCTAGAGAATATTTCAATGGCATTATGCAGTTTATTGACTTCACGAGAGGATTTGAAAGTGACTATATTAGTTGTCCATGTAGAAAATGTGCTAACAGATATCAATTCACACGAGATACTGTGAGGGAGCACCTTTTCTTTAATGTATTTCTGAAAAATTATAAGAGTTGGACTCGTCATGGAGAAAAATATGTTCGTTGTCAAAATACAGATGCATCTCAGTTGGATGTTGATGCAAGGATGACTGATCCAATGCATGAAATGCTTACTGAAATGGTACGTGGGTTTGATCCTGAAGGCATTGACATCCAGAATCTTGAGACCGGTGAGATAAATCTTCGCTCTGGTGCAGATCGTGATTCGAGGAGGTTTTATGAAGTACTTGATGATGCGAAAACAGAATTATATCCTGGATGTACTTCTTACAATAAAATGTCATTTATCATGGAGTTGTTTCATTTGAAGACTTTGAATAATTGGTCAGACACATCATTCGACATGCTTTTGGTTTTATTGAAAATATTTCTTCCTGTCGACGCTAAGATTCCTGAGTCGTATTACTATGCTCGTAAGTTGACAGAGAACTTAGGTTTTACATATGAGACTATAGATGCATGTGCAAACAACTGTATGTTGTTTAGAAATGAAACTGCTCATTTGGATATTTGTATAGGTTTGTGGCGCTTCCAGGTGGAAATAGAACAGGGGAAATAAGACTCATCAAAGTCAGATTGCGATACAGGGTAAACCGATTGCCGTAAAGCAAATGCGTTACTTTCCCCTTAAACCGAGGTTGAAAAGATTTTTTATGTCATCTAAAGTTTCTAATTTAATGAGATGGCATGCAGAAAGAGTTCATGAAAGTGACATGTTAACCCACCCGGCAGACTCTCATGCATGGAAGGATTTTGATAAGAGACATCCCGACTTTGCTAAAGATGTTCGTAATGTCCGATTGGGATTGGCAGCAGATGGTTTCAATCCATTCAAGTCTATGATTGGTGCAACTCATAGCACATGGCCCGTGGTGTTGGTTCCATATAATCTTCCTATGTGGCTTTGTATGAAGCAAGAATTTATATTACTTTCCACTCTTATTGATGGACCTAAAAGTCTGGGGGATAAGATTGATGTTTACCTTCAACCATTGATTGATGAGTTGAATGAATTTTGGGGCGATGGTGTGATGACTTATGACTGCGAAACGAATGAAATGTTCAAACTGCATGCAGCTTTATTGTGGACAATCAATGACTTCCCAGCTTATGCAAATTTATCAGGCTGGAGTACGAAAGGAGAATTTTCTTGCCCTTGTTGCAATAAAAGTAAAAAATCTGTATGGCTTAAACATTCCAAAAAATGGGCATACATGGGTCACAGGCATTTTCTCCCTCCCCAGCACAGGTTCAGAAAGGAAAGAGTGGCATTTGATGGTTCTAGAGAGTTCATCCCAGCACCAAAGATCATGACAGGAGTCGAAATGTTATCGCAGATTGAGGAAGAAAACATCCGCATGGTATATGAAATTCAGGATTTGGTGGCTCCTCCAGTACGTAATATTCGTGTTGCGGGTAGGCATCGCAGTCACAATTGGAAAAAGAAAAGTATTTTTTATAGTCTTCCGTATTGGAAAACTAACATGTTGAGGCATAATTTGGATGTCATGCACATTGAAAAAAATGTTTGTGATAACATATTGTGGACCATTTTAGGTGTCAGTGGAAAGTCAAAGGACCATGTTAATGCACGCCGTGATTTGGTAGAAATGGGTTTAAGGAAACAGTTGCATTTACAGTTAGCTAAGGAAAACAAGGCATATATGCCTGCTGCACAGTATTCGATGACTACAGAGGAGAAAGAGACATTTCTTTCCATTTTGAAGATGGTCAAGTTTCCTGATGGTTACTCTTCTAATATTTCAAAGTGTGTGAATCTGACGAGAAAGACATTGCAAGGGTTGAAAAGTCATGACAATCACATATTACTTCAGCAGTTGATTCCAATCGCAATTTGTGATTGTTTATCCCCCAATGTTATTCATCCCTTGATTGAGATGAGTAATTTTTTTAGACAGCTTTGTTTAAGAAATCAACGAATGAGTGATTTAAAAAGTTTGCAGGACCGAATTGTACTTACGCTTTGTCACTTTGAGAAACTTTCCCCCCCCCCCCCTCATTTTTCGATGTTATGGTCCACTTGACAGTGCACCTAACTGATGAAGTAATGGCTGCTGGTCCAGTGCAATTCAGGTGGATGTATCCTATTTAACGGTATTTGAGTACATTGAAAAGATTTGTACGCAACAGAGCTCATCCAGAGGCATCAATAGCCAATGGTTATTTGATGGATGAGTGTACTACCTTTTGTTCAGAATATCTTACGGATGTTGAAACAAAATTAGATAAGCCCTCTCGGATTCATGATGGTCCAGTTGGAGAAGGAACCACATTTGATATGGACAACATCGAGTGGATACAAGCACATCGATATATCTTGTTCAATACTCCATCAGTTGCACCATTAATGCAATAAGTATCTTATCAATGTGCTTGTATAACTTTTACATGTTTTCTTTGCATAAGTAGATCTTTTAAACATCACGTAATCATTTGCAGGAAACACATTAATGAGATAAAAGAAGAGATGCATCGTGCGACTGAGTTGCAAATTCAACAATCTCATTATGCGGCATTTCATGATTGGTTCAAGGATTATGTATGTATAAATTGATTTTCATTATGAGTGAAGTATTAAACTAATTCTTTCTGCATATATCAGTATTGATTTTTATAAATTATGTAGGTTCATAAGCTGAGGGAGTTAGGGGACCCCACGCTACCTGAAGTATTTATCCAACTGGCTGAGGGTCCATCTATAACGACTCGTCGTTATAAAGCTATTGATGCTAATGGTTTTCGATTTTGCATTAAAGATGTTGACGACAAACGAACAACACAAAACAGTGGCATCGGTTGTCCCTTTGTCGATTCTGGTTATTACTATGGTCAATTGATAGACATCATTGAATTTTTATACACACACGGTTTGAAGTACATATTGTTAAAGTGTAATTGGGTTGATCCAGTGCGTGGATGTAAATTCGATCAATATCAGTTTTCATTGGTGAATTTTAACTATATGTTATACAGAAATAATGAACGAGTTGAGAATGAACCTTTCATTTTGACATCACAAGCAGAACAAGTATTCTTCGTTACTTTGTATTCGGATCCAAGTTGGCAAGTTGTTGTCAAAATGTCTCGGCGAGGAGTGTTTTTATTTGAAGAAGATGAACCCGAGACTGTTCCGTTTGTTTACCAAAAACTTGATCAACATACCGTAGTTCAATGTGAAGAAGATATTTATTGGGTCAGAGCGGCTGTTGAAGGAGAAACGGTCGATTTGAATGCTTAATGAAAGGTATAATTGTTTTACCGCTATTCAGTAGAATGTCCTAGGATATCATAATTTATCTAATCATTTTATAAATCCTTATAAGTTTTAATCCTCACTTTGTAAGTTAATTCAGTCATAAATATTTAGGTTGATTAACTTTCTGATTTTTTAAAATTCATTCACAACTAATTATTCAATCCATTTTTTGTTTGATTAACAGTTGTACAAGTTTGATTTATTAAGAACAATCCAATTTATCTTTTAAACACTTTGGACTCATTACTGATATTTTGTATGACTGCAGACATGTCAGGGGAAGAGGCAGAAAATCCACATCATCCATCTGAGGCATCTACGTCTCAGGGTTGAGGTATGTTTGAATGTCATTGTCTATATTTTTTATGTAATTGACATATATATATATATATATAACATTTGTCAATTTATATATAAAATTGTTTTCAACAGGATCAGACTTGGCTGGTTCTTCCTCTCGCAGGAGAGGCCCTAGTCGTGGCATATTATCATGGAATTCCGAAACGACGATAGATGTTTCATTTGATGAGGTATTTCATCCCGTGGGACCGAATGCCCCGACATTTATTCGTCAGCTGGGTCATATCATACGTGACCCACATCGATTTCCATTGACCACGCGTGATTGGGCTTCTATCCCTCAGGACACATTAGATCGTCTATGGAGGGAGGTTCAAGTAAGAAAATAATTTTACTTTATTTTCTATTTATAAATAATACTAATATGTTTGATTATTTTCATTATAGAAAAATTTGAAAGTATTCCCTGAAGAGTTTCGGCCGGTGTGTATGAGAAAATGCCGTAAGCTGTGGAAAGATTATAAAGGCAAAGTGAAGAGGGACCACTGGATACCAAATGTGGGTGCCCTTGACATTTTGGAAAAAGTCCCGAGAGGTGTCCTCCCAGCTCAGTGGCGTGACTTGGTTGCATATTGGTCTACTTAGGGTGTTGCGGTTTGTATATTAATTATTTTGCTGTATATATATTTTCATGAATATGTGATTTGTTTGAAATTTGAATGAATTGAATGTAGGAGGTGTCAACACGCCATTCGGAGAATCGAGCGTTGCAGGGACCAGCTCACAGGCTCGGGACTCGTCACGTGTCTCAGATCCGACATGAGGTATATATTATTCATTTTTTAATTTATTAATTAATATGGTTTTGTGTTTATATTCTTTTAATATACAGTTGCGAGGGCAAGGTGCAGCAACTGATAAAATGTCAGTGTGGATAAGGACTCGTGATCGCAATGATCCAGAGGTTGCAGCATTGATAGTAAGTGTCTGTACTTACCAATAATTACATAAATCTATATATTAACATATATATATTTATATATATTTAAATATTTCACAGGATCAATTTGAAGCTGAGTTAGAACATCTGCCAGAGGACCAGCGACAGCTTCCCATGCGACGGGATGAGATCTTTCATCGCATTATTGTTCGGGACGGGCATGGCTATAGTTTGACCTATGGAGCAGGGATTCCTCGTTCTGTAGTGTCACGCGCTGCGGTTGTCGGTCCTGCTGTTGCTCATATGACACAGCAGATGTCAGATTTTGAGGCACGGCTGCGTGCTTCCGAGGAGACAAATGCGCAATTGACAGCTGAGGTTAGAGCACTGCGGGAATATGTGCGTCGAGCTGATGGTACAGGGGATCATACGATGCAGGTATAAACTGTATTTATTTATTTAATTTAAATTATTTTTGTTATTAAAATATTTATAATGTTTATTTGTTGTAGGCACCTGGCCCACCAGAAGGAGGTAGCAGTGATGTCAACGCGTGACGCACCATATATTCACGAGATATGTTTTTTGTTTTTACTGGTAGGGTTGACATTGATGTACTGTATTTATTCATTTAAGTAATGCATTATTACCATCCATGGTGGTCTTTTAAATATTTTATACACATATTGAGTTTTTGATCAGATAATCTTGAATGATTCAACATTTGAAAAAGTCGAACTAATTCCAACAGATCAATAAATCTGATATTATAGATTATGTATTATTAATATATTTTTTATAAATTTCTGTATGGTATCGATAAAAGAAATATGTATTAATTAGATGTTATCACTTTTATTTTTCACTTTTGTAATCAATGGGATGGCCTTTGCACCCCCGGAGAACCCCCCGCACCCCCGTACTGCCCCCCGCCACCCCCGTACAGGCCCCCGCCACCCCCGTAAAGCCCCCCGCACCCCCGTACAGCCCCCCGCACCCCCGTACAGCCCCCCCGCACCCCCGTACAGCCCCCCGCACCCCCGTACAGCCCCCCGCCACCCCCGTACAGCCCCCCGCCACCACCGTACGGCCCCCCGCACCCCCGTACAGCCCCCCCGCACCCCCGTACAGCCCCCCCCCCCCCCGCACCCCCGTACAGCCCCCCGCACCCCCGTACTGCCCCCCGCACCCCCGTACAGCCCCCCGCCAACCCCGTACAGTCCCCCGCCACCCCCGTACAGCCCCCCGCCACCCCCGTACAGCCCCCCGCCACCCCCGTACAGCCCCCCGACACCCCCGTACAGCCCCCCGACACCCTCGTACAGCCCCCCGACACCCCCGTACAGCCCCCCGCACCCCCGTACAGCCCCCCGCACCCCCGTACAGCCCCCTGCCACCCCCGTACAGCCCCCCGCCACCCCCGTAGAGCCACCCACACCCCCGTACTGCCCCCCGTACCGCCGTACAGCCCCCCCCCCCCCCCCGCACCCCCGTACAGCCCCCCGCACCCCCGTACGGCCCCCCGCACCCCCGTACAGCCCCCCTCCACCCCCGTACAGGCCCCCGCCACCCCCGTACAGCCCCCCGCCACCCCCGTACAGCCCCCCGCCACCCCCGTACAGCCCCCCGCCACCCCCGTACAGCCCCCCGCCACCCCCGTACAGCCCCCCGACACCCCCGTACAGCCCCCCGACACCCCCGTACAAACCCCCGTACCCCCGTACCGCCCCCCGCCACCCCCGTACAGCCCCCCGCCACCCCCGTACAGCCCCCCGCACCCCCGTACAGCCCCCCCCCCCCCCCCCCCCCCGCACCCCCGTACAGCCACCCGCACCCCCGTACAGCCCCCCGCACCCCCGTACAGCCCCCCGCCAACCCCGTACAGGCCCCCGCCACCCCCGTACAACCCCCGCCACCCCGGTACAGCCCCCCGCCACCCCCGTACAGCCCCCCGCCACCCCGGTACAGTCCCCCTACACCCCCGTACAACCCCCCGCACCCCCGTACAGCCCCCCGCCACCCCCGTACAGCCCCCCGCCACCCCCGTACAGCCCCCCGATTGTGCCGTTTTCAGCAGCGCGGCGCGCGCTGAAATGGCGCGTTGGGGGGGTCAAAACCACCCGAACGACCTCTGAATGCCACGAAACCGTACGACAACATCCGGGGCGTGAATTGTGAAATGGTCGGCCAGACGACACCTCATTCGGAAGTGCCGTGTGACCGCGGCGGCCGGAAACGCGTTTCCGACGCCATAAAACACCAAAACGGCATGCGGCGGTCCAATTCGGAGAAAACGTGCTCCGAACGACCTGAAACCGCACGGGAACGATAGAAATATTATTCCTGAGATGCAGGAGGAGGCCGCATGTCCATCGGACGTGCGGTGCGCGCGGCACGTCCGATTGTGCCGTTTTCAGCAGCGCGGCGCGCGCTGAAATGGCGCGTTGGGGGGTCAAAACCACCCGAACGACCTCCAAATGCCACGAAACCGTATGACAACATCCGGGGCGTGAATTGTGAAATGGTCGTCTAGACGGCACCTCATTCGGAGGTGCCGTGTGACCGCGGCGGCCGGAAACGCGTTTCCGGCGCCATAAAACACCAAAATGGCGTGCGGCGGTCCCATTCGGAGCAAACGTGCTCCGAACGACCTGAAACCGCACGGGAACGATAGAAATATTATTCCTGAGATGCAGGCGGAGGCCACACGTCCATCAGACATGCGGTTCGCGCGGCACGTCCGATTGTGGCGTTTTCAGCAGCGCGGCGCGCGCTGAAATGGCGCGTTGGGGGGTCAAAACCACCCGAACGACCTCCGAATTCCAAGAAACCGTACGACAACATCCGGGCGTGAATTGTAAAATGGTCGGCCAGACGTCACCTCATTCGGATGTGCCGTGTGACCGCGGCGGCCGGAAACGCGTTTCCGGCGCCATTAAACACCAAAACGGCGTGCGGCGGTCCAATTCAGATCAAACGTGCTCCGAACGACCTGAAACCGAACGGGAACGATAGAAATATTATTCCTGAGATTAAGGAGGAGGCCGCACGTCCATCGGACGTGCGGTGCGCGCGGCACGTCCGATTGTGCCGTTTTCAGCAGCGCGGCGCGCGCTGAAATGGCGCGTTGGGGGGTCAAAACCACCCGAACGACCTCCGAATGCCACGAAACCGTACGACAACATCTAGGGCGTGAATTGTGAAATGGTCGGCCAGACGGAACCTCATTCGGAGGTGCCGTGTGACCGCGGCGGCCGGAAACGCGTTTCTGGCGCCATAAAACACCAAAACGGCGTACGGCGGTCCCATTCGGAGCAAACGTGCTCCGAACGACCTGAAACCGCATGGGAACGATAGAAATATTATTCCTGAGATTCAGGAGGAGGCCGCACATCCATCGGACGTGCGGTGCGCGCGACACGTCCGATTGTGCCGTTTTCAGCAGCGCGACACGCGCTGAAATGACGCGTTGGGGGGTCAAAAACACACGAACGACCTCCGAATGCAACGAAACCGTACGACAACATCCGGGGCGTGAATTGTGAAATGGTCGGCTAGACAGCACCTCATTCGGAGGTGCCGTGTGACCGCGGCGGCCGGAAACGCGTTTCCGGCGCCATAAAACACCAAAACGGCGTGCGGTGGTCCAATTCGGAGCAAACGTTCTCCGAACGACCTGAAACCGCACGAGAATGATAGAAATATTATTCCTGAGATGCAGGAGGAGTCCGCACGTCCATCGGACGTGCGGTGCACGCGGCACGTCCGATTGTGGCGTTTTCAGCAGCGTGGCGCGCGCTGAAATGGCGCGTTGGGGGGTCAAAACCACACGAACGACCTCCGAATGCCACGAAACCGTACGACAACATCCGGGGCGTGAATTGCGAAATGGTCGGCCAGACGGAACCTCATTCGGAGGTGCCGTGTGACCGCGGTGGCCGGAAACGCGTTTCCGATGCCATAAAACACCAAAACGGCGTGCGGCGGTCCCATTCGGAGAAAACGTGCTCCGAACGACCTGAAACCGCACGGGAATGATAGAAATATTATTCCTGAGATGCAGGAGGAGGCCGCACATCCATCAGACGTGTGGTGCGCGCGGCACGTCCGATTGTGCCGTTTTCAGCAGCGCGGCGCGCGCTGAAATGGCGCGTTGGGGGGTCAAAACCACCCGAACGACCTCCGAATGCCACGAAACCGTACGAAAACATCCGGGGCGTGAATTTTGAAATGGTCGGCCAGACGGCACCTCATTTGGAGGTGCCGTGTGACCGCGGCGGCCGGAAACGCGTTTCCGGCGCCATAAAACACCAAAACGGCGTGCGGCGGTCCCATTCGGAGCAAACGTGCTCCGAACGACCTGAAATGAGATTATTTCTTGAATCGAAGTTTCTAAATTATTATAGCACAATGATTTGATATTATATATGTATTAAATATATATTAAAACATTTAAAATATATTATATATACATATATATATTTAAAATATTGTATTTAATAGTATATATATGAATATTTTTACACATATATATATATATATATATATATATTTATATTGAATTCAATAAAAAAAATTTAAAAAACATTTTTTTTTCGAATAGCGACCGCCAGAGGCGGTCGCTATAGGGTGACATGCCGGCCCACTATAGCGACCGCCAGGCGGTCGCTGAAGGCCGATCTGCCGGCCTTCTATAGCGACCGCCATTGGCGGTCGCTAAAGGCCTCTAGCGACGAGGCAACTGCGACCGCCAATGGCGGTCGCTGCGCGGCCGCTAAATCCCTTTAGCGACCGCCAATGGCGGTCGCTAATGGCCTTATTTATAGTAGTGTAAGGAGTGAGATGAAAACCCCTTACTTGTACTTTTTCCTTGGTCGATGGTAGGTTAACCTCCTGTATAATGGTGAAATAATTGTTATTGAATAATACAAGAATCATTTACTTTAATATGATATCATATATGATCTTTTAACATTGATTTGTTAATAATATTTTAGAATTATCGTTATTTCAGGTGTTAACGGGTTCATTTTACTTTATATTCTTTGTTATGCGAGCCATATTCGTTATTAATGGGATGTATATTATTCATATCCAAAATGATATCAAGTCCTTAGATACTATTTTAAAATCATCAAATTATAATTATACTTGAATGGATATGATGGACAATGAATCTCATCGCGTTCGTGGAGACGGTAGTCCATACATACGCACGAGCGACAATATCATTCTTTTGATATTAAAATAATATATAATTGGATTTTATATCATATATACAGAATCATTATCATGTTATATTTATTATTTACATGAGTTACACATCATTATTATACCCATCCAAATAATAATATATTGAATAACAATTACACCACGATGTGGAGACGGTAAGCCGTACGTACGCACGTATGGTGACATGTTATTCAAAGGATGGATAGAATACTGAATATGGTTGTACCATATTTATAATAACATCACATTATATATATGATACTGGATTTATTATTTTATAATGGTAATAACAAAGAAAGAGGAAGTGGAAGAAGAAAGGAACTTAAAAAGGGGTGGTGAAAACATTACCTCTTCTTCGGGTTCTTCCTTTTGATTTGATCAAAAGGGATCCTTAGGTTGGCTTTCTGATCAATCTAAGGCCTCTAGGTTGTAGTGAGGGAATTTGGGAGAGTATTTGTGCAGAGTTTGTCCGAACCAAAAGGCTTTGAAGGTGTGAAGAAATGAGAAGGAGGAGTGCCTTTTTATAAGAGGGGTGATGGGCACCTTTGGAAAAGCTAGAAATATTAATTTATAATAAATTCATATTCAGTTTATAATGGATCCAAAGTTTACTTTTCAAAGGTTAAGGTGGGTATAGGTCTAAAACCACTCAACCAATAGAATTTATACAGGTTTGGGTACTTATATTAACCTTATCTTGAAGTATTAACTCTAAGTTAATTAGTTTCATTTTTACAATGTCTCTTTGCATTTTTATATAATATGATTAATAAACTTACTATATACATCCAAGCGACCCCCAAGTGGTCCATTAATGATGAACCTATCATTATATAAGTCTCTTGTCCAATCCTTAGATTTTTAGGAATTTAATATCAATTAATAATATAATATTTGTTTTAAAAACTCTTTTATGTCAATTTTGACACTATTCAATAGTTGATTTTTGTGAAACTCATAACAGATTTATTACTTCGAACAAAGTCAATTAAATCAATTCTAATATATCATATTATCCTATAAAATTAGTTTAATTCATTAAAAGTTTCATATTATATTTATTTGGGTATTTATAATATCAATTATTTTAATTTTTCACTATTATAGTAATTATTGCATCATCATTGTGTCATAAATAAAATAGATTATTTAATGTCTAAAAATTATAAATAAAATATCATTATGTATGAATTTTTTTTATCTTTCTAATTAATATTTATAATAGAAAATCCAACATATATAACCCTATGTAAAAATTGTTTTGCTAAAAGATATATGCTTGTGTCATTTTTGTATTCATTTTAACTTAATTAAAATAAAGTGTCATTATCAATTACAAGTGGATCCATGAGGTCCCAAAATTGACCCAAAGATGCCCATGGTCGACCATGTATCAACCAATAGGGTTAAGACACGTTTTAGGGTAATTTAGTATTATTATAATATTATTTTTTAACCCTTATTTAGAGGATTTACCCTTAACCATGATAAATAAAATATTTACCGCATTAATTATTCAAAATGTCTAAAAATAAAAGTTACCTATTTACAAAATTTGAACATCCTGATTACAAATATGGAATCCATTTTCCTAAATTCAAAACACAGAAGTGGCAGAAATTAATTTATAATTAATTCCCGCTGTCAAAACAAAAAGCGTGTTTTTAAGAGATAATAACTATCAAAAGATTGACACTTGTTTATGTTCGGTTTAATTGTAAAATTATGTCCAATGAACAACATTATATTAAATGGTAAAAATATATTCTAAATATACTTTAAAACTACTAAAATTCATAATTTATCACTATTAATTATTTTGATTAAAATAGTTGTTTTTAATTAAAATTTAGTAATTTTCACTATTCATCAAAATATGAACGTTATCCGAAAAGTACCAAAATTTCACCTTAGGCTAAATTAGATATTCAGAATCCAAAAATGAAGTCCATTTTGAAATATAAAATATATATAATTTTAAAAAGTAGGTATTACTATTCATAACGGCTAGTTTGATCGGTTGTGGTGTGTGTTAAAATCGAAGTTGCGTACAACACACGGTACTGTTTTATTCAAAGGAAAGCATACCGTGGAAGCTTGGGATGTTTCATTTTAATTTTTTTTTGATGTCTCCATTTAGTCAAAAGTTTAAAATATTGTATTTAAAAAGTATTCACTATTAAAAGTTGATAAAAGTGCAATACTGAAAATGAATCTGTTCTTGCATTATGACTAAGAAACTCATAATATGGATACTAAAATTATAAGGATTATATAAAGTTTAAAATTTAGTTAATACTATTCATGATCTCTTTTAATGGCTTTTTTTTGTAAGTCAAGGTTTGATTGAACTCGGTGTTGCGTGTAGTGCAAGTTATTGAATTATTTTGAAGAAATAACACACTATGAAATCTTGGGGTGTCACATCACAAATCTGGGATCGGCATGACATGAAGGAGTTGTGACAATGATGATGATATATGGATAAACATGGCTTGGGATTTATCGCCATTTTATCATTTTTGGGTGAATGGATCATGATGTTGATCCGAGCATAGGGTGATGTAGAACATGACCATGGGATTTCATGCATGATTCCATTTCAAAAAAAGGAGCACTGGAAGTGAATTAGTGGCCAGCGAAAGGGGCCACTGATGCCGGAGACAAGTGACTACGTGATGTGGGGGATACATGACTTATCGAAACATTGCGTTTTACTAACACTCCATGTCTTAGAAATAATGTATCTCTAAGAGAAACTATATAACTTTTCGAGACCCTAGTTTTCTCTGGGATACTTTTGGTAAACCTATTCTATGTGATAACTATCAGATTGCTCGAGGAGTGAAATCTCCTAAAATGAGCATTCTATGAGTGGAACTGTATAACTAGAAGTGGATGAGACATTGAGTCTTGGAATCCTTTATGAGTATACCTATATGTTATTATTATATGTGTTGTAGACATATACCTGTGACGACATAACTTTATCTTCTTAGTGATTCTTCCTCTATGGTATTTTACATTGAGTTCCAGGGTGTCCTACTGAGTATTGTTTTACTCAACCCAACATGGTCTTTTCCCACACATGTTGTGTCTTATGTAGACCATGAATGTTTTTAAGGAGTTCAAGGTGGAATGGGACTAGGTGGGGCTTAGAGATTGACCAGACTATTGAGGTGTCCTCTTGTAGCATCAAAATATTGTTTCTATTCCTACCTTCAGGAAGGTTTTTTTTGGGTATGATCTTTAAGACCTTCTACTACAATCTCTTTCTTTTTGGTGGGCTTGTATTCTAGACCAGTTGTATATTACAACACTTCAGTTTCCCGTATTACTCTGTTGATGGTATATTAGTGCATGCATGCATTTTCTACTTATTTTTTTTATATTTTAGAATTTTGGGATTGGAGATGTGTGTGTGTGTACATGGACATAGAAAAATTTCTCCCATTTCTGAGGTATGCCTACACATTTCTAGCAACCAGCCCCAGAACGTTTGGAGGTGAACCTGGGGTAGTCACGGCATGCGACCCTCTAGAACGGGTCATGAAAGAAGCTAAATTATTTTGATTATAAATACTATTTTTAAAGGTAAATGTTTTTTTATCTTGGTAATTTAACATAAATTTTATATATGATATAATTACATTAAATTCATAACAAATTATAACGCATGGATTATTTAGTTAACAATTAAATAAAATAAATGATGCTAAAAACATTAAATGTATAGTTAATTTAATGAAATATTGAGTTAAATTTTTATTTTTAGATTCATAGATAATTATACACATATGTGAACATAATATATTATATTTTATAAAAATATTAGTTTTAATTTAAAACTAAATAAATAATGTCAAAAATGACATTAATGTTATTTTACAAAAAAAATACTATTAAAAGAATTAAAATTGCTAAAAATACTATACTCTTACAATTGATATTTAAGTGTTAATAAATATGTTATATGGTCCAATCATATACCATTTTATCTTTTATAATCAACATATTGACTATTAAATAGAAAAACATTGTTATCACCATTCATGTTAAAGTATTGTTTTTTCCCGTTACATGTGCTTGTTTTAAAATTAATTTCCAACACATATGGGATAAAATTATTATAAATTAGATTAAATATTTATAATTTAGTGGATATATACTTTTAAAAAATTATTTTTATAATTTATTCTTAATGGTCAAATTACATAGGTGGGAAAACTAGTTGCCTTAAAAAAATAAATGATAAAAATATGGAAAATTATATGATAACAAAAAATTATAAAAATGAACTTATTTACTTGTGGTGGATGTTTATATAGATCGCATATAACCTCAAATACATTATTTTTCTATTTTTAAGAACATGATGTAAGTGAGACATTCCATAAGTGTTTACCTTTTAGTATTTAAATAAATTTCACTCCCCCTCCTCTATAAAAAGGAATCAATCTTCCCCACCCTTACACATCTCTAGACAGTTTGTATCATCCAAAACCAGACTAAATAAGCTCAAAAAATATTTCCCCTCAACTTATAAGAATAAATTTGGGAATAAATCCAACCATGGAATACATTTTCTTCAATGAAAAAGGAATAACTCGGAGATGTGGTAACATCCTTCCACAAGCACTTTTGTTTTATTTTCATTATCCAACACCTAAAATTTTCTTATTCCTTTATTATATAATAACCTAACTATCCAAAGTATACTAATATGTAGTTATTATAAAGGTTTTACCAACACTTATACACACTTCTATAAAAAGTGTAACAAACTTACCAATATTTTGTACGGTGATCTACCGCCTCACAAAACGATGTTATTCATTTTTCCTTTACCACCTCTCATGGTTGGAAATTATGCTGGACACTATATTTTTATATGATGTATATGATATTTAAGATGTATTTATTATTTTGGAATTATTATATGATACATATCCTTATGATTTCCATTTTGTGTAAACATGATAACATTGTTGGTAGATTTGTGGAATATTGCCTCCTCAATGGATGTTATTTGTTCAAACTCTACATGGAATATATTAAGGATGAGTTAAGTAAAATAATATTATATAAATGAAATAATAATTTTACAATAATAATTATATATATACACATATTTTCTTTATATTCTTTCTTTCAATATGATAATAAAATGACAACATCATTCATGCATATATACAGCCTATCGTTTCTATGAACTATGTATTCCATTTCATATTTATATATATTATAAAATATTATATATATTTATATAATGAATGTATATTTTGTTTATATCATTTATTAAATTATGTAAATAATTAAATCCTAATCTATGTATGAGGTTGAATAATAACAAGTCAAAACATATATGAAAAAACAAAGCAGTTATCACCTGGAACAATACTTTAACATGGAATTATTAATAAATATTTAATATAAAGTCTTAATTAAATAATATATGGGGTGATATATAAGAATATTTATCTTTTGTATATTTATAATAAACTTATATTTATTATATATGAGGTTTTATTGTGTACTATGAAATTTAAGAATTAAGGTATGTTTTTTCTCATCCAACTTTTATTTCTGTGAGATATATGATATATTCACCACTTATCCATGTTGTGTATTGTATATACTGACCTAATATATTTTATATCATGAATTTATTTTATTTTATGATATTAAAATTTTAAATTTATGTTATTCCTTCTTGTGAATAACGATTTAAAATTTACTCACGTAGTAAGGGGAATTATAGTCTCACTTTTATTTCTGCAAGACTTGTGCCATATTCACTACTCTTGTATTCTATGTGGTGTATATAATGCCCATGAATGTATTATATGATTAATAATATTAAATTTATGTGTATTTACACATACATTTTATGATCTATATTTCATGGTGTTTATGGTTCAAAAGTAACCAAATTAGTAACGTAATTTTGTCTCCATTTGCCTTCACTGAGACACACTCCATGTTATGTAATCATATTCTTCTATGATGTGTATATACCGAACTTTGACATATTTTTTCATAAATATACATATTTTAATGATATTATAAGCTTAATGTAATCTTATTATTTCATGTGGATTATTATTAAAATGTTTTAGATTGGTATGAGACACTTTGAAATGTTTCAAGATTATATTCCTCAAGAATTGTTTTAAATCAATCCTTTCAAAATTATTTTTCATATAAAAATAAATCCATGGATGTAGTTTATGATTTATTGAGGATAGGATTGAAGGAATAAATTATTATTCTTTCATTGAACTATTTATATTTATGATGATATGTTTTTATGTAACTAAATTCTCTTCTATGGATAATACCATGATAAAATTCCTATGAAACCCACTTCCTTTCTTGGGTTAATCTATGATGAAGTAATTCTGATTCTTATCAATTTTACAGATTTTATGGTTAGATGAAATTTTTATAATAAATATTTTATTTTATGTCTTATGATATAATATTTATAAGCCTCATGTCTTTTTATGGTTCATGATATGATGGATGTTTTATTATTTTGTGGCACTTGGATGGTTGATTTTATTATGTGAATGGTGAAACCTATATATACATCTAATTAATTAGATAAATACTTGTATATCATTAGTATAACAAGGATGGAACAAAGAGTAAATTCTACTCAGTATGACCAGGCTCTAAATATATGTGAACTTGGTTCATTATGACAGGGATAAAAGAATAAGTGAACTCAGTTCAGTATTAAAAGGCTGGAACAAAAAGTGAACTCAGTTCAATATGACAGGATATGAATAAGTAGTAAACTTAGTTCAGTGTGACAGATATTGAATGAGGACTGAACTCAATTCAGTATGATATGGTTAGAATGGTAGGTGAACCCAGTTCTGTAATATAGGCTAGGACAGGAAGTTAACCTAGTTCAGTAATACAGGGTTGTAATAAGGAGTGAACCTAATTCAGTAAAGGACATTGTCAACTAAGATTGTATTGGGAGTGAACCTTGACTACAAAGATGGATTGGGTAGTGAACCCATACCACTAATATGACCTTTTTTGTGATTCCCTCACAACTATAGAAATTATTTTATATGATTATGTTTCTACCATAATCCCATGTCTTACACTTATGTAATGCTTCTATGGATTATACACAATATTCCATTATGATTCATATCTTATTAGTATCCAATATTTATTGTATGACTTATGTTTATGTTCTTGGTTATACAGGGTATGATTCTCCATTTTATGTTTATTTTCTCATACCATTATTATTATGTTATTATTATGAATCTCAATTATTTATTACCCTTACTAAGCATTTGATCTCACCCATTTATTATGTTTCCTTTCCCAAGGTTATGAAAAATTGTTTTAAATAGGATTTCTGAAGGATAATATAATTAAGGGACATGTTGATGATATTTCACCAAATTAAAATATTATGTTTCCTATGTTTCTAGATACACATTACATTCCTTGGGCATGCATTTTTTTTTAATGTGGTGAATATTCATATAAAATTATGTAATATCCATGTATTATAATACTAAGACTCTATATATGGTATCAAAGTAAATATTTAATCATCCTTTGGCAAGTAGGATGAGAAAACATTACTGACATACCTATGGATATTTATAGGATTATGTCTATGGATGTATCTAGGGATAATCCTATGGTGTTATATATTTAAAATTTAGTGTCATGATTTATGAATCCTATAATTAATTTTTCATGATTATGTTTTTTGTTCTATGATATGTGTCTCTCAACCTATACTTTCTACTTTTATTCATTGAGATGAACAAGAAGTGACATTGTTAACATTTAATTTTTTTGATGTGAAATCTATGGGAATTATTTAAATAGATTTCCTAAGAGAAAATATCATAAAGAGAATCAGGAATGTAGTCTGAGTATTGGTTATACTGCTCAAGATAGAAGGAAGACAAATGAGATGTGAAAGGTATGGGATATTATAGTATCATTACTTATGTTAAAATAAAAAGTATGATTATATTGAGGTTTTGGTACCTTAAGACGTGATTCATAATTAATATTCTATTAAATGGGTATTAAGGAATAAGATAATGATTTATGGGTTATGGTTTAAGAATAAAGTTTGATTATTGAAGTGTATATGATTTGGAATTCAACAATAATGTTATATGAATCATGAAAAATATATGTATTTTTAGTATAATTATTTAATTAAGGATTTAAAAGGATATGATGAATGGTGCAACTTAATTTTAGTCAGTGCATGTCTTCTATGGAAAACCCCAAAATGGACATAACTGAAAATAAAATAATCAAATAAATTTTTTTATTTTAAAATTCTAATTACTCATAAACTATAACTTGGATTGGAAATAAAATACCACTATTATGTTTTTGAGGGGTTTTTTTCTTTAGGCGAGGCCTAACATCATCTAGCGTGGGCTGATTGTGAAAGTTAGTTTATAGATGTAAACTTCATTAATATATTTTAATAAAGAAACTTTATTCTTGATGTGACAATGAATTTTCATTTAATACAAACTTTTAAGAGAATTTGGGGTTATCACCATAACCCTATAATTCCTAGGAGGCAATAAGATAGATATGTATTTATGATTAGTGGCGGATTTTGGATCAGCGATCAATGATTAACCACGTATTCGAAGGATCTTCACCCACAACAATGATGTGGAAACCATTCTTCATCAGAGATCAATGAGATTTAAGGTATGGAATTTTTTATTTGATTTATTTTTCCCATTCATTAATTCCATGATGAAAATGGACCAATTAACAAAAATATTGGCCAAAAGATCGATTTTTGTTACAAGATGGGATTTACCTTTGTAGGGTTTTGATTGAAAATGGCGATGTGATTATTTCTAGGAATTCAATTGTCATTATAAAAAAAATAAACCATGATCAATAGGAAAATAGATCAAGGTTTTTTACCCTTGTTTGATTTATTCTTATCTCCCCCGATTCTTCATTTGTCATGGGCATTCTTCATTTTTCCCACGACTCAACATGTTGTGATTGATTGCTTGTTGGGCACTCCATCCATGATGCCACAATTGGATATCACAAATCTGGGATCGGCATGACATGAAGGAGTTGTGACGATGATGATGATATATGGATCAACATGGATTGGGAGTTATCGCCATTTGATAATTTTTGGTTGAATGGATCATGATGTTGATCCGAGCATAGGGTGATGTAGAACAGGACCATGGGATTTCATGCATGATTCCATTTCAAAAAAAGGAGCACTGGAAGTGAATCAGTGGCCAGCGAAAGGGGCCACTGATGCCGGAGACAAGTGACTACGTGATGTGTGGGATACATGACTTATCAAAACATTGTGTTTTACCAACACTCCATGTCTTAGAAATAATGTATGTCTAAGAAAAACTATATAACTTTTCGAGACCCTAGTTTTCTCTAGGATACTTTTGGTAAACCTATTCTATGTGATAACTATCAGATTGCTCGAGGAGTGAAATCTCCTAAAATGAGCATTCTATGAGTGGAACTGTATAGCTAGAAGTGGATGAGACATTGAGTCTTGGAATCCTTTATGAGTATACCTATATGTTTTTATTATATGTGTTGTAGACATATACCTGTGACGACATAACTTTATCTTCTTAGTGATTCTTCCTCTATGGTATTTTACATTGAGTTCCAGGGTGTCCTACTGAGTATTGTTTTACTCAACCCAGCATGGTCTTTTCCCACACATGTTGTGTCTATTGTAGACCATGAATGTTTTTAAGGAGTTCAAGGTGGACTGGGACTAGGTGGGGCTTAGAGATTGACCAGACTATCGAGGTGTCCTCTTGTAGCATCAAAATATTGTTTCTATTCCTACCCTTCAGGAAGGTTTTTTTGGGTATGATCTTTAAGACCTTCTACTACAAACTCTTTCTTTTTGGTGGGCTTGTATTCTAGACAAGTTGTATTTTACAACACTTTAGTTTCCCGTATTACTCTTTTGTTGGTATATTAGTGTATTCATGCATTTTCTACTTATTTTTTTTTATATTTTAGAATTTTGGGATTGGAGATGTGTGTGTGTGTACATGGACATAGAACAATTTCTCCCATTTATGAGGTATGCCTACACATTTCTAGCAACCAGCCCCAGAACGTTTGGAGGTGAACCTGGGGTAGTCACGGCATGCGCCCCTCTAGAACCGGTCATGAAAGAAGCTATATTATTTTGATTATAAATACTATTTTTAAAGGTAAATGTTTTTTTATCATGGTAATTTAACATAAATTTTATATATGATATAATTACATTAAACTCTTAACAAATTATAACGCATGGATTATTTAGTTAATAATTAAATAAAATAAATGATGCTAAAAACATTAAATGTATAGTTAATTTAATGAAATATTGAGTTAAATTTTTATTTTTAGATTCATAGATAATTATACACATATGTGAACATAATATATTATATTTCAGAAAAATATTATTTTTAATTTAAAACTAAATAAATAATATCAAAAATGACATTAATGTTATTTTACAAAAAACAATATTCTATTAAAAGAATTAAAATTGCTAAAAATACTATACTCTTACAATTGATATTTAAGTGTTAATAAATATATTATATGGTCAAATCATATACCATTTTATCTTTTATAATCAACATATTGACTATTAAATAGAAAAACATTGTTATCACCATTCATGTTAAAGTAATGTTTTTTCCCGTTACATATGCTTGTTTTAAAATTAATTTCCAACACACATGGGATAAAATTATTATAAATTAGATAAAATATTTATAATTTAGTGGATATATACTTTTTAAAAATATTTTTATAATTTATTCTTAATGGTCAAATTACATAGGTGGGAAAACTAGTTGCCTTAAAAAAATAAATGATAAAAATATGGAAAATTATAAGTTAACAAAAAAATTATAAAAATAAACTTATTTACTTGTGGTGGATGTTTATATAGATCGCATATAACCTCAAATACATTATTTTTCAATTTTTAAGAACATGATGTAAGTGAGACTTTCCAAAAGTGTTTACCTTTTAGTATTTAAATAAATTTCACTCCCCCTCCTCTATAAAAAGGAATCAATCTTCCCCACACTTACAAATCTCTAGACAGTTTGTATCATCCAAAACCAGACTAAATAAGCTCAAAAAATATTTCCTCTCAACATATAAGAATAAATTTGGGAATAAATCCAACCATGGAATACATTTTCTTCAAATAAAAAGGAATAACTCGGAGATGTGGTAACATCCTTCCACAAGCACTTTTGTTTTATTTTCATTATCCAACACTTAAAATTTTCTTATTATTTTATTATATAATAACCTAACTATCCAAAGTATACTAATATGTAGTTATTATAAAGGTTTTACCAACACTTATACACACTTCTATAAAAAGTGTAGCAAACTTACCGATATTTTGTACGGTGAATTACCGCCTCACAAAACGATGTTATTCATTTTTCCTTTACCACCTCTCATGGTTGGAAATTATGCTGGACACTATATTTTTATATGATGTATATGATATTTAAGATGTATTTATTATTTTTTAATTATTATATGATACATATCCTTATGATTTCCATTTTGTGTAAACATGATAACATTGTTGGTAGATTTGTGGAATATTGCCTCCTCAAAGGATGTTATTTGTTCATACTCTACATGGAATATATTAAGGATGAAATAAGTAAAATAATATTATATAAATGAAATAATAATTTTACAATAATAATTATATATATACAAATATTTTCTTTATATTATTTCTTTCAATATGATAATAAAATGAAAACATCATTCATGCATATATATAGCCTATCGTTTCTATGAACTATGTATTCCATTTCATATTTATATATATTATAAAATATTATATATATTTATATTATGAATCTATATTTTGTTTATATAATTTATTAAATTATGTAAATAATTAAATCCTAAACTATGTATGAGGATGAAGAATAACAAGTCAAAACATATATGAAAAAACAAAGCAGTTATCACCTGGAACAATACTTTAACATGGAATTATTAATAAATATGTAATATAAAGTTTTAATTAAATAATATATGGGGTAATATATAAGAATATTTATCTTTTGAATATTTATAAAAAACTTATATTTATTATATAGGAGGTTTTATTGTGTACTATGAAATTTAAGAATTAAGGTATGTTTTTTCTCAGCCCACTTTTATTTCTGTGAGATATATGCTATATTCACCACTTATCCATGTTGTGTATTGTATATACTGACCTTATATATTTTATATCATGAATTTATTTTATTTTATGATATTAAAATTTTAAATTTAAGTTATTCCTTCTTGTGAATAACGATTTAAAATTTACTCACGTAGTAAGGGGAATTCTAGTCTCACTTTTATTTCTGCAAGACTTGTGCCATATTCACTACTCTTGTATTCTATGTGGTGTATATAATGCCCATGAATGTATTATATGATTAATAATATTAAATTTATTTTTATTTACATATACATTTTATGATCTATATTTCATGGTGTTTATGGTTCAAAAGTAACCAAATTGGTAACGTAATTTTGTCTCCATTTGCCTTCACTGAGACACACTCCATGTTATGTAATCATATTCTTCTATGATGTGTATATACCGAACTTTGACATATTTTATCATAAATATACATATTTTAATGATATTATAAGTTTAATATAATCTTATTATTTCACTTGGATTATTATTAAAATGTTTTAGATTGGTATGAGACACTTTGAAATGTTTCAAGATTATTTTCCTCAAGAATTGTTTTAAATCAATCCTTTCAAAATTATTTTTCATATAAAAATAAATCCATGGATGTAGTTTATGATTTATTGAGGATAGGATTGAAGGAATAAATTATTATTCTTTCATTGAATTATTTATATTTATGATGATATGTTTTTATGTAACTAAATTCTCTTCTATGGATAATACCATGATAAAATTCCTATGAAACCCACTTCCATTCATGGGTTAATCTATGATGAAGTAATTATTAATCTTATCAATTTTACAGATTTTATGGTTAGATGAAATTTTTATAATAAATATTTTATTTTATGTCTTATGATATGATATTTATAAGCCTCATGTCTTTTTATGGTTCATGATATGATGGATGTTTTATTATTTTGTGGCACTTGGATGGTTGATTTTATTATGTGAATGGTGAAACCTATATATACATCTAATTAATTAGATAAATACTTGTATATCATTAGTATAACAAGGATGGAACAAAGAGTAAATTCTACTCAGTATGACCATGCTCTAAAGATATGTGAACTTGGTTCATTATGACAGGGATAGAAGAATAAGTGAACTCAGTTCAGTATTAAAAGGCTGGAACAACAAGTGAACTCAGTTCAATATGACGGGATATGAATAAGGATTAAACTTAGTTCAGTGTGATAGATCTTGAATGAGGACTGAACTCAGTTCGGTATGATATGGTTAGAATGGTAGGTGAACCCAGTTCTATAATATAGGCTAGGACAGGAAGTTAACCTAGTTCAGAAATACAGTGTTGTAATGAGGAGTGAACCAAATTCAGTAAAGGAAATTGTCAACTAAGATTGTATTGGGAGTGAACCTTGACTACCATGATGGTTTGGGTAGTGAACCCATACCACTAATATGACATTTTTTGTGATTCCTTCACAACTATAGAAATTATTTTATATGATTATGTTTCTACCATAATCCCATGTCTTAAACTTATGTTATGCTTCTATGGATTATACACAATATTCCATTATGATTCATATCTCATTAGTATCCAATATTTATTGTATGACTTATGTTTATGTTCATGGTTATATAGGGTATGATTCTCCATTTTATGTTTATTTTCTCATACCATTATTATTATGTTATTATTATGAATCTCAATTATTTATTACCCTTACTAAGCATTTGATCTCACCCATTTATTATGTTTCCTTTCCCAAGGTTATGAAAAATTGTTTTAAATAGGATTTCTAAAGGATAATATATTTAAGGGACATGTTGATGATATTTCACCAAATTAAAATATTATGTTTCCTAAGTTTCTAGATACACTTTACATTCCTTGGGCATGCATTTTTTTAATGTGGTGAATATTCATCTAAAATTATGTAATATCCATGTATTATAATACTAAGACTCTATATATGGTATCAAAGTAAATATTTAATCATCCTTTGGAAAGTAGGATGAGAAAACATTACTGACATACCTGTGGATATTTATAGGGATATGTCTATGGATGTATCTAGGGATAATCCTATGGTGTTATATATTTAAAATTTAGTGTCATGATTTAGGCATCCTATAATTAATTTTTCATGATTATGTTTTATGTTCTATGATAAGTGTTTCTCACCCTATACTTTTTACTTTTATTCATTGAGATGAACAAGAAGTGACATTGTTAACATTTATTTTTTTTGATGTGGAATCTATGGGAATTATTTAAATATATTTCCTAAGAGAAAATATCATAAAGAGAATCAGGAATGTAGTATGAGTATTGGTTATACTGCTCAAGATAGAAGGAACACAAATGAGATGTGAATGGTATGGGATATTATAATATCATTACTTATATTAAAATAAAAAGTATGATTATATTGAGGTTTTGGTACCTTAAGACGTGATTCATATTTAATATTCTATTAAATGGATATTAAGGAATAAGATGATGATTTATGGGTTATGGTTTAAGAATAAAGATGGATTATTGAAGTGTATATGATTTGGAATTCAACAATAATGTTATATGAATCATGAAAAATATATGTATTTTTAGTATAATTATTTAATTAAGGATTTAAATGGATATGATGAATGGTGATAAAGACTTAGAAAAGTGATTTAATGGAAAGGTTATAATTTGATTAAGGGAAGGTAACCCTTAATGTGTTCAATATTTTGAGAAAATAGTTCTTATCATCTATAAATAAAAGATTCATTTCAATAAAGTAAATTGGATAGTATCAATGTCCTTTGAACTGATTATTGATTTGTTGAAAAAGTGTTCTATGTTATCATGGATATAGTTTAAAACTTCTTGGATTTAATAAATATATCGAATAATCTTTGGAATAAGGAAGCATACATGTTTTCCAAAAGGATTTATGGTAATTCATGTTATTACCATGTTTCAAGACAATACATGATAAATGTATTAATATGTTTATTAGTTTACAAATATAAGTAGTTTTATAATATACGTGTGATCAATGTTAAGTTTATTTTGAGAAATATACTTACTTTGTTTCAGATTTTTTGATTTTTCATCTTTTAGAAGGGTTCGAAGGATAAACGTTTATGGAAGTTTTAAATTAAACATTGGATTACGTTTGTAAGATTTATGTATTATTTAAGAATATTAGGATTGATGCATGTTGAATAAAATGTGCTAACCATTTTTCTATAATGTTTAGCAAATAAAGATGAAATGACTTATCATTCTATTTATGGTTCTCGTGATCTATTAGTTCTTTAAGAATGATAAATTAACCTTTATTCCCTAGAGTAAGAGATGAAGTTGGAATTGATAAAGGAAAAACCAAAGGGTGAGACTATTCATATAGAATTTAATTAAATCAAATAGTTATATATTGTTGTCAAAAAATCATCATCTTTATTAAAATTATATTAAAAAAGATCAATCCCAATACCATTATTTCTATTGAACTGATGGTCTTATAAATAATCAAATATTTATGGTTTTGATGCTCTTAACTTTACATTGATCATTCAATTTCTAGTGATCCATGACTATTAATCACTCTCAATATTTATTTATGACTTTCTTCCATGTCCAATATTCACTATCAACCAATATTCTCCTATGTGGAAACCTAGTTATGAGTTACATTGGGTAACTCTTATGGATCCAAATATATATATTTTTTAAAGTATGTTTTAGTAGTCATTTTATTGATGTGGGTTTATATGAAAGGAAATTTCAAGTATTAAATATTTTATAACCCTTATTAATTCCAAGGGTGAAATTAAATTTAAGTGGATAGAATATAACTCCTTGAGATTTTGTAAAATTTCTTATCGAATTAATTTAAATTTTAATATTTTTTATTTCATGCAACACTTAATATAGCATGAGTTACATGAAAGAACCACATTATTCTTGATTTTTATTCTATTAAAATTTAATATTTTTTTATACCATACACCAATATAATCTTATGCTACATGCAACCCTGAGTTACCTTGTGTTACACACAAGACTAAGTTTTACCCCCTTTTAGTGGTGAACTAATTTTAAAACTCAATTATTTCTCTTTTATAAATTTTATTTATCACATTAAAATACATATTTTAATTCATAATGTCAAAATTACCTTAGGATTATTTGTTGATATTTTCTAATAAATTTTATTTTCTGTCAAATAGTGAAAAATACTTCATTTTAGTTAAAAACTGCCTTTTGGTTTAAATAATTATTAATGTTAAATTATATTTTAAAATGGTTTTTAAAGTCACAGTGGATTAATTATAAATATATTTATATTATTTAAGTAATTTGAAACATTTTTTTATATTTAATTTATATATAAATACTTATTAAACATTTTTGAACATGTTCACTTTAAAAACATGCTTTCTCGCCGCCTCTGTAGGATTAGCATAAAATTTAATTTTTTCAATTCTGTAAATTTAATTCGGAAAAAAGGAAATACACAGTTGTAATAATTATGATATTTATAATATAATATGATAAACTTAGTTTTTTTAAAATATATTAGGGGAAGTAATTACGATTAATTACAACAATTAAGGTAAAACTATGCTTAACAAGGGACTAAACCTTAATATTAAGGGCAAAATTAACTAGAAACTTTTGAAAAATCCATTTTATGACAATATTTAATCCATATCCCCTCTTGGATCAAATTTTATGAGTTATTTAGATATTATTCCCTGAAGGTGACCTCTATAATATGTTAAATAAGGAAAAAGGCAAAAAAAGCATATTCCTTATATTTATCATTTATAATGATTTTGAGTATTGGATAAGCTACATGGATTAGATTATAAACATTATTTTTAAAGTTAAATGAGTATTGTTATCACGGTAATTTAATTTAATTTTAGAGATGATATAATTACATTAAACTCATAACAAAAAATGTCACATGGATTGTTTAGTTAATAATTAAATAAAATAATTGAAGATAAAAACATTAAAAGATAATTAAAATTAATGAACTATAATTTTAAATTAATTATGAAGTTTAATACATCATGTTAAACATATGTAAAATTAATATATTACAATTACAATAAATGTTTTATTTCTAAAAATAAAAAAATAAAAAAATTGAAATTAAGGTTATTTTATAATAAAAGATATTTTATTAAATGAATTAAAATTACCAAAAATAAAATATTATACAAAATTATTTTTAAATTTTAATAAATATAAAATATTTTACAAAATTGGCAAAATTAATCCTTTATAATTAATATATTGATCATTAAATATAAAAGCATTTTTATCACGGTTCAGGTTAAAGCAATGTATTTGCACGTAACATGTGCCTATTTTAAAATTAATTTCTAACACACATGGGATGTAATTTTTGTAAATTAGATATCATATTTAGAATTAATTTGGTTGATATTTTATAATAAATATCAGTTTAATTTATTCTTAATGGGGAAATTATCTAGTTTATAAAACTAGTTGCCTTAATAAAAACTAAAATGATAAAAGTGGGGAAACATCAAAGTTACGAAATAAAATTATAGAAAAAAATTATTTTTTGTGCGATGTATATTTAGATTGACCATAATTATCATTTAATATTTTAAATTTATATTTTTTAGTCACATTATTTAAGTTATACCTCCCAATAGTGTTTACATTTTGGTATTTATAAGAATACCACTCCTCCTCTATAAAAATGAATTTAATCTTCCCTTAACTTACAACTCTGAAGACACTTCTTCTTGTTTAAACCTACCAAAATAAGCTCCAAAAATACATTCTATCTACCTATTGACTAAAATTTGTTCAGAAAACTTGCCAAGTATTCTCTTTTCTGCAATCCAAAAGGTGTTAATCAAAGAAGAAGTTATATCCTTCCACAATGTATTTGGTTTTATTTTTATTCTCCACCACGAAAATTAATCTTATACCATGATTATATAATAATATCAGTATCATAAATATATTGAGATTTTATATTATAATTTTTATACCTAAACCTATATACACTTCCATCAAATGGATAATGTACTTACATATCTTCTGTAGGGAGAACTACAGCCTCATGAAATGATGTTATTCGGTTTTTCCTATACCATTAATCCTGATTGGTTATTATGATGGAATTTATATTTTTATATGATATATATGATTTTAACGATTTATTTATTATGCTTTAATTATTCTATAATGCATAACTTCAATATTTCCTTTTTTGTAATTATGATATATTCGTTTATGAGTGTGTTGACTAAGGCCTCCTCAAAGCAATATGATTCATTCACACTCTACAAGGAATATATTTAGGATAGGTTTCGTACAATTATATTATAAATATGAAATAATAGTTCTTCTATAATTATTATATATATTTAAATATATGTCCTTCACTTTCATTATTTCAATATGACAATAAAAGGGAAAAAATATTCATGTGTACTTACGACCTACATTCTCCATGAACGGTGCATTCAATTTCATTTTACTATATCTTATAAATTATTAAAAATATTTATAGAATGAATATATATAATATTTAAATAATATTTTAAATTAATTATTTTAGTAAATAATATTCTATTTAGGAGGATTGAGAATAATAAGTCAAAACATATATGAAAAAACTATGGAGTTGTTACCTGAAATGTTACTTTAACATTTAATTGTTAATAAATGGGTAATATATTGTCTGAAGTAAATCATATATGGCGTGATATATAAGAATATGTTTATGTGGAATATTTATAGTAAACATATATTTATTGGACTTGAGGTTTTAATGTGTATTAAGAAAGTCAATAATTAAGGTATAGGTTTTCTCGTCTTAGTTTTATTTCTATGAGATATATGCTATATTCACTACTTATTCTTATTATGTGGTGTATATATGGAAATAAAACGTGTTATATCATTAATTTAATTTAATTTATGATATTAGAAGTTATAATTTATATTATTATTTAATTGGGATCGTGATTTTAATGTTACCCATGTAGTAAGGGGAATTCTACTCTAACTTTTATTTCTGCAAGTCTTATATCATATTCCCCACTCGTTTATTTTGTGTGGTGTATATATTACCCATTGATGTATTATATTATTATTAACAGTAAATTTATTTATATTTACAAATTCATTTGATGGATTCTCTTTCATGGGTTTATGGTTTAAAATTTATTAATCATTAAATTGTTTTTGTCTTATTTTGCCTTTAATGAGACACAAAACATATTATGCACCTATATCATTATACGATGTGTATATACTACCATTGGAAGTGTTATATAATTAATATAATTATTTTAATGATATTATAAGATTCATTTAATTTTATTATTTCATGGGTATTATGATTAAAATGTTTCAAAGTGGTATTTGTCGCGACCTGTCCCCCGGGGCCTGTATCGTGACTACCTAGAGCCTGCCTTCCATAATCCAGGGGTTGGAGACTAACACCAAATGGCGTAAACTCCTAAACTGGTAAGTCATTTCCTTTATCAAAGTAAACAAACACAATAGAGTATGCAACTGCAAGTACAACACTATGTAAAACTGTATACAAAAGAGCATGCAGAAAGTAAAGGGGTCGAAAATACAAGCCCAACAGTAAAGTACAATACAACTGAAAAGCTACTACAACTGAACAAAAGAAGTAAAGCAGCTACCAGGTCATCCTCCATAATTCGCACTTGAAGGGTGGGTACATATGGCCTCCTTAGCACCCCATGTCTGTCTGTTGACTTCGACTACGTCTCGCCAAGTGGTTCACATCTAGGTACCGTCCAGTTCTGCTACTCTCAGCCCTGGTCAACGTTTTCCGTCATCTACAACCAACACAATGAGGTTTGGGCATAACCCTTGTAGGGGTGAGAATAAGGATACTATGTAGGGACCCCGATACATTAAAGGCCTCACAGAATCAAACTAGGATAACCACAAAATAAGAAGTCAATGGGTAACCCTTACATTGGTACATGCACATACATATACCTATTTTATTTAGTAACCGATCTCAATTATGAGGAAAACACGAAATTCATTGGCTCAGCTCAAACTAGGATTTCAGTAAGGTATAGATGTATAGATGATTAGTCACGAAGCTAGATCATCTTATTCTTCCAAGAGGCACTACTTATGACCATATGGATTCTGACCCACACATGATCGATAGGTACTAACCCCCACAATGAACCACATAAGATCTGACCCAAACAGGATCAGTATACACTAATCTACACAGGATCGCTGAGCGCTGACCCACACAAGATATGACCCACAAAGGATCAGTATGTGCTTACCCACACAAGGTCGATGAGCGCTGGCCTCCATATGATTTATCCCAAACCACCGCCTCACTATTAGCCACTAGATTCTTCGCACCTGGTGCACTCGAGTTCCATAGAATCTTCCCTCAAAATATCGGTCATACATTGACCACAACTAAACTCCACTAATGAGTAACCCAAATTATGGCCATGTCATAAGGGTTCAAACGCGACAGACAGTGCATCAATCAGACGCCCGATCTGTGAATTATTGGAATTTCTGTTCCAGGGGCCTAGTTGGATTTTCGGTTCAAACCTACCCAACCATACTCCAACTGTGTCCAAACCTCAATTGGGGTATTCTAAAAGAACACTCTCTCTTTAATCTTTCCGTCTCCACAAACAGTACGTCGATCGGACACCCATAGCCCATGATGTGAATAAAAGGTGTAAAGTGGCCATAGTGGGTCCGGGTCTGGTCCGACCCAATCGGACCGGGGTTTGACCCAGTCTGTGGGTCCAATCCTGTCTTAGAAAGCGGCTCAGCATGAGGGGGTGGCTCGGCCTGAAGTGGTGTCCCGACCCTAGGGAGGCCCGGCCCGAGAGCGGCCTGGCCAAGGGCGGACAAGATGACGGCGGCCCGACCGAAGGGCGGCCCGACCGATAGCAGCCCGACCGAGGACGGCCCGGCCAATGGAGGCCCGGCCGTCAGTGGCCCGGCGGCCTACCCTAGCTGTGCCCAGGGGGATACACGCACCACCCTGGCACCCGAACGGTTGAACCGTTCGCGTGGTACCGAACCGGCGCCAGGTGGTGTCGATCCAGAACATCCAGGACCCGACGGGGTCCCGCACCTCCCGGCTGGCCCGGGCGGCCAGCCGCTCCACACCACGATGCCAAGTGACGGTGCCGCAACCCGCCCTGGCCGTGGCTTCACTACTCTTCCAGCGCAGCGAGACGGAAATGTGCCCCTCCGCAGTGGCTCGTCATTATCGTGACACTCTTTCCACGTGTCATGGCAGTTTCGCACCCTCTTGGGGAACCGGCAGCTTTGCGCCACCGGTTCCTTCACAGCTGGTCCAAGGCTGATCATTTTTATTTGCCTCCATCACATAAAATGAGAACAAACAAGGGGGAGGGTCATGCCATGTTCATGTGGTCCGAGCCCTCCACATTACATTGATTACAATTGGCATAACTCGATCATCATTTGAATGATGAAGAACGGAAATAAAACTCATACATAAAACAACTCAAACCCCCCTACCTCGATTTCTGAGGATCATTAACGATGTCGAGGAAAGGTGGATGTTGTTCCGTCGATGTCGGAAAAGGAAGAAGGGAACTTTTCATTGGTGGATGAGATTTCAGAGTTGACAAAGTCGAAGACGACATCGATGTTCTTCAAGGATGGCGGTGTTTCATCTTCTTGTCCTTGTTGAAGAGGAAGAGAGAGATGTCTGACGTTCTCCGTTGGAGAGGGGTGTTCTTCGTGGGAAGGATGAAGTTCTCCAAAGATTCTCCAATCCCTCTTCTCTCAATGTTCCACAAAAAGAATGTTTCCAAAAAAAATAGACTATCTATTAATTTATTGGTTGGAAAGAATTCAGAAGTATTCGAATTAATTAAGTTATTTCACATAATTAAATGGGTGGAGTTGGCTCATTAAATGGTGGGGGATGGTGAAGAGGCTCTCCACTTAATTGGGGGATTAAGGGGTTTAATGTTCGTGTGGGCCCCACCCCTTTGATTGCAACAGATTTTTAAACTTCGTGTGGGCCCCACTAAATAATATCCTCCCAATGGAGGTTATGTGTGGGTGGACCCCACCTCTAACCTCCACATGGAGGTTTTAACCACCTACAAATAAAAATAAGCACACCTTATTTTTATTTTATTTAATTAAAACACAAAAATCTAACTTCCAATCTCGATAGAACGCAACTGCGGTGAAGGTTTCACTAAGCAATCACTGACGCTGTGAGTTCAATGGTGCCCTCAGATTTTAGTTCTGAGCACCAGTTCAAAAGATATAAAATCCTTCTAATACATTTACTGAATGTACCTGAACAAAACGTCAGAAATTGATTCTGGGCACACCGGCCTCAGAATCAAGAAACTTCATAAACTGAAGACTCATAAAAATCCCAAGAATTTAAGAGAGAAAATAAATTTCAATGAATTTTACGGGTCTTTACATTCTCCCCACCTCAGGACATTACATCCCCGTATGCTACAAATTGAACTATGGGATCAAATGGGGGTACTGAGCACGCATCTTAGCCTCTCACTCCTATGTGTTCTCCTGGAGGTTATCGTACTGCCAGTGAATGCATGCCAGAGGTATCGACCCTCCACATATGACCCGCTCCTATTGATCCTCGATCTCCACTAGAACCTCTATGAATGTTGCCCCATCATCGATGTCCATCTCTTTGTGGTCGATGATGTGGGAAGGGTCGTGCACGTATATCCTCAGCTGAGATACGTGGAAGACCTCGTGTACCTGATAAAACTAAGGTGGAAGAGCCAAGAATTAATCCACCTCGCGTACTCTACTGAGTACATGGGAAGGTCTGATGAATCTCGGAGATAACTTGCCACCTTGAAAAAATATCCGTAGACATTGTCAAGGTGAGACCTATTGAAAGACGTGGTTTCCATCCTTGAACTCCATAAGCCTCTACCTCTGGTCAGCATACGAAATGTTCTTGCTCTGTGCAGTCTTCATCCGTTCTTTGATGATATGCACCTTCTCCATGGTAGTGTGGACCATCTATAGTCCCACTAGTGCTGAATCCCCTGCGTCTGTCCAACACAGTGGCGATCTTCATGGTTGGCCATACAAGGCCTCATAAGGTTCCATACCGATGGTGGGGTGATTTTTTTTTGTTGTAAGTAAACTCCACCAAAGGTAAGTGGTCATCCTAACTGCATCCAAATTCGAGGACAGAAGCACAGATCATGTCCTCGAGAGTCTGAATGATCCTCTCAGTATGGCCATCTGTCTGAGGATGGAAGGTAGTGCTCAGATGAAGCTATGTCTTGAAACGTTCTTATAACCCATTCCATAGCCGTGAAGTAAAGTGTGTGTCATAGTAAGAAACAGTAGAAGAAGGTACATCATGCAAACACACATTATCCTACACATAGAGGCGTATCATGCTCTCTACTGAGCCCTGCTCTCTGATCGGTAGGAAGTGGGCCGACATGGTGAGTCTGTCAACAATAACCCATATTGAATAGTGATGCTTGGATGTACGTGGAAGACCTATCACGAAGTCCATGGATATCCCATCCCACTTACATTCAGGGACCACGAAGGCCTAAACCAGGCCTACTGGTACCTGGTGCTCCGCCTTCACATTCTGAAAAGTGAGGCATAGGGAGACAATCTCTCCTACTGCCTACTTCATACATGGCCACCAGTGCTGTCATTGAAGGTCTAAGTACAACTTCACAGCTCCTGGATGTACCACTAGAGGGGAAGTGTGGAACACCCTCAACACTTTTTCCTAAAGTGCTACTTATACCATGGCACATCCTTTGAAGAGGATGAACTGCACCCCAGCTTTAGAAAATCCATCAAGTGCCTAACTTGTGGATATCTGATCATGTCATGTCTCACAGTCAGCGTCCCCATGTTGCACCTCCCTGATTCGCTAAAGAAGTGGTGTATTGACTGTGAGAGACTGAAGAAAGGTTGCTCTATATCTATCCACAAAGGATATCTGTAAGGCAACCAGCTTCTCTGTCACCTCCCCTAAAAACTATATACCAGATCTCCAACTGAGAGCATCTGCAACAATGTTCGCCTTCCGAAGAGTATAGACTATCTCGAAGTCATATTCTTGGAGGAACTCAAGACATAGCCGCTATCTTAGGTTCATGTCCTTTTGATAGAAGATATACCTGAGACTCTTGTGATTAGAGTACACGGTGAAACGTTATCCATAACATAGTTCCTCCACATATTCAAGGAGAAGAACACTACTGCTAAATCAAGTTAATGGGTAGAGTAGTTCTTCACATGTTTTCTCAGCTACTGAGAACCATATGTGATCACTGCTCACTCCTACATCATGACACACCCAAGTCTAGTCCCTAATGCATCGCAGTAAACTATGTACCCTATTATATCTTCTGGAAGCCTCAATATATGAGCACTAGTCAGCCTCTGCCATAGCTCATGGAAGCTCTGATGGCATCTCTCCGACCATACGAAGGTTTTCCCCTTCTTCTTCAAGGCTGATAGTGGTGTAGAAACTCTGGAGAAGTCTATAGTGAATATTTGGTAGTATCCAGCCAAGCCGAGGAAACTCCGTACCTCCATTACACTCCTGGTTGGATCCCAAGAAAGTACCGCCTCGAGCTTTTCTGGATCTACAACAAATCCAGCCTCTGAGACAATGTGTCCCAAGAAGTGAACCTCTCGAATACAAAACGGTAACTTCGAGAGCATACCATAAAGCTGGTGCTCTGAGAGTGTGTCGAGTAATACCTGCAAATGGTAGGAATGATCCTCCTCATTAGTTGAGTAGATTAGTATGTCATCTATGAAGACTATGACAAAATGATTGAGGTAAGGCTGGAAGAACCTATTCATGAGACTCATAAAAACTGTTGGAGTGTTGGTTATGCCGAAAGGCATATCCAAGAACTTATAGTGGTCGTACTGACACCTGCAGGCCGTCTTATGCACATCCTCATCTCGAAATCTAAGATCTTGATATCCTAATATGAAGTCTATCTTAGGGAACCATCGAGCTCCCTTGAGATGATCAAAGAGGTCTTCAATCCTCAGGAGAGGGTACTTGTTCATCATGGTCACATTGTTCAGTCGATGGTAGTTGACATAGATCCTCAAGCTCCCATCCGCCTTGGCAAATAGAATTGGGGAAGCCCAGGGAGAAACATTGGGTTAGATGACTCCCTTTCTCTACAAGCCTCTAGCTATACCCGCAGCTCATGAAGCTCAGTGGGAGCAATCTGATATGCTAGTGTAGATATCAGTGTCATCCAAGGGTAAAGGTAAATGTAGAAGTCCACCTATCTACGGGGAGGTAATCCTGAAAGATCAATAGGGAAAATATCCACATACTGGTCCACCATTACAGGATAGCTCGGACTCTCCACATCAACTACTCCGAGGGTAAGGTAGACCGACTGATTAGTGATCGGCTGCACCCTCCTCCAAGTAAGTATGTCTCGTGCTGCAAAGGTTCCCTTATAACCAGTGAGGGTAAAACTGGTCCCATCCGTGTGGACCCACCACTCTTTTTTCCAAATACAGTCAATCTGAGAATGGACTATAGATAACCAGTCCATACCCATGATGATGTCGTAATCCCTCAACGCCACTACGGGGATATCCCTGTCGATGCTCTCGCCTCCTAGAGTAAGCTCACACTACAGGAACCAGTCTGTAATCATTGAGTCTGCTCCCGTAGGAGTCTATAGACGTAAGGATCAAGCCAACAGCTCAATCAGAATCTCCAAGCTCCGAACGAGGGAAGTGGCTATGAAAGAATTGCCGGTACCGGTGTCTATATGAAATGATGCTAAGGAGGAGTAGACATAGATAGTACCTAGAATCATCTTCAGAGAACTATGGTCATGTGCCTCTGCTACCTAACTCTGATCTCTCCAATGTCTTCCAACTCCTAATGGTCGGGGTAGTCCTCCTAATGGTGTTGGTGGAAACACATCAAAACGTCATCCACCGCCAGCTGCTCGACCAGATCCTTTGCCATATCCTCTTGTGCCCTGCGGACCGCCTCGATCGAATCTCTACTTCTTCCTGGGAGGTCCCTCAACTGAATGTTGATCGTCTGTTTGGAGGGTAAGACATTCATGTGCCATGTGACCCTACGCGCCGAATGAGTATCATTGTCTGCTCCTGGCATATGTGTCTCTGCTCTTTGTACCTCACGCAACCGATCCTGAGTCATGCGGTCGACCACCTGTAGGTCTGGTCTTCCTGATCCTCTAAATATTCTATCTACTGTATGCTGCAGAAAACTTCGCTGCATGTCGACTAGTAGTGGTTCTCGCTGCTGGTGACTACTTAGCAAGGAAACTATCCACTAGGAGGGCTCTATCTAACACCCTTTCTTGTGTCGAGATGTTGAGGGGTATCATCGAGGCTCTGATATCTCGCCTGAGCCCTTTCTCAAAGGTCCAGGCCCTAAAGAATGGGTCCCACAATATATTTGTGGATTAGTGTGAGAGGTCGGTGAATCTCACTGAGTATTTTTCTACTGTAATACTACCCTGCTGTAGATCCAGTAGCTCTTGTATCTGCACCATACGAAGGGTGGATGGTACAAACACCTCCCGAAATAGGCTCTCGAAGTTTGTCCAGAGTAATATCGCCTTTTCGTGGACCTAAAGCATCAAGCTCTACCATCTGCCTATTTCTTCCTGAAGGAGACTCGCAGCAAGAATCACCATGAGGTTTGCTGGTGTCCCTACCAGCCTGAAGACTCTCAGCACAGCCTCCAACTAATCCTCAACCGCCTAAGGGTCCGTTTTACCCCAAAACCTGGGTGTCCCTTGGCGTTGAAACTAATGAAATGCGATCATGTGGCATGCAGCATCTGCTATTGGTGATGGTGGCATCGGTGGCCCAAAGGGAAGTGGTGCTGATGGTCCCTCCGCTGGTAGAGTGCCTGGCACTGAGGCCTCATCACTCAGTGGGATATCATAGCTTATAGATCTCAGGGCTCTAACTGGTCGCTGCGGGGAGGCATCTTGAAAGAAATAGATGTGACATGGTCAAAAGATTTATACTTGGTGAGATGACCTGGTTGAACTGGTTTAAAAAAACTTTAAAAACACGCACGCAATCAATTTTTTCATTAACTAAGATAGAAATATGTAGTCATGGTCCTTGTGTATGGATACATCGACCGCCACACCAACACTGGACTCCAAGAACTCAAAACCAGACACGGTACCCTTAACACTATTGTTTCACATAAAAGAAATTTTAGAATCCTATGTTCTACTGTATAACTGACTCCTATGATACCCATTTGTCATGACCCATCCCTTGGGGCCCATATTGTGACTACCACAAGCCCAACTTCCATAAGCTAGGGGCTGGTGACTAGCACCAAAAGGCATACACCAGTAATCTGGGAAAGCATTTCCTATATAACAGTAAAAAAACACAAAAGAGTACGCAATTGGAAGAAAAACACTAAGTAAAACTGTATACAAAAGAGTGTGCTAAATGTAAAGGGGACAGAAATACAAGACCAATAGTAAAGTACAATACTACTGAAAAGCTTGTACAACTGATGGAAATAAGTAAAGCAGCTATTGGGTCATTCTTTGGAATTCCCACCTAAAGGGTGCGTACATATGGCCTCCTCAGCACCCCAAGTTCGTCCGTCCACTCTGTGTTTGTCTCACTGAGTGGTCCACCTCTAGGTATCGTCCAATTATGCTACTCTCAGCCCCGATCAGTGTTGTCCGCCGTCTGAAACCAAGACAACGTGGTGCGGGCATAACCCATGCAGGGATGAGTATAACGATACTCAATAGGGACCCCGAGACCATCAAGGTCTCAAAAAATACAACTAGGATAACCAAAAAGTACGGATTCAATGTATAACCCTTACGAATATTCCCATACATATACGTAAGTTATTTGGTAAACCATCTCAATCATGAGGAAAGCACAAAATTCATTAAATCAACTCAAACCAGTATTTCAGTGAAGTATAGATGTACAGATGATTAATCGAGAAAATATATCATCTTATTCTATCATGAGGCACTACTTCTGACCATACATAGTTTAACCCACATAGGTTCGATATGTACTATCCCCAGCAATGACCCACACAGGATCTGAACCACATAGGATCAGTATGCACTGAACCACACATGATCGCTGATTGTTGACTCACAAAGGATCCAACCCACATAGGATTGGTATGTACTGACCCACACAGGATCGCTGAGCGCTGACCTCCGTATGTTTTTTCTCTAACCTATGCCTCACTATCAGCCACTGGATTCTTCACACCCAGTGCCCTCGAGTTTCGTAAAATCTTCCCTCGAGATATCGGTCATACCTCGACTGCCACTAAAATCTACCAAGGAGTAACCCAATGGAACTCCATATCATAAGGGTTCCAATGTGATAGACGGTGCATCAATCGGGCATCTGATCTCTCAGTTATTGGCATTTCCCTTCCTGGGGCCCGGTTGGTTTTTACGTTCAAACCAACCTGACCATAATCCAACTGTGTCGAAACCACAAGTGGGGTATTCCAAAATTACTGTTTCATTCAATGATTTATGTTTCGATCAACGTTTCATCGATTGGATACCTGTAGTCCAGGAAATGGGAAAAAAGGTGTAAACTAGCCATAGCGGGTCTGGCGGCCAGCCCTCGCAGTGCCCAGGGGGGAGAAGCCTGCCCCCTGGAGCTCGAACAGTTGAAACGTTCAGGTGGTACCGAACCGACCCCAGGTGGCACCGGTCCCACACCTCTAGACTAGCCCGAGAGGCTAGCCGCTTCACGCCACGACACAGTGCATCGGCACCGCGACTTCCCTACTCTTCCGGCGCGGCGTGATGGAGTCACACCTCTCCGCTGCGGCCCGCCCTGGATGCAGCCCTCTACTAGCCACCGAACGGTGCGACAACGCCACGTACCTCAACTGCGGCCTGTCGTGGCAGTGACTGTCCTTCCGCGTGGCATGGTGGTGCCATGCCCTCTTGGCGACCTGGTGGCTCTGCGCCACCGATTCCTTCGCGGTCGGTCCAATGATAGTTACGTTACTCTGCCACCATCGCATCAAACGAGAACAAACAAGGGGGAGGGTCAGGCCTTGTTCATGTGGTCTAAACCCTCCATGTATTTTTTATAACAATTGTTATATCTCAAACATCATTTCATTGTCGAAGAGTACAAATAAAACTCATACAAAAAACAACTCAAATACCCCTACCTCGATTTTCGACGATCGCTAACGAAGTCACTGAAAGGCGTATGTCATTCCATCGCTTTTGGAAAAGGATGAAGGTTAATGATCATTGGCAGAAGAGCATTTAGAGGTGACAAAGTTGAAGACGATGTCAGCGTTCTTCATGGACGGTGGTTTTTCCTCTTCTTGTCCCAGTTGAAGAGGGAGAGAGAGATGTCTATCGTTCTTCGTTAGAGAGGGACGTTCTTCGTTGGAAGGATGAAGTTATCCATAGTTTCTCCATGCCCTCCAATTTCAAAGTTCCACCAAAAGAATGTTGGCAACCCAAAAATAATAGACTATATATTTTTTTAATGGTTTGCACGAATTCAAAAGGAATCAAAATAATTATATTATTTCACTTAATTAAATGGGTGGAGATGGCTCATTAAATGGTGGGTGAAGGTGAAGGGGCACTATACTTAATTGGGGGTTTAAGGGGTTTAAAACTAGTGTGGGCCCCACCTCTTTGATTGCAAGATATTTTTAATCTTCGGGTGGGCCCCACTAAATTATATCCTCCCAAGGGAGGTTATATACTGGTGGTACCCACCTCTAACCACCACATGGAGGTTTTAACCACCAACAAATAAACATAAGAACAACTTATTTTTATTTAATTTTATTAAAACCTCCAAATCTAACATCCAATATCAGTAGAATGCAACTACGGTGAAAGTCTCACTAAGCAATCACATACGCTTCATGTTCAACGGTGCCCTTGGATTTTAGTTCTGAGCACCATCTCAAAAGATATAAAATCATGCTCCTACGTTTACTGAATGTACCCAAACAAAACTTCAGAAATTGATTACTGGCACACTGGGCCTCGGAATCAAGCGCTGTCTGAAACTACGAACAAGTAAAAAGCTCATGAATTTAAGAGAAAAATGTTCCTTGGAATTTTCCAAGTATTACTTTATTGGACACTTTGAAATACTACAATATTATTTTCATCAAGAAAATATAAAATTAGAATAAACCCACATCATTTCATGGGCTATTTTATAATAAAATCATTGTGAATCATGTCTCTTTTATATTGTTTATGATATAATGAAGTGTTTATAATTTCCATTTCAAATCATGGGTTATGATATGATATTTTTGAAACCCATCTTTTTTTATGGTTCATGATACGAGTATGGTTTTATGATTATGTAAAATATGGTTGTATCATTTTATTATGTGATGGATATGACCTATATATATATTTAATTAATTGGGTAAATATTTATTTCTCGTGATTATGAAAATTATAGTGTTAGTATTGATCTTGGTTCAGTATAACATAGATGCAACGAAAAGTGAACATGGTTTAGTGTGTCAGGGATGGAATGAGAAGTGAACTCGGATCAGTATGACATGGTTGGAATAAGAAGTTAACTTAGTTAAGTATGACATGGGTAGAATGTGTATTGAAATTTGTTCTGTATGAAAGGTCTAGAATGTGGAATGAACTAAGTTCAGTATTATAGAGATAGAATGGGAAGTGAACTTGGTTCAATAATGCAGGGATAAAATGGGAAGTGAACCTAGTTCAGATATACAGAGATGGAATAGGGAGTTGACTCTGTTCAATAAGGGACTTTATCCACTAAGAAAGTATTAGGTGTGAACCTTGACTACCATGATGGTTTGGGGAGTGAACCCATACCACTAAAATGGCCTTTTCAATGATTCATTGAATATTAGGAAAGTATTTTATATATTTATGTGTCTTCCACAATCCCATGACTTTTTATTATGTTATACATTAATGGATTATTCTATTGATTCCCTTATGATTCATGTATGATGAACTTCTAATATTTATTCCATGATTTATTTTTATGGTCTTTGATATGTAGGGTATGATTTTCCATGTTATGATCATATTATTATACCCGTATGCTCATGTTATTATACCTTTTCTACACATATGGTTTGAAACTCCTGAGGGGTATGCTTGGTCAATTCACAATCTCTTTATGAAAAATCTTAAATAATTTTAATAGAATATGAATATAAATGACCTATTATAAAGCTAATGTGTCATAGATTAAATAAGTAGTTGTGATTTAGATATCCTATATGTAATTTTACATTATTATGTGGTTTTCTTTTATAATAAGTGACTCTCACACTATGATTTCTGGTTTAAGTAAATGGCGTGAACTAGAAGGAATTAGGTAAACATTGAATGTTTCATAAGGGAAAATTTTGGTAATTATGAAAATCAACGTTCTAATTGGAAATATCATGGAAATAATTAGGAAGGTGGTATGAGTATTGGTTATACTTATGATGATAATGAAACCATGAATGACATATGAAAGGCATGGTATGTTCTAATAGTATTTTTTACATTAAACATAATAAGAATGATTAAATTTAGGATGAGGAACCTTATGACATGATTCATAGTTCGTATTCTAGGAGGGGTTATTAAGAAATAGGTTCATGAAGCCTGATTAATTGTTTAAGAATAAAGTTGGATGACTAAATTGTATATGTATTGGAATTCAAAAATTATATTATATGAATCATGAAGTATATTTTTTCCATTAAGGATTTTAAAAAATATATTTAATGGTATGGATGACCAATAATTGTTCTTTAATGGAAATGTGATATTTTGATTAAGGGTAGGTGAACCTTAATGTGTTCATGATGTTGAGAAAATTGTATTTAGCTTGGATAACTATATGGTTATAGATAAAGTAAATAAGATAGAACTGATTGCAATGGAATTCATTATTGATTTCTTGAAAAAGTGTTATATGTTATCAAGGATTATGTTTACAAATTTTTTGTGTATTTATGTAATATATCCTATAAACTTTTCAATAATAAAGTATTCTTGTTTTTAGTAAGTTTTTATGGTAATTTAGTTTATTATTGTGTTTCAAGAGACACATAATGAAGGCATTCACAGGCTTGGTATGTGAAAACTAAGAGATAATTATTTATATATGGGGGATAAATTATATAATATTTTTTAGAAATTTAGTGACTTTATTTCTAATGTTATGGACTTTCCCTTTTTAGAAGGGTTATAAGGTTAACCATTTATGGAATGGTTTAAGATAAAAATATGACAACCCTGCTTTTATTACAAACATAAACCTATTTTTTTGCATAAAACATCACTTGATACAACAAATAAGATTGACAGGATTAGTGTCTTTGGGGCTTAGGATCATTACATAAAAACATAAAACATGAAATAAAACATTTTTGTTGAAAACATCCTTTACATGACCACTACATTCCCTCGTACTTAGCATTGCATTGGATAACCTGAGGACATGCATAAGAAAAGGGTGAGATATAAAGCCCAGTAAGAGAGTACACATGTAATAACAAGAGGAGTACAAAACATGTTAGAAAATAGCGATATCAATAGAGCATAAAAGATACATGAGAATAAATTCATGATAAATCATGATAATCACCACATGGAAATGTGGCAACAACACTTGACATGGAATTAGCATGAGCCACGGCTCATTGCACATAGAGCATGAGTAAATCTTCATTACACCAAAATCACAAGTAAAACCTCTTTGAACTTGAATTAGCATGAGTGAACACTCATTGCACATGACGTATCAGGATACTATACTTTACCCAATGCAATGGAGCGCTATAAGGGCGCACCATTCTTAAACATTTCATTCCATGCATAAGTGTGCCACATGGATCATAAAAAATGGATTCATAAAACATAAAAATTTATTTCACAATAAAGTAATGTGTAATTCATACATGAAACATTGTAATCAATATGTAAAGGTGCATAAATTTGGATACCCTTGATGGATTAATGGGCATGGTATCCACTATACAATGGCATTGGCTTAGAAAATCCGTGCGATTTCGGCAGCGTAACAGCGTGACATAAGAATTCATAAAAAAGGTTGATGAGAGAGAAAGGGGTTCCTCATAATATTTACATGTAATGGACAGTAGGGAGGTCATATAGATACATTTCCCAACAATTTTAATGGAATTTATATTCATGATACATAATTATTTCTTCAATGTAAAAGAAGAGAGAGATGTTTCTTTCAGAATTTCGGCATAGAAACGGGTGTACGTTGGAGGCATTTAATGAGAGAGAAATGGGTCTCCCATCATTCAAAAAATAATAGGGTAGAATGGTGGAGGTGAGAAACCATACCCCAACATTCATAATTGAAATTAAAAGGGCAATACAACTTAAACAAAATTGACAAAAATGAGAAAGGAAGAAAAAACCATTACATAGAAGTGTGCTTACAAAGTCTTGAGAGAGGCTTGTGAGAGGCTTCTTGGGAGCTTGGGGAACCTTGGGAGGATTCTAGAGAGAGTAGGGCAGTGGTTGGACGAACTACAAGGGCTTTGAGTTAGGAGGAAGTGGGAGCGTGGGTGGGTTAATTTAGGAAAGGTGAGGGAATTCTTTATTATTTAGGTTTGGGTCCCCTTGCATTAAATTAACCCAAACCACAAACCATACCATGGTTTTTGCCCATGATTTTTTGAAAAGGGAAGAGGAAACCAATATTGTATAAGGAAAAAGTCCAAATTATTAAAATATTAGGGTTTCTTATGTGGAGGTTAGTCACACTCCCATGAAAATTAATTTAAAAAGGCATGTTGTTGAATATGTCTTGAGGGGTCCATTAATGCTTTGAAAAGTAAGTCAAAAAAACCCAAGATCACATTATTTTAATGGTAAAACATATATTGGCTGAACAAAAAGATTATAGTATTTTATTACATCACTATTGGGTCATTATGATGTCATAAAACCCATTATATATTTAAACGGTATTTAATTTTTACCCAAAAATTTGACTGTCTAAGAAAATTATGAAAAAATCACCATTGGATAATTTCAACATCCTGATTCGAGAAATGACATTTATTTTATCTAAATAATTTTCTAAATATGTTAATTTTCACTTTTAAAATAAAAACCGACATTTATCGAAAATTCACGGGTTTTGATAGAAATGTCTTTCAAACCGTAATAAAAAATTTTAATTGCATTCATAAAAGTATAAGATTATTTATATTTAATAAATTTTAATTTAATAATAATAATATTATTTTATTAAAATATTATTTATTTAAAAAATCCCTTAATTTAATAAAATATATTTCTTAATTAAATAATAACTAAAACACCATTTGTACTTTAAATACTATTTACAATGTATCAAAAATGACTAGAAATTATTATATACAAAAAATAATGTACATGAACATAGTTCTACTTATTTTTTACATAACCCATTAAAACAACCACATAAGTCCTAAGGGTAAGGTGTGCAATGGTGACAGACTCTTGGAGTTGCTCGGATAACATCGCTCGAGTGGTAATTTCAATCAACTTTCACTTTTCCCGTAGATGGTCACATTCGAGATTGACATGATGAAGCTCAGCTTAGGCTTGGTCAAGGGTGAAGCCCAAAGGCGCCACCTCTTTCCCGAGCTCCGAAAAATGGGCTTCATATGGGGAATTCTGCTAGATGAGGCCATCGCTTACTTTGTTAGAGTAAATTGGATTTGTTAATGTCCTATATTTATACTAATCATGTGATTACTATTCAAAGAATATTTTAGCAACGGTCAAAATTCATAACATAAAACCAAATAAGTTGACATCATATAAAAATATTTTTCATATAGAGACATTTAACTGGATCAGGAGGGATTTTCCATTAATGAAACTTTGGGTTGTTACCAAAAAATCTAGATAAGGTTTTAGAGATTAAAGTATTATCTTTCCACATGATGATTTTTTCATATTGGATAATATGTTATAATTATTTTTGATGTGATGTTAACTAAGACAAATTAAATGAAATATTATTCCATTTATAGATCTCATGATCTTCTCATGTTTCAGAAATTGAGAATTCATCTTCATTTTTAATAATAAAAGATGAAGTGGAAATTGATCAAGGCATAACATAGGGTGAGACTGTGCTAAAATAAAGTAATTATATCAAATCATGAAAATTAATCAACATTAAAAATTCTTAAAATAAAATTCTTTCTTATTTTCAACATTTTTATAGAATCAATTACCTTTTCCAATCCACTTTGATTCATGGATTTGTGATCATTACCATTATCCTCTTCATATTATTTATCAATATCCATTAGAACTCAATGGTTATATTTCCCTTCCTGGTCAGAGATTTCACTTGAAACATAAATTATTAGACTAAAAAAACTTATTTTGGACTTATTTTAGTTAGCCATTATTGTTCAAACATTAAATTTTTAACAGATGTTTTAGAATTCATTTTTACAATGTGGGTTTTATAAAAGGAACATTAAAGTATTAATCCTTTAAGAACCCTTGAAAATTTCAGGGGTTAAATTAATTTTAACGGGGATAGAATGTAACACCCCAATATTTTTTTAATTTTTTCCAAATTAATCTAATATTTTGAAAATTATTCATTTAACAAAACACTAAATATAGATTATGTTATATGAATGATCTAAGTTTGGATTGTGTTTCATAAAACATCATGTTAATCTTGACTACAAAAAAAAATTAAATTCTTTTGGTACAAGAAACATTGTGTTTATCTTGTGTTAAACAAAATTTCGAGTCCATTAGATAGCTTTTGTTACATTCAAGGCTGAGTTTTACCAAAAAACAATATATTATTATTATTTTTTTATTATTAAAATATTATTATAGTTTTCACCTAGCTGTTGGAATCACATTTATTAGTAGCATTAATTAAACAATAAAAAAATTTCATAAAAATATATATAATATGAATTATTTTGTAACCAATTATCAAGACAAGAAAATAAAGCCCTTTTTCAAATATAGGCAATCTTTTGATATAGAACTATATTTATGAAATAAAACATGTTTTACTTGAATAAATTAAATAAACCACTTTTGATAAATGATTTTTATGAAATATATATATTTTTATATTAAATTCAATAAACTATTAAATATTCATATTTTTTAATTTTTAGACATGATATAATAATAAATCTAATTTGATGTATAAAGAAATATTTTTTTCTAAAAGACAACTTTACCGCCTTTTAATGGTTCACCTATTTTATATATAATTTTTGAAGATTTTATATTTTTCATTTGAAAAAATAAACTTATTTATTAAATAAGAATATAAAAATTTACTTTTGGTGAATTATTTGTATTTTTATGATAAGTATAATTTTTGATGAATAGTGAAAAATACTATATTTTATTTTAAAACTACATTTTTTAATAATTTAATTATATAGTTATATTATATTTTTAATTATTTATAAAGTTAATTTAGATAATTTTACATAAATTAATCTGATTTAGATCATTGTAACCACTTTCACATTGAAATTTAATATAAAATCATTTAAAACTTTTGTACATTGTTACATTAACAACACATCATTTTGTCTCATCTCTAGGATTAATATTAAATTAAATTATGCCACTTTTATTTTTGGAATTTGAGAAAATAGATTCAATATTTCTAATCATAATAATGTATAATTTTTAGTATGGTAAACATAGTGTTTGACCTAAAGAATTAGTGAAATTAATTAAAATTAATTAAAGTGATTATGCTAAAAATAGGTTTAATTAATGGTTAATCAATAATATTAAGGCGCCAAATAAACTAGAATCGTATCCAAAATACATTTTATGGAAATATTTCGACCATATACTTCATTTTATATAAAATTAAAAATTACTGGAGGTAGATGATGTAAGGGTGATATCTTAATAGTGATTATCTTTCTATATTTACAAGAATTCCACTCTTCCACCTCTATAAAAGGGGACTCACCCCCCCCCCCCTCAATTAATAACACCTATATGTCCCTTTTCTCCAAAACCTTACTAAACTTCCTCCTAAATTCTATAAATTCATCCTATAAGCCTCCATTTCGGATGACATCAAACCAAGGAATCCCTTTGGTGAAAACCAAAAGGATTTACCCAAAGAAGATGTAACATTATTCAATAAGTACTTTTTTTATTTTGTCCTACTTTCCCATAAATTATTATTATTACATGATTATATAATATCCTAAGTATCCTAAATATACTAATATGTAATTATGTTAAATTTATGACCTAAACTCACACATACTTACATCAAATGGGATACACAATCATCATTAATGTGTACAACAGACTAACGTCTCATGAACTATTGTTGTTAGTTCTTCCATTTTCCACATTTCAAGGTTGATAATAATGATGTAATTTATGTTTTTATATGATATTTGTGAAATTTATGATGTAATTATTATTATTAAATTATTATATAACACATACTTTTTGGCATTACATTTTTTAGAAATATGATACATTCATTTGTTGACATGTGCACTACCACCACTTCAAAGAAATGAGTTTCATTCATGCTTTACATGAAAGGTATTAAGGATGGGATTAATAAAAAAAAAATTTATATATGAAATAATAATTCTAATGGAATGATAATATATATACATATATATCATTTAATTTTCATTCAATATAACATGGAAATGGAAATAACATTCATTTGTTTGTACGGCCTGTAATCTCCAAAAGGGATGTAATTCACTTACTTTTTATTTATTTTATAGATTATTGTATATATAAATATTAATTATTTAATTGTTATAATTTTTTTTATTATTAAATCATGATATATATAAGAGGACCAAAAATAAAACAAATCCAAACGCATGTGAAAAAAAATCGTTTATTACACTCCATGTGACTTTAACAAGGAATTGTTAATAAAATGGTAATAGGTAGTCATAAGTAAATAATATATGGTATGATATAATTTAATATGTTTCTTTAATTTATGCATATTAAACTTATATTTATTATACAAGAGGTGTTAAGGAGTATGACGAGAGTCAACATATAAGGTAAGGGAACTTCATCTCACTTTCTTATATTTTTGAGATACATGTTATATTCACTACCCATTTATTTTATGAGGTGTATATACTTATATAATACATGTTATATCATGAATTAAATTTATTTAATGATATTAAAAGTTTCAATTTTTTTTATTCTTTCTTTTGGATCACGATTTAAAAGCTACTCAAGTAGTTAGGGGATTTGCAGTCTATGTTTTATTTCTACAAGAATTATGCCTTATTCACCACTTGTTTCTTTTCTGTGGTGTATAGAATACCAAATTATTTATTATATTATTATTATAGATATTTATATATTAATTTTATGATCTATATTTTATGGAGTTTACAATTCAATACTTAGAAAATCTTCCAAGTAAGTTTTGTCGAGACACACGTTATGTTATGCACCTATATTCTTTTATGATGTATATATAATACCCTTTGACATGTTTTATAATAAATATAATTAATCTAATTATATTATATTTTTAATGTAATTTTATTATTTCATGGGTATACTGATTTAAAAATAACAAAATGGTAAGATTTTGTTTCTACAAACTCATCCTTTATCAGGATTATTTATGACTATGCTTTTATTGAAGAAATTATATGTTCCGTCTATCAAGAATTATCATCAATTTTATTATCCTATTTTTATTCATGATATCATCAAGTAATGGTACCATTTGATTCCCTATTTGTTATATATGATAATTGTGAAAATTATTTTAATAAAATTTGAAATTATATCTCTCTTTGGTCGGAAATTGGTTTTAATCAGAAATAGTGTTTTATAAAAATATTTTTAAAAAAATTATTATTTATAATTTTTTTTAAATAATTTTCAATCTTCTTTTATAAGTATTAAAATATATTTTCAAATAAAAATTTTCCAATATTTTTTCATACTTCATTTATAATTTTTCAAAGTTGTTTTCCAAGAAAATGATTTTCAGATATTTTCAAGAATCATTTATAAATATTCAAAGATATTTTCAAATCAAAGGTTTTTAAAAAAAATCAATATTCCTTTATAATTTTTCAAATCTATTTTTAATAAAATTTATTTTAAAATATTTTTCGGCTTCCATTATAAATTTTCAAAGATATTTTCAAAGAAAATGTTTTCAATATATATCCAATCATTCTTTATATGTTTATAATTTTTATTAATGAAAAATATTTTCATAATCTTTTCAAGTAATATTTACAAGTTTTCAAAAAAATAAATAATTTTTTTAAAAAAATAAAGCTTCCTTTATATTTTTTCAATGTGGTTTTCAAAGAAAAAAGTTTTCAAAATGTTTTATGTTATAAAATGTTTTTTTAAAAGAAATTTGATATTTTCCTCATTAAATGTTTTAAATGGTTTTTAACAATAAATTCATATGTTCTCAAAGTGGTTTTCAATGTAATAGATTTTGAAAATGTTTTTTTTTTTCAAAATCGATTTTCAAATAAATGTTATTTCCATTAAGAAATGATCTAAGTGATCTTTAAAAAATAATTCTCCATACAAGATGATATACTTTGATATAGTTTATGATTTACTAGGGATATGATATAAGAAACCATTATTATTATTTCTTTAATGGTTAATGACTAAGATAACATGTATTTTACTAAACATGTTTCTCTTATATGGGTTATACTATAAAAAAATTATTATGAGACCAACTTTATTTCATAGGATAATCTATGATTATGAAACATGTATCCTTTCTACAAGTTAGGATATGATGAAATTTTTATGATACCCATTTCATTTAATGCATTATGATATGATGCTTATAAAACCCATCTCTTTTTTGGGTTCATGATATGATGAATGTTTTATTATCACTTGTAACATATATATACAATTTTATTTTGAGATAGGTGGGAACTATATCTGCCTTAAAATAATTGGGTAAATATTTATATATCATGAGATATACATGGCTGGAATAGGGTGTGAACACGATATAGTAAAAAAAATTTCTGTTAAGATCATCTTTGGTGTAAACCATGACTACTAAGATGGTATTGGGAGTGAACATTGACTTCTAAGATCATCTTAGGAGTTAACCCATAGTAATAATATGGTTTGGGGAATGAACCCATTCCACTATAAGGAATGGTCTACGGTTTGGGAAGGTGGTGAGTCCCGCCCAATATATGTAGCCCACAGGAAGTTCCATGGATTGTTTTAGAAATGGTACGTTTCTTATATGGAATGATTTTATATATTTATGAGTATTACATAAATTATATGTCTTCTTCCTATGTTATACTCTCATGGTTTCTTCTCTTTATTCCATTATGATAGAAGTTTTATAAACAACCAATATTTATTTTGTGACTCATGTATATGATCTTTGATATGTAGGGTATGATCTTTAAATGTCATTATCATGATCTCATACCGTTATGCTCATGTATTATTACTTATCTCCTTTATTTACCCTTATTGAGAATCTGATCTCACCCTTTCATGTGTTTTCATTCCCTAGATTATGAATAAAGGTTTGAAGTAGGATTACTGAAGGGGAAGATCTTTAAAAGAGATGTTGAAGATATTTCAACATGTTAGAAGATATTTTTCCCTAGTTTCCAAAGACATGAAACTATTATGGTCTTTAGGCTTGTAATTCTATATGGTTTTGAATAATCATCTAAAATTATGTAAATTCCATGTATGTTAATCATGGGTCACTATAAGGCTTAGTCACCATATAATATATATCAGTAGAACCCATAATCATATATAATTCTCAAGTACCATATCATAAAAAAATAATCTTCTACCCTTTTCACTCAATTCCCTTATAAAATAATTTCGAACCCATTTCAAAAAATTTCTGGATATAGAAGTACCCTTTGTTTTTGAAATACCTATTTTCAAAAATACAATTTCCATAAAAATAGCTAAAAGGGTTTTCATTTATAATAACAAGGAATTTTTTAATATAACCATTAAATAAATATATTTTTGGTTGTGGAAAACACCTTTTACACTCTATAGGATAAAATAGAACATTCCTTTTACATTATTGTCAAGAAAGTTAAAATATTTCGTAAAATTGTTCATTTTAAAAACAATTTTTAAAAATTAAAAAATCAATAATATTTTATTTTTAGTTTTTTTATGTCTATATAAATGCATCCAAAAATTTATTTTTTAAATCTGGACTTGGAATATAAATATATAGAAAGTAAACCATTAAAACATTAAAAAAGAGGTTTAATGTTAAACGATCCCATATCATGGGTATGAGTCATCATATTTTCTCTTTATTTTCCTAAAAACGTATGTTATTAGTTTATTTTATCAAAAATATTTTTTATGTTTTTTATTAATTTTATTATATATATTATCAATTTATATTCAATATATTATTCAATTATCTTCACAGTGGATGTTTTGATGATATTTAGATCATATATCCAAAATTTCTCTAGTAAGATAACTATGGTAAAATTGGTCATTATTAAATCATATATATATCAATAATAATTAAATAATCCCCATTTTTATAGATTAATTATATTTTTAAAAACAATAAGTAATTATGGTTATGAAAAATAAACTATGTTACAATAATCGAGACCATAGGTCATACATACAAATGAGTAAAGTTTCCATGTTTCAACGATCATGATGCAACAAAGGTATATATTATAATTTTTATAGAATTATTATTATATCATAAATATAATATTATAGCTATAAATATACATATATATTATCCATGTGTTGTGCTGATGAAAAATGAATCACATCGTATTGTGGAGGTGGTTGTCCATACTTGCTCATGAACGACATTATCACATTTCAATACATAGATATATATGAAAGTTGATGATATATTATATCTCTTGAATTTTATTTAATTCATAAAAAGAATATACACAAATTAATTTCATCACGGTAAATATCCATGAGTGGTGAGGATTTAAAAAGCACAACGCTTCATATATTTGGTAATCCACGTGTTTGAATGAGCGATATTTTCATTTACCACAGGATAACAAAATAAAATTGGTTGTACCATAACCATAATAACATCACAGCATATGGAAGTAATTTATTATATTATTCCACCAGGTCTAAAAATATTTTAATGATGTGGAGGTAGTAATAAACAAGAAATAGGTCGGTGAAGACTAATACATTCCCCTTGGACGACCTCTTTGGATTACTCCTTAAGCCTCCTATATTTGGATCTTTGGTGTGATCGGGACACTAAGATATTGATATTGGTGTTGGGGAGAGTCTTTTTTGGGAATTATATAATCTTGATTTCTAATTTTGTCAAATAAAAAATGATAGGAGGTACCATTTTATAAGTGAGGGGAGAATTACTCATGTAATTACATAATGTATTAAAATTATATGAAATAAATTTTCAGTAAAGGTTGATCAAAATGGTAATAATTTTATGATAATATGTGTAAAACATTAAATCCTCTCATATGATAATATTTTAAAATTTTATTTTATGTTTTTAACCTTTTATATTTTTTTTAATCCCTATATTACTCAATTTATCAATTACTATGGTATCAATGTTTTTCAATAAAGGAGTCAATATTATTAATATAAAAAAGTAAAATGACCAATAAATGAATAATGGTTGATATTATTAACCATATACCATTCATGTTTCTAAATATAATATTTTTTTTAAATTTTCAGTAATTTAATAAATATTTTTTATTAGAAAATATCATTAAATTTATTTTTGGAACTATTGATTTTATTTGACATTAGTAGAATAAATTAATTAATATGACATGAATATAAAAATTTACAATATAATTAACATGTGATTTTGATATATTAAATACATGGGACATGATAACTCTCCCACAAAATATTACCTCTATTGTTATTAAATTATTTAATTTATTTTTATACTACTTTCACAGGCAATGTGTTAATTTTGTGTAATAATTTAAGGTAAATATCTATTCAATAAATATTAAAAATAAATCACCACGAAAAATATATTTATTTTTAAATATATAAAATTATAACTAAAAATAAATTCTTTTTATCCATATGAAAAAAATAATATTTTATCAAACATAGATAGATACATTTTTTTCATTATTTATTTAAAATTATATTATAGACATCTTTAAAATAATGTGATGAGAAATTAATTTTCTGGAAACATTTATGATTAAGGTCTAAAAGAACATATAAAATTAAATAAAATAATGTTTTAAGGATGTTTTTAGGCCTTATCGCATTAATTTTTTTCTTAATTACGTTATTCACCCTTAGTAAGGTGACAAATATTTACTTCAGTTATTATCCATAATGAAAGAAATAATATGGAACTATTTAATAATTTTGTATTTTGTGATTATAAAAATGTATTCAATTTTTCAGTATTCAATTTATATAATTGGAATAAAATAATTTAACAATCAACTCACAAAAAACGATGAAAGTGGATTTTTCATAAACAAGCCTGTTTATGTATACACATGTTTTTATACCAAATTTTCGAATAATGTTGATTAAAATAAAAATTATTTAATTATTAATAAATAAAAAACAATAATTAAATTTTAAAAATAATCCAAAATATAATGTTATATTTTAAATACATTAAAATGAATGATTTGTTTGACAAAATCTACATTTTAACTCTTCTTTGTAAATTCAATCATTTAAAAAAATAAATAAAATATCACCGTAAGATAATATAGGAATGCTTATTTCATAAGTGATTCTATCTTTTTCAAATTAAAATAAAAAAATTTAGAAAATAAACTAATAAATAAAACCATATAAAATAATAAAATAGTTTTTCTAAGAAAAAACTATTTTCATTTTGATTAAAAAATAAATTAATATTCTTATAATGAATATAATTATATAAAATCCAATTCATGAAATAATGTAAGGTGTTAAATGTTTTATTAACATTTCTTGGATTTTTACCTTAATTATAAGGGATTAAACCATTAAATGTTTTTTAATAATGAAAATAATATATATATGTTTATTATATAGGTTTTAAAGGAAAAACATAACATGTATGAAATCGAGGTAAGAGATTTTATCTCAATTTATTTTCATTGAGGAATTTTATGATGTTATACAACTAATTTATTTTATATGGTTTATGTACTACACATTTACAAGATATATAAATAATTCTTCAGACTTTATGATATTTTATATAATAGTTCATATTATTTCATCCAAGGTGTTTTGATTTGAAAGTTTTAAAAGTGAGGAGAGATTTATTAATTAAAATTTTACATAATTGAATTATATGACATCTATTTTAAAAACATTGCTCTAATATTATCGGTGAATAAATTTTTTTTATTTTCTATTTACATTTTTTTTGGATTTACATCTATTTAAATTATCTATATATTGAATAATTCTAAATAAAATGATACAATATTTGAAAGTATTATTCATCTCAAATTTTTCTTCTTTGGGATATATGATTATTTTATTCACAAATTTTATTCTATGACATGAATATACTATACAATTAAATTTTATATTTTGGATATAAATATTTTCATGGTATTTAATGTTTCATTTAAAAATATTTTTTCATGTGCTTAATATGAAATAATTATAAAAATTGTAAGTATTTTTATGATATGATATGATATTATTTGAATATTTTCAATGATAAATTTTTCTTTTGGAAGGATAATATGGTATTATTTTCATGAAAAAAAATCTATTTTCTTTTCCTCTACTTATGAATGTGGTCTAAATTTTTAATTTCAATTTACTCCATTATTGATTAAATTTTCATGAAAAAAGTTATGTGTAAGTGACATTGATATTTTACATTATTTTTGATCATTTATATTTATCTTACATGTCCATATTTTCTTAAATTATTTTAATAATTTTAATCCACAGTAATAAATTATTTCTTAATGTTATTATTCATGATCCTTGACCTTATTTAAAAAATAAATTTCATAACATTTTCCATATGGGTCACTTTTGAATCTCTTTATAAATGTATGAAAATAAATATTATTTTTAATGTTTATAACATGAATGGAATTTACCACTATCACGACAGTTACATATATTGGTTATTTTTAAATTTGTTTTCAATTTTATTTCCCATTAAAATAATTTTCAGAATATTTTTTTTTATAAATGTGATTTTCAAATTGAAGTAGGTATTTTCCATAAGATTTATTATAGTAAACATTAAATGGTATTTTTAATCACCAATTAAAACAACCATTGATGTTTCTTATTCTATAATGGGGATATTTCCAAATGATATAATCATAATTATTTCTCCCAATGAATTAGGATTGATTCTAAGAGATTTTAAGTGAACCTGTTTTTCTTCAATGTGTTTATCAAACCTTGAAAAAATGGTTTTTTTTAATTTTGTAAAATTCAAGGTTTTTTCCATTAAATATTTAATACATGGAAATTATTGAGGAATTATGTGTTATAAATCCTATGATTTTTTTTTGATATGTTACATGTGGTTCCCTTAAAAACCTCTAACGTATTGGGTAATAATATTGGAGTTTACTAAATAAAAGTTACTCATAATTGATGATAGAGTTAACTATTTAAGAGGTTAATCCTAATAGATTATAGATATTATTAATTTAATGTCATACCATTAATAATTTTTATTATAAGGGTTCTACGGTGATAATATTCCATGATACTTACATGTTTAACCTATGTTTTGTGTCTGTTTTTAATGGTTTATTTTATCATGATTTATATCACATGGCCCATGGTTATTGATTCTTATGACTAATAACATTTTTAAATCTTTATTTCATGGAACTTATTTAATGATCTATGTTTTCATGCGTATTAATTATCGTAGGTTTTTATCATGCACAGTGATTATTTCATAATAACCTTATGTTGAACTTATGCTCAATGATTAAATTTAATATTTAGGGATTATATTTACCCTTAAAGGTCATTTGAGAAAACTCTTATTATGTTTTAATGTTCCCTATGTTATGAGGAATCATGTTAAATGAATTATGTAAAATCGATTTTCATGTGTGAATAATTGTTTTGAGAGATGTTGAAGACTTAATCTAGAATAGGAAAAGCTAGGTATGATGGAAAACATAATCAAATGAATAAATGGTTATTATTATGTAATAGTTTCTCCTAATTATCTTAAACTATAATCCTAAAGGGTTCTTAATTTTATAAGTTATCCAGTAATTAATTATGATGTTTTATGTTTTGGATAGTAGAAATTGGTTAAAATTTATAGGTATTAATCAAATAAATATAATGATTATGAATTAGAACTAAATTCTAGGAGTAAATTTTTTGGTCATTATAAATCCATATGGTGTCATTGAATTAGGTGTACCTCTAGGTATGAGTTCTTGTGAAAAATAAATTCAATATTTGGTTGAATTCTAGAAATTTATTCAAGAAATAAATCATCATAATTAAAAAATAATGGCATTCCTGTATGGTAGATTTTCTCTAAACCATTTAAGTTAAATATCTCTCATGAATAAGTATTAAAACCGATACAAATGATGTTTTTTTGAAGTACATATGTATACTTATAATAAATGATAATTATGTGAGGGTTTAGAATATCATTTTTTTTTCATATTCTAAAAATTTAAAAGTGATATTTATGGATAGAGTTAATAAATTCTCAAAATCAAAACAAATTTCACTAAGGGAAGAATAATTATATTTTCATAGGGTTCATTCATATAAATTTTAACATTAAATAAACAAATATATAGTACATGGTAATAGTGTGTTATCTATCATGATACACTTCAATAATTCAAAAATTATAGTCTCGTTATTGGTCATGGAATTATCTCTTATATTAGGGAATCGATAAATATAATTCCCAAGTTCCCCACATATAATACATGGAACAATAAATAGTACTTTTTGAGGTTCATTCCTCCCATCCATTGTAATTTTTTTACATAGAAATTACTTACTCTATTCCATGATTATCTAGACATAAAACTTCATCTCATTCATTTGACAAATTTAAATGGGTGATTCAAACCAAATTCATGACATGTAGGGAGATGAACATTCATTCCACCAAGGAATTTATCAACTGAAATCTGATGAAACTACATTTTTTCCCTTATTAAGAATGTTCAAAACTCACAAAATTCGATTATGATAATCATATATTATGATATATGATTAAGAATAATTATAGGATTTTACAGTCCATTTTCCATTTAATTCTCTTTCTCATTAGGAAAAACATTTCATTGTCTATCACAATCACTGTTAACATGATTTGTCATTATTCTATCCATTGTCTAAAACATAAATTATAATGTGAAAAATAATAATCATATATATTAATCCCAAAATCTTGAAGAATTGTTAATATAATATCTAAATAATTAACACTTATTTTAAATCTATGAAACCATAGGTTTACCCTAGGTCATCTAATTTAAATAAAAATTCAAATCTTTCATAATGATTTATAATTAAAATTTGAAATCACTGAATAATTTCTCTTGGTAGTGTCTAGATAGGTGTGAGGTATTAGAAACACTATTAATTCAACAATTATGATCATGTCAATACCCAATATACCCCATTCTTTTTTTACTATAAGGTATAATTACTCCACAGTTGTATCCACATTATATAATCCAAACATAGATGTATATTCAAGGTAAACCACTCAATATCTACTACAATGATTTTTCGGGCTGTTATCCTATACATTTAATTAGTTCCACGGTTTTCAATAATTTTTAATAATATTAATATCAAAAACTAACTAACCCCTTATATAATACCAACTGAGGTGACTCGAGCATTTCATACATAAATATTGTATCAGTTTAGAAGAATATTCTATACTTTTCATAACATAATATGACCCGTACTGATAAATGTTTTTTGTTATAGGGGAGTAGATACATAATTAAATTATTTAATAAAATATCATTGATATATCCTATGAGGTTCTTCACTCATAAGTACTCTTCTTAGAAGATTATTACGTAACAACATTCTTCAAAACCATCAGAAAATGAATATTATGTAATGGTGAGATCATATGCTCGGTAAGGGTAAATGTATGTGGTATAAATAAATGACCATAAGTGAGAAAATGAATAAAGGTGTGATAACATAATCCTATCATTAAAAATTATTTCCCAATTAAAAATTGATCATTATAAATTAATGATAGAATATGGATTTATCAATTAAAATACATAAGAAATAAAATTTGGAATTATGATTAATTAATCATAATCCATGAGAACATATGATTATTATAAGACATGGGTATTTTCTGTAACACCATATGATTTTATAGTATGCCTCTTCATAAAAAAATTTTGTTTCTTCAAACGATTGGGTTGTTTGTAACTCTGAGTTTGAGTTTACCACGATATGCTAAACTAGTCATTTAAAAAGTGGGTATGAATAGTAATAACCACAATTTTAATTTTATACATATTATTTTTTAATATATAATTCATTTTTTAATTCATAAAAACAAAATTATCTTAGGGTTAAATTTTGTTAATTTTTTGAAAAGTTCCATTTTTTGAGGAATAGTGAAAAATACTTCATTATTGATTAAAACCAGGCTTTTTCATTTAAATAATTATTTTACATTAAATTTAGTTCAAAGTAACAATAGATAAATAATACATATATTAATCCAATTTAGGTCATTAGAATCATTTTTATAATATAATTATATATAAAAAAATTATTGAACTTTTGAACTTTTCTTTTACTCGGGTTTCTACCAACATCTACAGGATTTGCATTAAATGTAACATTACCATTTCTGTGAATTGAATTTTGAAAAAAAAACACATGGCTGTCATAATTATGAAAACTTTGGTCTAATAGGATCATAATATTTTTTTGGTGAATAGTATCTTTTGAATTTTATTTAACATGGTTAACGGTAAATTGGGTTATTAAATGTAAACAAATATTATAATAATATAAAATTACCCTAAACATGTACTAATTTTATTGTATAAGTGTTTTTATAATAAAATCAACGTTATATAAAAAATATGATCCTTTTTAATCCACTTTTGTTAGATTATAAAATTTATTATATTTTATTTAAAGAATAGTTAAAAATATAATATTCAAATATTAATAAATATATATATTTTTAATATGATGTTATATAAGTGTTCAATTAAACTATAAATATTATTTAGAAACCTAAAATGTTTATGTAGATAATTTTATTTTATTTATAATTTTAGTAAATAAATAATTAAATTAACTAGTGAGATAATTATGATGTGGTGATGGATTTATTAAATGAAAAATCAATTAAATAATACTAATAATATTAAAATAAATAAAATTTAAAATATTTTATTCCATACATTAATTTTTAATTTTAAATTAAAATTATAGGGATGTTATAATATATATTTTTCTAATGAATCATGTTTTTATGACTAAAACAAAACTCATGTATTAAATAGTGTCAAAATTGACATAAATGAGATTTTAAAATAAATACTATTTTATTAAACAATAAAAAAGTCATAAAAATATAAGGTTAATAAAAATAAGTTATATAGATTTATATATGTCATAAATGATACAATTAGGGTTAATTTTGCATTTTATAGTAAATATATTATCACTATAGTGTAAAACAAGTAGTCATGGTAAGAGTTAAACTGTCTATCTAAGGGTTAAACCAAAAATATAAGGTTAATTTTGTGACCTAAACTTGCCTAAAAATAATTGGTTTATTTTATTTAGACTCATCATGACCTTATAATTTAAATAACTCCATTTTATCAATTTTAAATCAAAAATCAATTTAAAATAAATTAATATTTTTTTAGTTTCTGAAAGTGCCCCTATCCTCACTTATAAAAGGGAACCTCTCCATCTCTTTTATTCACACATATAAAACCATTTACATTAGAAAGAACCTACCCATTTACCATCCTAACATCCCTCACTAAATCATATAGGCTATAATTTTGGTACAAATACAACCTAAGGAGTCCTTTTGTGAAAATCAAAAGGAGACACTTGAAGAAGATGTAATTGTTTTACAAATTTAATTCAATTTATTTTCTTCTTCTTATTCCTATTCCTATGTTGTTTCCATAATAATCTAATAACTCTAGTATCATATACATGTTTATATGTTATTATAATTATTGTACAACCATATTTCACCTTTTATCCATACTAAGAATAACAATATCACCATGTGTGTGTACGTACGACTTACTGTCTCCACGTCGTGGTATAATTTTTTATTCAACACTACCTTATTTGGATGGGTATAAAGATCAGTATGATAGATATGAATAATTAATATAACATGATAATGATTATTTATAATTAATATGTTGTCCAATTCCATACCATTTAACCATTAAGGGAATGATATCATCATTTTTGCGTGTGTATGGCTTACTGTCTCCATGACGCGATGAGATTCACCCCCAATAAAACCATTTTCTAATAGTTATAAAATTTATATACTGAATAAGCATAAAATATATGAAATAATAATACTACTGGGAATATATATATATATATATATCATTTACTTTCTTCCATTCAATTTGATAAGAAAACGTAAAAAGCGTTCATGGGTACGTATGACCTTCTGTCTCCATGAATATTGTGTTCCATTTCATTTATCTATATATTGTATATATTTAAATATTGAATATATATATTTATATGATATATAAATCATGTTTTTCATTCTGGAAGTAATTAAATTTTGATTTAATTAATAAGAGCCAGAATAACAAGTCAAAACCCATACGATTATTACCAAAAATGTTACATTAACTTGGAAGTCATTAATAAACGAGTAATATAAATTCATATGTGAATTTTATATGATATCATAAATATTATTATGATTATGGTAAAATTAATATGTTTAAATCCATTTGTAGTTTCTTGAAAACTTCTCAAAGGGAAGAACATACTCCCATAATCACTTTGCATAAGGAAGCAAACATTCCTATAGGTCCAGTGAAGTGAATAGATGCAAATTCTGTTGAAAACATCATAAGAAACATAAATAAAATTAGTTTCTAAGATTTTTTGAAGTGACCCAAATACCATCCATAGGAAGGGTTCATGGAACACATGAACCACAAACCACCAGTACGTGGAAGGACCTACAAGGTGTTAACCCGTAGAGTGATGGCCAACGAACCCAGGAACCCGAAAACCACATCGTTAGAAGAATAAATCGCATGAAGGATATCCACATACCATCTCATGAACTCAGTAGTTCATAGATGAAGAATATTTTTGGGGTTCTATGAACCATGATTCACTAACCGTAGCATCCCCAAACCCTAATTGATCGAGTCTTTCACGGATCGAGATATCTCTTCATGTGATTTTTTAAATGGATTCATATGCCTATAGATACGATTTCCCATAATTCTATATAAAAGGAACGTAGGAGGAAGAATAATGGTAAAGATGAAGAAAGCATGGAGGGGACCCAAGAAATTTGAAAAAGGAATTCAGAGAGGATTCCGGCTACAGTTTCAAATCATCAACGAAGTTCAAATTGAGAAGCATATTTCCGAAGGTTTAACCAACCACGAACCATAAAAAGAATGAACTTAATAATAATGGGAAAACAAAGAACCTTATTGGGTTCATCTAAAACCAAATATTCCTCATGGATGAACTCCCTGTGAAGAACAGGTTCCAGGACCCTCTTTTAATATGGTGATCTGCATAGTGTATCGCTATGCGGATTGAAGCATGTGTCATGTACTGCATCAGTGCGCGAATGAAACCCAAAGTGATGTGGCATACCACATCCAAGACTTTGTATCGTTGTGGTATGTGGTGGTCCATGTTCAAGTCCACATACTGATTCAGTACACTGATGGCCCCTCTACCCACATACCACTACTGTATGCGGAGCTCCACCCATCTCGCATGAAAAAAACTGTACGCGGAATGGGGCATCTTCGGGTGTCCTTCCCTCTGGCTCCAATCTCGTCTCTCTGTTGTTGTCTATTACTCCATGGTTCCTCCGTGAACCAGTCCCCTACATTAGGCTGAAGCCTTCTCTAATTCCACAAGACCGATATGACCAGATCATCGGGTGCATCAGTGTTCCCCTTTGAGTATACGTACCCATGGTTTGCAGCATCATGAAGGATCTCTCCACAACGGTTCAGACTCTTGGGATGTCTATAAGTCTAAATTCCCATGGTAACCCAATGTCCAACCATTAGAATCTGATGTGATCTTCCCATTTCTAGGGATTAAGGGTGATCACTTACTTTTCGGTTCAATGATGAATAGTGATCAATCAAAGGAATCATGTTTGCTCCTCCTTTTAATAAGATGTGACATTCATCCTATTTCCCAGAGAACATTCTGGGTCACTCCCACTGAGGTAAGTCCCTGGCCTTCTAATATTCGAGCCACATGACCTCCTATGCCATCCCACATTTAAAGGATCATCGATATGTTCCCCCACCCACCATCACCTCATATTCTTCTATCGTAGTCTCACCCTCTCCCATCAGTGGGGGAGAATGTGTGTGGTTGGTTGGATCTCTCACATCATCTTGTTTCTCACACTGAGTTTGACTCATTTGGGCTTATAGATTTTATATGATCATAATATCCACACAACCAAACCATCCTAAACTATGAGAACTCTAATTCCTGGTCAAACTAGAATATGTAGTATGCCTTTTTGAAGGCCCGAGCTCAAAAAGGGTCCCTTTTAAATGGGTTTAAAAAATCATGTCCCATAAAATTGTTAGCTCCCATTTGATAGACCCAATCTTACCGAACTATGTGGGTTCTGATTCCTCTCTTGACGATACTTATAAATCCCAACTTATGGGTCTGATCCCAACATCTAGCCTTATTTTTCCTCCCCTGGGTGATGATAAAATCTAGAGCGCCATATTGCATGGATTAAGATAGAGTTTATTCTGTAGCATCAAATAAATGTATACATATTATTGTCCTATAATCAAGATGATTCCCGTGGATACACTCTTCCGGAATGAAACAAGGATTCAAAAACATATGAACACTACTGAAATCCATTAGTGAGTCCCAGAATAGGAAATAATTCACCCCAAAAGGGTGTGATGAGGCCGAACTCTCATCCTTTTGAAAAACAGGATTCCTTTATTGTCATTGGCCAAATCTTCATCCCACGACTGAGTGCCTTTGGAAATCAGGTCTATGAATCATGGATACCAGGGTTTTTTGGTGTTTCTGGATCCAAGAATAAACTCACTGGAGACCATTTGAAGAATTTATATCCTATGAAGAATGATTGCACAAATACATAACCACATGAAATAGTCTTCTGAGACCATTTGACTATGGAAAATTCTTCATAATGCAGAAGAGATAAATTCCCCAGTCTTCATGGGGTCAATCCAATCCCCCCTTAAAGGATAACGACACAGATTGGGTCAAAAAAATATGGCAATGGGAAATTATTTATAATAACATATGAATTATCGTCACCCATCAGACCATTCTTTACATTTTTTCCCAAACTCGTAAACACACTGCCTCAGAGGCGAAACAAAAATGGTGAACCAGACACGAATCCATAACCAATGTGGCAGTTTTACCCCACTCAAGCCCCTTCACCTTACAAAAAAAAGGAAGGGGCCAAGCTGAATCGCCAAATATGCATATGATCAAGAGATACTACATTGACAGGGTTTTTCTCTGTATATGTCATATATATATATATACATATTTCAGGTTTCCATAGAGAAACATTCATCCAAATGAAATCCTGACAACTAGTGTAGACATGCGCCTTAATGATCCTGCAGGCGGTTGGGGTCCCAAGGAAGAGCATGACCCCCCTCGCCAACCTAGCATCTTTAACACTAGGTAACCAACACACTGATCATAGAGTACCACCAAAATGGTACTCTCCCCATAGTGTAGGCCACAAGATATGACCTCCAGTCTAAGAAATTTCTCTAGCTGCCTCCTCAGCTATAGCTATCACCCCAGCACAAGGCGGCCCTAGTGGACATCTCAAAACATTCCGGGATGCATGTCCTTAGAGTGTGATAATGTGTATCTCCCTTATCTTTGGAAGGCAGATGAAGTTGATGTTGATGACTTCATCTCAACTATATAGGGGTTCTACTCATGGTCCCCTACAATAGAGGATCACTTCCAACAACAGGTGGCCTAGTCTCCTCACATTGAAGAGGATTATATGATGAGGGAACCTACTAAAGTCCATAAGACCTAGGCCCCTCGGTCTTCCCTCCAAGGGCTGCGAATATATAATCCAGAACAGGATATCACTCAGTCTCTTAAGGACCAACTATATCATACAAACATAGTGTCATTCAAAAGGAATTCATAAATCTCTAGATTTTCGACTAAATCCCACCACATAAATAGGGTGGTACAATATGAGTATGTGAAAATTCTTACTAGTTCTCGTTGGTCCTGCCTTGTAGATAGAGCAAAAAATTATAGGCAAACATAGATATCTCCCGATGCACAAGAATCCCATCATAAAAATAGGATGGTAACTAACTAAAGGAAGTCACAAATACCTATTGATGAGTATCAAGCCTTCCATCTAAACAGGGAAGCAAGAATATATGAGTAGAGTCAAATTTCTACTGATGTATACAAATCTCGTGAGACAAATATAAGAGCAATATAGTATATGAAAATTTCTGCTCATGAATATGAAGCCCACCAATAAAATACAGTGTAAAATGGAGAAGACATCTGGTGTTAGACTCATTCCTCTGTCCTGGCACAAGAGAACATTCAGTATCTACTGGAATCCAATGGAGGAATGGAGAAAGCCCAAATTCATTCTATGACATCGAAATGGGACATCAAACCTATTCCAGACAAAGATATATCATAACACATCCTTTCAATGACGTATTATCAGATTTCGATTCCAGAACATATCCTACAAACATTCCAAGATATCATTCCATTGGTGGAAAAGGTGAGGAACCAAGCCCACGACCTAGTTTCCTCAAATAGAATGACTTAATCGCAAAATGGTTTAGTCTGTCTGGAGAAGTTATGCATCCGTTCTCCAGTCCAAGAGGGTCGACGACAATATCCCATGATACACGGACAACCGGATCGGGAACAAATACCCATTCTATTTAGGGGATGTCGGTCCAATGTAGTGGCCACTTCCGGGAAACAATATATCCCTTCCAAAACTCATTGTGCTCGTTGACATATCCTGGTGACATCACAAAGAACCATAAAGACATGGAAACATATATAAAGGTCATTACCAATAGCAGGCAACCCCATTTACCTACAAGAGAGTTCCCAAAAATGAAATGAGATAAAGGCAACCAGAAAATGAAGAGCACATACATGATCCTACTCTTCTAGAAGCTAGAGTTCTTTTTGCCCTCCAACATATATCAATAATTTCTCAAGACCCTATAATTCCATTACACAATTATGTAAGTGGTAGTAACATCTATGAAGGCCCTCCATACAATGTTTCTATTAGCATCTCTGGAGGTCCTCCCCCGAGTACCCACGGGGGATTACTTAGTAGTCTAGGACTGATCGATCACAAGAGCCTATCACCTGATGTGGGTCAGGTTAGCCCTCCCATTGACCTGAATATCAGACATAAAAAAGGTCCTCCCCTTGTATTTATCCACCCTGGTGGTCCTCCCAAGGTATATTCTACAGATATTATTCTCCATGTATTCAGACATTGATACATGATGATAATCCTCACCATGATGATTGTCACTATGAAGGTCCTCCCCACAATGGTAGTTACTATGCAGGCCCACCCCATAAAAACATCAAGCAATGAGAAGTCCCTATACTCATTGTAGTATATCCTGAAGGACCTCCCCGGGATGTACGCTGTATAAATTCTCCCAATAGCTGGATATCAATCTATGATATTAGTCCTCACCAACATAGAAATCATCGATAAGGTTCTCCCCTCAGTGACATCAGGAAGCAAAAAGGTGCTCCCCTCATTTTAGACCACCTTGAAGGTCCTTCTCAGGGTAAATTCCATTGGGACACTCCCCACATTCAGCCATCAAGTTGCAATGATATCCCTCTCCATTATAGCAGTAATTGCAAAGGTATTCCCCGAAATCAAAATTCATAACGGTAAGAAGTCCCTCCCCTTGCTGGAAAAAATGTGAGATATCCCTTTTATATTAGGGAACTCAAAAATATGTAGTCAGACATATCATACACTATATCTATGATGTGTGATATCCTTTCTCAACCAGATGATGGTTCGGGGTGACACTCTCTTTTGAGCCACCCCCGTGTTGTTCACATATCAATGAGGCTCTCACCATCTCGGCTTCTTGAAAAAAAATTATTAAGAATTATTCAAGCTAGGAATATCAAGTAGAGAAGTCCTTAGAAGTACAAAATCAGGATATATTTATTGTGATAATACAACTAGAAAAGGATAATATACTAGTGATGTATTGGCCTATAACAACTTCTCACTTCAACATACCAAGGGAGTTGTCTGGGGAATGTATGCATGAAATTTGCCTCAATATCTGGACGAATATTTTCCATCTAAAAGAAAATTGCATGCCCTATGAAGTGTATGAAAACCATGTCAACATATTAGTGGATTTTCACTATATAATCCTAATGGAATCTCTCCCATATGCATGGAATCCATGATCAGATATGAGAAATTGAATCCTCAAACTATCTTTCCTCCACGCACTGCACAAATTGTGTTGCCTCATTGGTGATGCCTCGTCTGGAGTTCATATTTGAGGATGGGGAGAACATGGATCTCTTCAATTCACCCCACATCTCATTCAACAGACCTCATTATAAATGACATCTTGAAATTTCATTACACAAAGGCAACAATAAAATAAAGTCCATACTCAAGAAAGGATGAATACTTCCCAAGACTAAGTCTCAAAAGTGTCAGGCCTGACGAGATCAAGCCATCGAAATGCTTCTGATTCAGGAAACCAAGAACATTCAGTAGGCTTCCCAGCAAAGGGTAGTCATGCATCAAGCTGGGTTTGGGTATTCATAATCCCATAAATTCTATGTGGTTCTAGCGCCATACTCGTCTCACACCCACACAATAGTGAGGGAAATCAAAAGGTGGAAATAGTGGCAGCTATAGCCGCAATGCGGGAATAGCCCTAGCCCACAAGGCTGGGAAATTTTTAACTCAAAATTCCCTTGTAATACCAAAAAATATAGGTTTTAGTGCATCTATAGAATAACATGTTCAACCCCAGCCCATAGGGTTGGGGCATTTTTACCTCGAGTTCCAGCACAACTAACATCTGTCTTCTCCCGTCAGGGAATAACGATGTGTAGAGAGGTCACCTATTACATGCCATATTGTGGTTTATACTCTATGAGACAAAGTAAAATTACGAGGTCAGATCAGGGCTCTATTTTGGTCAATGTTTTCCAAGAATGCTAAATAATATCACATAATGGAAGGAAACAATCCAATAAAGGATACAAAAAGATTTACTACCAGTCAACACTGGGTACTTCACCCTCAAAGCAGTACGATTCAATGAAGGTGGTAAACGTCAAACCCATAGATCTCATTGGAAATGATACAAATGGATAGTATTTAAGAGAATATTCTTCCCTCCCAAAGGCATCCCATACCAAACCTGATGGTGTACATACCTGAAACCAGATAGCAGTCCTAAATTTGGGAACCCCCTTAGTTAATCCATTATTACCTCTCTCACGAAACACCAAGAAGGAGAAGAATAAATTCCATGTCTCTAATGACCCACCTCCTCCTCCCCATGATAATGTGTACATCACCCTAATGAAATTATTCACCCAAAAAAATGAAGAAATGAAATAGATCAAACGAATTATTGCTAAGCAGTGTTGAGGGAGATATGTTGTCGGATGCGTTCCCCTTCAGAACATCAACAAGTGTTCCCAAAAGAGGTTCCCCTACCATAGGAACTCATCCTGATAAATGATGTCATGCTCATATTTTCATCCAATCTAGCACCACGAGCATCATCCTACTTAAATATGGACCTAGAAGGACATCGAGACTTCCCTTACTAGGAAAGAATCTTGAGTATATTCAGGTGAACCCACAAAGGATACTTCAGGCTGGGTATCCACCCCAAATTCAGGTAGCACCGGCACATCCAACATTGGCCCCTGATACACCCACCCAAGATCAAGATTATAAGTATATGAATCAACAAATCTTAAATATAATAATGAAACTATGATCTTGACTAGAATCCATCGATGGGTGTCATGATCTTTTAAAACTGGAGTGAGAACCCTACCCTGATTGGGTGAGAATCTTTATAACACCACCAAACAACAAGAACCCCATATTCCTAATGTTCAATGGTTCAGGAGACTCGAACCAGCATATAATGCATTATTCCTCTTGTTGTGATCCCATGATGAGACCTCTAGAGAATCATGTAGCAAGACTTAGGTGTTTCATGCTAACCATGTAGGGTTCAGCATTCGTATGGTATACTAGCTTGCGAGCTAACTCAATCATAGGATGGGAGGACCTATGGTGATAGTTTCTCTTCCAGTTCAATTAAAAATTGCCTAAGACAATGGTCAATGATCTCATGAATTGCAAGTAATGAGACAATGAAAGAGTTTCACACTTCATTTCCAGTTGGAAATTCCTAAATTATTCGCTGAACTGAATGCTTCCCTGTGATGAAATTCCGACTATGTTCATCGATAACATCCATGATGAATTGGGAACACTGCTCATCCCGGCGAAGTACAAGTGGTTTCTAAGATTTCTTTTCAATTTACCAAAGAATATAAGACTACTAGAAGTGGACCAATCCCAAATCATGGGAGGTCCCGTCAGCCATAGGAAAAATAACGAGAAAAGATGAAGAGGATTCTATCACACTTCAGCCACCCCAGACACCAGCTCTAGTTGCGAGGCATACACCAAACTATGTGGGACCCCCTGGATGCCAATAGCCACCCCACCTTGGAAATATAAGATAATGGGTTCTAAAAGAAATCATTTTGTGTAAAAAGGATGTAAAGTCTATACATTATGAGATAACCAAATATTTTTCTACTTTATAGCCTCCATGAATTGCAACTTTATTCGTCTACCAGATCCAATGTGAGCTGATGAAGTGGGTCTTGAAGGCCATCCAAATTAGTGTCCATATCACCGGATGCTAGATCACACCATTAAGGATCTCTTCGTCTTCAAGGATATCCTATAAAAGATGGTGGAATCTAGGCCATTCATGTTGGTTTTGATGTCAGCACAAGTGTCGTATTTCTCCACCTTAGACCCAAGAAAGGAAGAGGAATGGAAAGTAACCACCAGTAAAATGGGGGAAAATTGATAGTTGGATGGCTCATAAAATATTCAAACCTACTCATGGTATCCCCCAGGCATAGTTAAAGAAACCAACCATTCCCCCAATTGATCCAGACGTGACATGACCATCATCCTCGGCCATGTAGTCCTCTCAAGTCCAGACGGTCAGATAGCAGGAGCAAGAATATGATCTGGCACCAAAGTCAAAGCCAGTCTTGATACATTTGGACTTCATGATAACAGACAAGGGACCATGGTCACCACCCCTCAAAATGGAACAATGGAAACTGCCCTGCCAAATGGTACAATGGTTACCACCATACCAAATGGAACCATCAGAAGAAGACAATCAGACAGATGCATTTTTAGATCAAGAACTGGTCTTCGGCTCTGTTAATGTCTTTCACTTGATGGATCCATTGTCTGAAGGAGACTATGGCCGCAAACCCAAATTCTCTGCATCAAACCGGAGGGCCAGAGAATGAGTCCATGGAGGCCTAGGGTTTTCCTGGAAGGCATGATCTTTGAAGGAGTCCAATTCACAACCACTCCTTAGATCAAACCTTTAATATTTTAGAAACTCATAGAAGAACCATCCAACAAACATAATAGGAACTATTATGTTTCTCCATCGCTACAAGAAGAGATCTAAGCCCAATAATCTTGGAGTATCCATTATAGAAGGAAAATATATCCAATCACCACAAGTGTACAGGCGGACCAGTTCGGATGAACTTGGAAAGTACCGCAGTGCCACCAGCTCCTATCACAATGGCCAAACCATCTACGTCCAAAGCTTAAGCACCTAAAGAGCACATGAAAGAGCATTCTTGAGCTGAGAAGTGTTGACCTTTAGAGTATAAATATTATATAATAAAGAAGATAGCCTCAGTACTGGTGAAGCTATAAATCATAGATGCCTTGACTCTATCTGCAGACCGTAGGGGGGCTCTCATTAAATACAAACCAAGTCACCAGGAATTTAGGGCTGAAGTAGTAGCGGCCAAAGTCTATCGGACAAAGAAAAATCTTGAAGAATTTCATGTTGTCATATCCTTCATAGAAAAGAATGAAAAATCCATCCTAAAAGGGCACATAAAACCCTTATATGTGTCTGGCAAGATAAACTTCATTGGAGTTCGATGAAATTTAATTGACAATGGCTCTGGAGTCAACCTCCTCCTGCGACGGAGACTTCTTCGGTTAGGTTATGATGATGAATGTTTAACTCCCTACGCCAAAACTCTATTGCGACATTAAAAAATGAAGAAGAAGTAGTTGGGATGAATCAAGATTAAAACTTGGTTTGGAGACCTCATGTTTAATTCTGAGTTTCTTGTAGTGCGGAAAAGTACATCCTTCAACATCCTATTAGAGAGGCCCTGGGTACATCAACTTGGTACAATTCCATCATCATACCATCAGTTCATTAAATTTTGTTCTAATGAAAAAAAAGACATTGAATCATAATAAATCCCCATTCAAATCATATGAGTCACATTACATCGTTGCGGGGTTCTATGAACCAAAAGAGAAACAGTATTTGGTAGACGATGTTGACTGAGTCACTGCCCCAGATGGATTGGAAATGGATACCATCAATCCCCTCCAATAGCTTGGGGATGAGTATGTATTACCCATAAACCAAGTTGAATTCATATGTTCAATCTCGAATACAGACTCAATAATCTACATAATTTATGCTATGGTATCCATATCCAAAGATGCTGAAGAGTTCGCCATCTCCTATTACATTAGGGAAATCCAAAACAGAGATACCCCCATCCTGTCCCCAAGACCCCAAACAGTTCCCGCCTTACTCGATAAGGTAGAAGATGATTTATCTCCCAACATCAGATAGTTAATCTCGAGAATCCTATCTTTATTAGATGATAAATAAGATGATGAAGAGGGTGAAGAAGAAGAAGAAGAAGAAGAACTCAAAGATTCCTTGCCTTCATTTAGAGAAGGTGTCTCCACCATAATTCATGAACCTAGGGAGATAAACCTGGGCACCGAATATGACCCATAGTCCACTATGATTAGTTTGGATATTCCTTTTGAGAAGAAAGAGTCATATACCACCTTCCTAAAAAATAATTGATATATGTTTTCATGGAACTACATATAAATACTAGGCCTCGATCCTAGGGTCGTAACACATCATCTAAGTCAACCGAAAGTCCACCATGGCTATAAGCAAAAATCAAAAAGGACCCACCTGACACATACTTCCAAAATACAGGTAAATATTGACAAGATAATCAAAGATATATTCATCCAGGAAGTCCAATATCCTATCTAATAGGAAACAATTGTCCCTATAAAAATGATTAATGGATATAATAGAGTCTGCACTGACTTCAAGGACCACAATCTACAATTCCAAAAAGATGAATTTTTGATCTCGATCACAGAAATGTTGATAGATGAAACAATTAGATATGAGGACCTCTCTTTAATAGAAGGCTATTCTGGATAAAACAGGATATGAATGGTCCAAAGTAGATAAAAAATCTACTACTTTCAGGGCCCCTTAGGGAGTGTTCTATTATAATGTGATTCCCTTTGGTCTAAAATGTCATCACTACATATCAACATGCCATAAATCACATTTTGAATCCCTTCCTTGGAAAATTATTCAAGTGCTACATTGATGATATGGTGCTTAAATCCCAACAGTTCTTAATCCATCTAACAGGTCCTGAAACTGTCTTCAACAAAATTTGACAACACAGTTTAAATATTGATCCCCTAAACTGTGACTTCAGTGTTACCTATAGGAAATTTCCTGGCTCTATCAAACACCATCACAACATCGAAGTTGACCCGGAGAAGTAAAAATCCATCCTTGGCATGTCTCCACCTCACAACCTCACCGACTTCTCGGGTCGTCAGGGGAACTTAGCCTACATTAGGCACTTTATAGCCAAACTTGTGGTTAAATGTTTACCTTTCACCAGGTGAATGAAGAAAGGGGTTATGTATGAGTGGGATAATAATTTTCAAGAAGTGTTCGACAATATAAAAAGTTATATTCTAATCTCACTAGTCCTAATGCTTCTAGTTGAGAGGATTCCACTAATTTTGTATGTAACCCCCTTGGAATGGTCATTAGGCTCTTTCCTCATGCATAAGAATGATTTCAAAAATGATAAAGGCCTCTATTACCTCAGCCAAACAATGATCGATACTGAGACTTGATATTCAAGAATCAAAAAGAACTTCCTATATATAATCTTTTAGGTTCATAAATTTAGGAATTACCTACAACACCATGAGGTCTATCCACTCTCCCACTACAGCCCGCTTAAGTATATCCTCAACCATCCCATGCTAACTGAATACCTATCATGGTGGGAAGTCATCTTACAATAGTTTGACATATGATACGTTCCCTAAAAAATCCATAAAAGTTCACATTTTAGCATACTTCATATAAGAGAACCCCTCATAAAAAATAACCTCATTAGATACTGAACTTCTGGATGAAGAAATTTTTTCTGTCCAAGAAGGCCCCCATGTATGGGAAAAGTATTTAGATGGTGCTTCCTAGATCTCAACAGAGAAAAGGATGGAGGATCCTGAGCTCAATAAATCAGGGCTGGAAGTTACAAACACATCCCCCAAGAAGGTCATATTTCCTTACTTCTTCCTTCTTTCATAGGGGTGCACAAATAATGAAGCAAATTCTAGGCCCTTGTGAGAGGCATAGATCTCGAACATCATGCATGAACCGAACACCTAAAGCTAAAAGGTGATTTAGATCTAGTCATCAAGCTGTTCAATGGTGAATATGCCATTAAGAAAGAAGTATTGTACCCCTTTATGAACCATGTTTGAGAACTAATGGAGTAATTCACATCAGAATCAATGCTGACCTAGGTCCCCTAGTATCAAAATGATCAAGTTGATGCATTGGAAAATGCATCTACAACCCTGGATGACCCAGAACAAGATGAACCTGTTATTATCATTTCCCACTATCTTATGTTCTTGACATTTCTTCATAAAAATATAGAGGAAATCAATGAGATTATCCTCGTTTCTCATCCTTATGGTCACACTATTGGTTGAATGAATCCCATTTGAAATTACCTCTAGAGTAGGAAATTTCCACAAGATAGGGCTGGAAGAGAACAAATATGGAGGTGGGTAGTAAAACAATTCTTGTACAATGGAATAAACTAAGAAAATGTTCTCTATAAATGAGGCATTAAAAGAGCCCTTCATAGGTGCATCGATGGAGAAGATACTGGTTCCTTCATGAATGATGTGCATGCCAGAACTTGTGGAGCACACCAATCAGCAACCAAACTCTCCCATCAAATTCAATGTCTTGGATACTATTGAAAAAATATGATATATGAATGTTCCATATTCACCAATAAGGGTCATTCCTTCCAAGTTCATGCCAATTTTATTCACTGACCCCCGGAGATACATCACACAACTAAGTACTCCTTTATATTTTTCATCTAGGGGATGGATGTTGTGGGACCATATCCCCCTTCCACATCCAAACAATTCAATTTCATTCTCACAGAAATAGAATTATTTTCCAAATTGGATGAATCCATTCCCCTTAAATAGGTCACTGTAAAAAGAATTATTAGATTTTTGAAGGCCAACATCATTACCATATTTGTTTACCCTCATTCAATGCTGATGGACAATGGTTCCAACATCTACTCTGCTGAGTTTGACTAGTTATACTAGGAGTATGGAATCAGAGCCAACTGTTCATCCTGCTACCATGTAGCATCCAATGGGAAGATAGAGACTTTAATTAAGACTCTGTTCAACATACTCCAAAATATGGTAGATAAGTATAATAAATCATGGCCAGACATGCTCCTTCATGTTGTATGGGCTTACCGGACCACAACAACATTTCCACATAGGCAACCCATACTCACTAGTATATGGAGAATATGTAGTTTTTCCTATTGAAATTCAATTCACATCGCTCCATTTGGCCATTTGTGATCAATTGTACATGGATGAACAATCCTATAGATTTATTAATGAGTTGGAGAAGGTGGATGAGAAATTTTTTTACACATTACACCATTTGGAAGTATACCAAAATCAGATCTCATGATCTTTCAACAAAAAGGTTCGCTGTCAGTATTTCCTCAAAGGAGATATGGTGTTGGTCCTCAAAACCCTGATGATACTCTGGATGAAGCCCTAAATGATTGATTCAAAGTGGGAGGGAACATATTTCATAAACAGGGTATATTCCAATGGATCATACGCCTTTATGTCAATAGATGGACAACTCTTCATGGCTTCCACCAATGAAAGGTTTCTAAATAAGTACTTCACAAAACAGAAACGTATTAAGTACAAACTCTATGACCCTAAAATATGATTAGTCATATAGAACACATGATGTTAAACTGTATGGTATTATTACCTATAACACAAAATTAAAATGTGATGCTAATGTCCTCACTGCATGACTCTAAAATGAACATCATAGCATCCCAGCTGCAAGGAATTAAACCGAATATCATAAATATTCATAATCTCATGATGATGAACTATATTCTCCACAAAGAACTATGTACAAATTGATTCCCATTCATCACTGGGATACGTAGCTACACCTCGACCCTAAATCTTGGCCCATCTCCCACAATAAAAATGCATCTATCATATCATCTATCTCAAAATATTATGATGGAAATCATTTTCTATCCTTGTTTTTGACATATAACATAACAAACATGAGCATAGGATAGGTGGTAAATATTCCATTATGTAAACAAACTATAGAATAATATGATAGAACCAACACCAATGGATGATGAAACCAAAATTCCCCTGGTCATACATTCCAGTCAGATTGGTATAGGAAACATTTAGAACTACATATGGCTTGATTCCTGCCCTTGCAGGATACATAGTGATGATTGGATTTAAAATTCAAGACCAACCACTAACAAAAAAATTCCTCTCATGTTTCTACACGTGGACCGATCCTTTGAAGGGAATATTCAGAACAATAAATGGATTGATTCCTATTTATTAGCAGGATACATAGTGACTCTGAAATCCTTTATCCTGGTCCAACCACCCAAACAAAAAAATCAATACGCCTTCCTCTATGCATAGGTCATACTTGTACATGGGAATCCCTGAAAGGTCCTAACCGCACGATGATAAGCTGTACGACACTAATTAGGATTCAAAAGATCATGCTTCCCCCTCCATATGAGTCAAATCTATGTAGAATCTTAATTAGTTCATGGATGATCATGGTTTGGATATTTCTTACATTCCCAGACACATCTAACCCATTTGTCAAACTCCATTATTTAGGAAATATTAGATCTTCATAGTCAATCATGGCCATCAGAGATGGAAGGATAGTGTACCATGGACACCTTTGTTTGACTATGAACATCATGCCCCGAGGGATCTACATATGTTTCTTAAAAAATGGTCGCCAACCCAAGGAAAGTTATTCCCCATGAGAGTCCTTTCTATCTTCAATATTCCCAATGTCATCTAAGTCCCATGTCATTCTTCCTGATCCCATTCCTCCATTAAAGTTCCGCCACTCATTAGGATTCAAAAGATCTTGCTTCCCCCTATATATGAGTCAAATCTATGTAGAATATTAATTAGTTCATGGATGATCATGGATTGGATATTTCTTACATTCCCAGACACATCTAACCCATTTTTCAAACTCCATACTTTTGGAAATATTGGATCTTTATAGTCATTCATGGCCATCAGAGATGGAAGGATAGTGTACCATGGAAACCATTGTTTGACTATGCACATCTTGCCCTGAGGGAACTGCATATGTTTCTTAAAAAATGGTCGCCAGCCAAAGGAAAATTGTTCCCCATGAGAGTCCTCTCCTACTTCAATATGCCCAATGGCTTCTGAGTCCCATGTCATTCTTCCTGATCCCATCCCCCCCCCCCCTCTGCGACTATGGTTTACACCTTATATCATCATTGATGTTTAAGAGATGCCCTAATATACAAACCACGATTAATTCAAAGTTACGTATCATCTTGGTCACATAATTTCCTCACTACATGACTCTAAAATGAATAGTATAATTTCCTCACTGCATGACTCTAAACTACACAACATAATTTCCTCACTACCTGACTCTAAACTACACAACATAATGTCTTAGTTGCATGACTCTAAACTACATAGAATAATTTTTTCAATGCATGACTCTAATCTGCACAACAAAATTTCCTCACTGAATGACACTAAACAGCACAACATAATGTCTTCATTGCATGACTCTAAACTGAATAGCATAATGTCCTCACTGCATGAATCTAAACTGCACAACATAATGTTCTCACTTCATGACACTAAACTACACAAAATAATGATCTCATTATATCACTCTTAACTGAACAACACAACATCCTTACCACATGATTCTAAACATCAATGCCAGAGTTTCTCATTGATGCATGGCGTTAAACATTGTAGCATTGTTTTAAGCATAAAATTATCTTTTTCATTGATTATGCTATTCTTAAGTGGTGATCCAGAATCCTTGTGACTTTTATTATTTTTCACACTGAGAATATCTCACATGAGTTTAGGGACATTTGCAGTGGATCCACCATGCTATAATAGCAAATCATTCTAGGAGTGTTATTCAAAGCAACACAACCGTATGAGGCATGTTACCTTTCCCTTCCCTAAAAGAAACCCCAGGTCCTAGTCAGACGATGTTAAACTACACGGTACTCCAAAGATAGGATTATTTCCTCACCCTACGTATGAGTCAGATCTACATAGTGGATTACGTGATACCATGAGAGAATCACATCATGAATGTTTCTAATGTATCTAGATAAACTCCCACCATACATCAAACTTTGTTTTTTGAGTAATATTGAATATCCATAATCTTCCATGGCCATTAGAGATGGAAGTCCAGAATCTTGTGGACACCTTTGTTTGAATATGCATATCATGCCTTAATGGATTTGTATATGGCACCTATAAAATAGCTATCAACTAGAGGCAAATTCATCCTCAAGATATTCCTCTTCTACCTCAGTAGGGCTGATGGCTTACAAGCCTTGTAACATCCCTCTTGATTCAAGAACCCTTAGAGTCATGGTTTACATTATATTTTCTGCCCAAATCCATGAAATATCACAACATACTAGACTGATTCACCTCTCGACTCTCTTGAGGCTTCTATAAAATAAGGATATCCAATCTATATGCGTAATTTTTATTCACATATGAAAAAAATTCCCCACTTATTTCCATTTTTCTCAGTAATGTTCATCCAAATAAATGTCCCCTTTCATTCTTAGGCACACCCATTTTTAGAGGCCATATGTCATGTTTAGAAAATTCCCAATCTCCATAATCCTTCATAGCCATTAGAGATAGAAGGTTAGTGTCCTGCAGACACCTTTGTTTGAATATACACATCATTCCTTGGGGTATTGGCATATGTTGTCGAAAAAATGACTATCAATCAAATTAAAATTAATCTTCAATATAGTCATTTATAATTTCCATACGCTTTTATGACATTTATGTCCCGTATCCCTCCTTGGATTTGGATAAACCCTGGTAATATCTTACATATCTTTCCTTTTTCAAATGACCATGCATGAAAGGCATTTATAAATGAACTGATGAATCATTTACTCTCCTTTGGTTATAGAAAAATGATCTCCCATAATAGGTGTCAAGTGTCCTGGTTATATGAAATTAAACTATACCATTCACCATCCCTCCCTTACACAAGTAAAATTCACATGGGAGTGGTTTCCCATTCAAATCCAACACCAATGTTCCTGATAATTTCGGACATCGTTCCTCAGGAAGGCCACCCACTATGGCCCCCAAACCTCAATAAAACCCAAAGTGTCATAAATCCTCCCAGGCCATCGGAGATGGAAGGCCAATGTATAAAGGACACATTTATTGACTATTCACATCATGCCCTAGTGAATCTGCATATTTTTCCTACAAAAATGTCATCAACCAAAGGTAAATTCATCCCCAAGAGAGTCCTCTCCTTCCTCTGTACGCCAAAAATGGATCTCAATCCTCGTATACATCCAAAACTCACAATTTCATGGTCAAGAAAAATCCCTCATTCATGTATGACATTTATTAGGACATTATTTGTTGATGAATCCGAAATTGGGTCTCATACCCCATTAATTTTGGTCAATTATTTTTGACCGAATACTTCAGTAACAAGTCTGACTGGTAGGACTATAAACTACTAGAAAAAAAATATGCAATATGCGCCAGATTGAAATCCCGCAAAGGGGGACCCTAGAAAAAATCCGAGTATCACTTCGTTAAACCTATACTATGTATGGTTTAGGGAAAAAATGATGAGCTATCAAATACTCAAAGAGACAAAAATCTTGTTAGGTTGAAAATATACAATGAGAGGCCTAGAAAAAAATTCATGTTATACCCGTTAAGCCTGTGTGAAATGATCTTAGAAAAAATTATGGGTGATAATGAAAAAGACACATAATTTCATGATATTTTCTATGAAACCCCAATAATAGTCGAACTATGCTCACTGAGTCTCACAGATTAGGTAAAAATTATAGTCGAATTCAATTATTTCAATTTACTAGTTTCAAATCAATGTTTAAAATTATTACGTAATTAAAAATACATTTATATGATTGATTTTGATTAATTGAAATGATAGTGGATGTAAAATAAGAAGAATTGGAGGGAAAATTAATTACATCATATTTCATAAAGATATGGTGGGAATACATTTCCTAGAGCCTCTCCTCGCAAGTGGAACATGATCATTACAAGATATATTCGACATAGTTTCAAACATTCATCAACAATTGATGTAAATAATCAATTTATTGGCAATGATTTTATAAATTCACTATCATGACCTCCACGCCTACTCGCAGTGCCTCCATGTACCTCATAGATTCAAAGAAATTCCTTCATCCTTATTTCATATGTCATCACCCATCCTCAATGGCAACCATGACTCGGGCCCGCTCCTATTTAAGCCACTCCAACTTCATGTCTCTATAGATCTACTTCTTATTTGATTTGTTACACCAATGAATCTTTCTTCACGAGTTTGTTTTTCAACATTGCAACCACTCCATCTTGATTGGTTTCTTAGTCAATAAGAATTTACCGTGTAGTAGCATGATTAATCATTGACTCTTACACATAATGTTGAGACTAAAGTATACCAGTGGATTCCCGAGCAATGACCACCTGCCTCACTATATTGTAGATTCAACAATAGTTAAACCCCCCAAATCCTAGGACCACAAACTAATAATGCAATTTTGGAATATTCTCTGACATCTCATGTAATGGAGTCTATGAGATTAATCTCTAAATGTTCCTTTTTGAATTTTGACAGATGGAAAGAAGATTGAACATGCCTTCTCAGTCAGTCAAGGAGTTTCTACCTGATAATGAAATATAACCATGGATGAATGTTACAAAATAGGGACTCGATTAATTGGATACAACATAACTCGGCCCCATAGCAGCCTCACCTCAGATAATTACGATGGAGGAAAGAGTGGGAGTGTCTGCCGCTATTTCTAATAACCGTGGTTGCAATTTTGAGAATATAGAAGAGACGACTTCAGTACCTCCCACCTCATTGACAATATCACTACACATACAAGGTGGAACTGCATATTCAATTAGAAATTGCGCCCCGCAGTTGCTCGATAACACTGATGGTCTGGGACCATACCCAACTGGAAGAGTAATCCCTAAGGAAACCATCAAATGGTTGATTACTGGTATTAGGCCTTTAGGGATAGTCAGTCCGAAGAAGGTTACTGGCCTTAAGATCCTAGGGGATGGAAACCCAACTTCTCTCAGAATTGGAGAAAAAGGTACAATAACCTTATCTAAATTTTCATGGGTTGGGACATTAACCTCCCAGGTGATTGTGACTTCTATTGAGTCAGCATGTATAGTTAGAGTATCAATCTCTGAAGGGACTCCCTCTATGGGGTTAAATACCATTTGATCAGGATTGATTGGTTCCTCAATATTTAAATTCCCTCCAAAATCCTATAGGGATTGGGTCTCATCATTGGATTCATCCCCTGCCATAAAGGTGACCATATATCTCTCCATGGGGACCATCTTAACATGGTCCAATGAGTCCTCAACTTCTATATGTTCTTTCACTCTTGAGGAAGAGATCAGTCATGTTGGAAAAGGCACACATAAAGGTTTGAATGTACCCCCGGCCTCTTCAGTTGGCCTTGTTCCTCTACTTCGGTCAATCACAATGGATGGAAACCCTTCCTCTTCCATCAATGAAATATGAACCTTAGATGTTTGAGAAAACTCCATATAATTCCTGATAGGCCCTATATCAAATCACACACATGAAATAGTGGGTCAATAATATAGGGTACTCTATTAAACCACCAGGTGAACATAAGACTACTTTTGATTCCCCTCCTAATGTGTCTTGATAGTTTGGAGGCCCACTGGAATTTCATTGATTGTCACAGAGATAGCTCCTGAATAAGATAACATAGAGGAGATGGAGGGGTAAATTCCCTAGAATGGTTTGCGATTACTGCTTCCATATGTTCTTAGGATCTAGGGGATCCTTCCGCATCACCCTTCACAATCGGCAGGGTGCACTCCCCACCTATGATGCCCCTAGGAGAATAAATAGGAGAAAGAGTTGTTTCCCATCACCCTAAAATCTCAAGAATAATAAAAAAGGTCATAGAGACCTTTAGAATCTCCTTGTCAATGGAATTTAAAGCCAAGGGTTGAAAATATAACAACCTCTCACTTAATGTACATCGACTGTGGACGTACTTCCATCTATGCCACATGGTCAGACTAATAATTCTTGTCTTTGGGGGAGTGAAGACACTTTTCCATTTCATCCAAGTAGGAAACCACCTCGTCAAGCTCTTATTATAACAAAATATCGATATGAGAAATGGATCCCCCAAAATCATAATGTTGAAACATCCTCCCTGAAAAATCCTCCATATATCTTTATTATAATCATTTTCCCTCAGTTCATCCTAGACCCTCCAGGTGTCTGGAAATGCAGTTGTTACAAGGGAGACCAATGCTAGACCGTTAGTGCAGTGGAGAAGAGTAGGTTTCATTAGCTGAAATTTTTTTTAGGGTGTTCTTGTAGATTTAGGACCCCGAGGACATGAAATTATTAGGGGACGTTGGGAGTAGGTATGAATTTTTTCTTGTGGTGGCTGTAATAGTCAATCCAATGGCATCGTTATCCCTGTTATCACTTTCTGGAAACAGCATGGAAAGTACCCAATGTGAGTATTTTCAGAGACCATTTAGAGAATGGAAGAGGGTCTCGAGGTCCTTAAGGTAACATCCCACCTTCTTAGGATACCCATCAAAAGAAACATTAGTGGGTGCTAGAACATAACCAATTTTGGTAAGAGAAATCTCCCTGGTCCAAAGGAGCTTCCATAAAGCACGAGGGGACCGGTTGCAGGTGGGTTGGAAGCCTTTCAAAATATACCATTGCCTCCATGACACTGGTAAATCTACCTCAGAAGGGATGGATGGTGGTATCCCTACAATGGCTTCAGTAACTCGTTTGGTCACCCATGAGGTCACGACCCCATATTTCACAACTTTACTTAGGGGGATTTGAATGGATTTTTAATGAATTTTCCTGGCTGAGAGTTCCCAACAACCCCATTTTTCTTATCCTTCCCCTTATCCTTGGATGCCTTGGATGTTATCCTGATATGTACTAAATCAGCTAATTGTCCATCTGGATATGATTTAACCCTAGCCTTAGCATTGTCACTAGTGAGGAAGTGTATGGAATCCCTAGATTCTGGAAGTATGACCTAGCACTGGGCGTCCTCTTGGGTAAACATCATCCAAAATTCAAGGGATATCATTAGATGCTTCTCTTTAGGGAAAATGTTTATAGCAGGAGGACACATCATCTGGACATAGTTAAATTGATGATTGAATATGTATGGTGCATATCCTTTGCAGATAGGATCCTCTTTGATGTGGGAAACCAAGATGCCTTCTGTCAAAGAAAAAAAGTTTCCTCAATGGAAGAATTATTCAGATGAATTATTTGTAATTGTACCGAAAGGGGGATCATAAGGATGATAAGATAAATGTTCGTGGATGTTGAGATAAGCCATTAAGTCTTGCTCATTATTTTCGTTTTTCTCCTCTTGCTTATCCTACGAGGCCCAATTTGTCGGCATAACCCCGCTAGTACTCTGATGATACAGTCGAAGGATGGAATGTGAAATTGGTAAAGAATTGAAAAAGTTATAACCTCCTATGTGGGTGTTTTATCCAGTCCCAAATAATTTTGATGGTCCCAATCATCTGGTAAGGTGTCCTCCTTCGCTAATCTGACCTAGTATGTGATAAATCTTGGTCAACACTAGGATAGCTAGATTGATGCATCTACCAGTGGCTTGTTGAGAGACCATGATGAATGTTGAGGCTCTCAAACCGCCATATTCTCATACTGGTAAAAGATACCAACTCAAAAACATGTCCAAGAAGTCCGTTAGTTGAACAAATTGGTCACCATCAGGGATGATCCCCCATCCCCACTCATGAAATTTCCCCTCTTCTAAGAGGGTCCAATAAGTACCTTCCATCCTTTGGTTTGTTTTGGTAAGATAGGCCCTGGGTCTACGCAGACTGGGCTCTAGAACAATTTGCTTAACAAAAGCACCAAAAAACTCTACAAAAGGAACGTCCAACTTTGAACAAGGATTGAATTCATTCAAAAGTGCCTTCACCTGAATGATGCATATCTTGTCCAAAGAAGGGGTCTTATATTCATCATCCAAAAGAGAGAAAAGAGGCAGGAAATCATCATACATATCCTCGACAATAGGGACTCTTGAGATTAATCAGATTTCCCAAAGATTAATGTCGACGTCCCCATGGGATAAATGAAAGGTATGGTTGTTTGGGATCCCCCTGCTCAGGATTTGTGAAATAAGGTCATTGGAACGGTGAGTATATTTCTGAGATACACAAACAGCCTTATATAATCCCACATCCTGCATCTCGGGCCAAAATTATTCAAAACTCCAGAGAACCCAAAAAGGCTACCCCCAATCTAAGATAAATGATCCTCTAGAGCAAAGATATCACCTAGAAGACTAGTTGTGTTGTTCATTTGTTGTACATTTATACAAGATGCTTTTATAGCAATGGGATATCTTGTATGGATTCTATTGCACATACCCTAAAGTTCAAGGTGCGTAGCTTAGTAGGGACCTAGATGAAATATCTCTATGTGGGTACCATCACCTAGAAGAAATCAAGGCCTTTGGTATGAGGTGTTATTTATCCAGGTAGAAGGCTGATCGATTGGATGTGGCACTGTAATTGTTGTATCCAACAATAGACCAAACCTATAAGATGGAAGCCTATCTAAAGATAGGTATTCCCTTCAGCTCACCATAAGAATATTTTATAGAGATTTATTTAATAAAATGAACATAATTTTTTCACCAACCAAATCCATTGTGATCTTTAATATTTCATTAGCAGTGGAAATAGGCGTAGTAGTAGTAGCCGAAAAAGGAACAACGACATCAGTAGAGGTCTGTAGAAGATCCATTGTAGCCTGCACAGAAAGATACAAATCCCATAAAAATTCAATCTAATGAAAATATTATTTGATAAAGATCACAAAATTTTTTTGAGGGGCTTAAATGATGATATGCATGGGGCTCCACGTATTTCTCCCAGAAACAATATGCATAAATCATTTCTCACATGTATCATGATATGCAGAAAGAATCCCTACATACTGATATGGTATGTGGAATCCATACCGTATATAGTCGTGATTTGATAGAGTCCCACAAGGCGCTGGCCCATGGAGCATTGGCCAGAAAATAGAAGGGTTCATGGAAAGAAGAAACTATGATCCAAGGCCTCACCATGCTGGTATACTAATTTGTTGTTTAAAATTTTATGTTCGGATTAGTAAGGCTTAATGGTCAATTTTCCAGTTTATTTTTGGTACGTGGGACATGGAAATCATGTAGCATTCTTCTATGCAGAGGTCCGGATTTTAGTTTTAAATACCACAATACAGTTTGCGAAACCCAAAATTGGGTTCACGGGGAGATGCAATTGTGAATAGTTCAGTTCATGGCACATTCAAAGTTATTCATGAATACAGATTTCACAAAATAGATGTTACACAAATGCCGAGAAATCCTTGGGAGAATTGAGATTACTTTTCAGCATGATAAATTGTAAAAGATAAATGACTTAGGCCCTTATATATAGGTGGGTTCTCCTCCAATTAGACCTATATGTTCTACTACAAACCACTTTAGTTCAGGACCACTTGTACTTCAGAATAGCCTCCTCTTAGTTCCAAATGGACACCATTCTGATTTAGGAATTTGTAGGGTCCTAAAAACTTTTTGAATGGAAGAACATACTACCAAAATAACTTTTTTGAAGGAATCAATCATTATTAATGTTCTAGTAAAGAGAAAGGATGCAAATTGAGTTGAAAATTTTAGAGGAAACATAAAGAAATTGATTTTCTCAAAAAAATTAAGTGAACTGCGTACCATCACCGGGAAGGGTTTGTGGAATGAATGAACCGAGAACTAAATGTATGTGGAAGGATCCATAATGAAATAGCCTGAAAAGTAATGGCCAGTGAACCCAAGAACCCGATAACCACATCTTTAGCAGAATCAATTGTGCTAAGGCTATCTGCATACCATCTTGTGAACTCAACAATTTGAGGACGAAGCAAATCGGTAGGGTTACGCAAACCATGACTCGTGAACCACAGCCTCGACAAACCCTGGTTGACCGAGTCTTTTGCAGATCGAGATATCTCTTCCTGGGCTTCTGCAAATGCTGTTACATGACCATAGATATGATTTTCCCCAATTCTCTATAAAATGAGTGTAGGAGGAAGAACAAGGGTACAGACGAAGAAATCATGCAGGGGACCCAAGAGGTTGGAAAAAATATTTCAGAGAGGATTTCAGCTTTTTTTTTGAATCATCGACGAAGTTAAAATTATGAATCACATTTCTCTATGTATAAGTAGCCATGAACCATAAAGAGAAATAACATAATAATGATGGAAAAACTATAAACCTAATTGGTGTCTCACAAACCACAAATTCTTCATGGATGAACTCCTCTAAAATGACAGGTTATAGGACCCTCCATCAATACGGTGTTCAACATAGTGTATCGCTATGCGGATTGAACCTTGTGTCTTGTACTGCATCAGTACATGGATGGAACTTAAATCAGCAAGGTGGACTATATCCAAGACTGAATACCACAATGGTATGCAGTGGTCCATTCCCAATTCTGCATACTACTTCGATACATAGACGAAACCTCTACCTGTATACCACTATAGTATGTGGAGCTCCCCCATCCTGCAAGACAAAACAATATCAGGAAATGGGCATTTTCGGGTGTCCTTCACTTCGGCTCCAATATCGCCCCTCCATTCCTGTCAAGTCCTCCATAGTTCCTGCATAAACCAGTCCCCTGCCATCAGGCCAAAGCCTTCTCCAAATCCCCCTGACCCATATGATTAGATCATCGGGCGCATCAGCATTCCCCTTTGAGTCTACATACCCTTGGTAAGAAGCGTCACAAAGTCTCTCCCCACAATGGTTCAGACTCCCAGTATGTCTGTAAGTCTACAATACCATGATAACCTATATTCCAACCTTGAGATGTTGACATGAAATTTCCCATTTTAGTGATTAAGGGTGATCACTTTGATTTCCATTAAATGAGGAACGATGATTAGTTGAAGGAATCATGTTCACTCCTCATTTTGATGAGAGGAGATATTTATCCCCTTTCCCATAGCACATTTTCTGGCACTCCCATTGAGTTAAGTCCCTAATCTTCCGAAGGTCGAGCCTCATGACCGCTAATGTCATCCCACATTGAAAGTTTCATCGCTCTGCACCATCACCCACTATCGTCTCAGATTCTTCTTCCATAATCCCTCCCTATCCCATCAGTAGGAGAGAAGGTGTGTGGTTGGTTTGATCTTTCATATTCTCTTGTTTCTCACACTGATTATGAATCACATGGGCTTAGAGATTTGTGATGATCACAACATCCAGATAGACAACCCATCCTAAATTATGATAGCTTTGATTCCTAGTCAAGCCATGATACGTAGGATGTCTACTTGAAGGCCTAAGCTCAAAAAGGGTGACCTTATTAAAGGGTTCACCCAATCATACACTGTAAAATGGTAATCTAACATTCTTAAGCCATAATCTTACTGAACTACATGGGCTCAGATTCCTCTCCCAAGGATATATATGAATACCATATTATGGGTCTGATCCCAACATGTATCCATCTTCTATCTTCCAATGGGCGATGACAAACTCAAGAGCACATTATTGCATGGCTTAAGTCATTATTTCCTCTATAGCATCAAATCCATGTACGCCTATGACGATCCTGCAAACTAGGGGTAGCTCGTGGATACAATCTTCAGGAATGAACCAAGGATTCAAGAACATATGAACATGAATTATGTATATAAAAGAGTCTCAGAATAGGTAATAATTCTCCCCAAAAGGGTGAGATGAGATCGACCTCCCATCCTCTCGACCAATGGAGTCCTTAAGTGTCATTGGAAAAATCATCATTCAAATAGAATTTGCATATTGAAACTAGGTCCATGAATTGTGGATACCCGGGTTGTCAGGTGTTTTTGGGTCCACGAATAAACCCATTGGATACCATCCATGGAAGTCATGTCCTAATAGGACAGATTGTACAAATAGATAACCTCGTGAAATAATTTGATGGGAAAATTTTAATATGTCACCTCTTTCATAATGTAGAAGGGATAAACTGCCCAGTCCCTGCGGGGTCAATCCAATACCATCTTAATGGACAACATCGTGGATCATGTTGAAATAATGATGGTTCTAGAAAAGTCTCTATAATAATGGAAAAATTCTCATCACCTGTTGGACCATTATTTTAATTTTTAGGAAACCTTTAAACGTGCTAACTCGGAGGTGAAACACCATTATATAGGTCTTTTGGACAGCTACGGAGAGTATGTGACCTAAGGTAAGGGAAATCATAACTCAATTTTCATTCATTGAGTTAAAAATCTTTGTCATTAGTTATGTTATTTTGAGAATATGTGCGAATGAACTAAGATTGTTTTATACTGAATATCAACATATATCGGGTATGTTTATATTTTTAACACATTATTATGTCATTTATTTATCCTCACTTTAATGATTCAATATTTGTATGTGAATTTCATCTCACTTTTAATTTCAGGAGATATAAGCCATGTTCAACAGTTATTTCTTGTGTGTGGGGTATGTACTACCCCTAATATATTTTATATCATGAATACATTTTTCTTCATGGTAATTAAATATTCATATTATGATATTGGTCTTATGATTTAAATGTTTAAATTGGAATGGGATGCTTTGAATTTTTAAAAAATTAAAACTTTCTCCATTTCAGTATTCTTTACATTATTATACATATCTATTTATATGGATGTAAAAGTATTATAAAAAAAATTTAGGTCTATTTTTATGTTCACTGAAATGTTTTCAAAAGGAATATTTTATGGTTGTAGGTAAGGTTTAATTTCACAATCTCATTATTATCTAAGGTTGTTTATAAGTAAGTATCTACTAAGACACATTCATCATCCATGTCCATGTTTCGTAAAATGTACTTAAAAATATTTTCGATAGTTGTTGAAAGAAATTTTTACCCATGTTTGACTTTTTATAAATAATTTTGAAAGTAATTTTTCCATCATTTTTCATACGAGTTACTTTGTTTGAATTTTTAAAAAATGTACGGGAAGAATGTTTTTTGACTTATACAGTGTGAGAGTCTTTTTATTACATCATGATGCCTTAATGTTTTGAAGCATCCCATACAATATTATTAGTTTATTTTCAAAATAAATATTTTATTTTAAAATTATGCAACGTTTAATTGATTTCAAAGTAAAAAAATAGTTATTTCTCTCAAAGAGTTTTAATGATTTTATTAGATTATTTTCATCTATGTCAACATCCTTTGTTGTATTTTATGTTTAATTGAGGTTATTTTTTTATGATACATTCTACCATATTTTATTGAATGGTTTATGATATGTTTGACTATGTATGTTCTATTTTGATATAATTCATGGCTTATGGTTCAAGTATTAACATTTTTTATTCTAGTTTTAATATGAATGTTTACACTGGTAATGTTTTTCCCTTTAATAATATAAATGCATTGGACATAGTAAGTGACAGGTTGGACACCACTTAATAAAAGTCCTATGTGTTAGGGACCTATCAATGAAATCACCAAGATGTATAAATAGATCCTATGAGACAAACTATTTTGGGTTTTGACTAACACCTAACCCTTATGTATGGTCTTTTCATGAGGCCTTGAGAGTGTGGTTATGATGTATGGTATTATGAATTCTCTCATTATGAGATTAGTTATTGATATTAAATTAATTTATTATACAAGTAGACTATACATGAGTATTTTTATATAGAATTATTTGATTTATTCTTACCATATTATCATCAATATTTGTTTAAATGTTTTACGTTTCTTATATATAACGTGCATTAAAAGTTTATGTTTATTTTTGATATCCTCCACTATATTGTTTTCCCTTAATGAGCATCTATTCTCACCCCTTTCTTATGTTTCATTTTACCAGGATTCCAAGAAGTTTTTTATGATTGATATGTAGTGTTAAGATAGAAGAATAAAGGAATTCTGAAAAAATAACCACGTTTTATATTAATTTTTTAATTATAATGGATGGTTCATATATGTAATATATTTTCCAAGTATTCTAAACTGATCGGTCCATTGGGAAATAATTCATTTTAATAATTCCAATGTATTAAAATAATGCACTAGCTCCAGACTTCTAGGGTCAAATAATTACATTTTCTATACCCATATGCTTAAGAAATCATTTACTTAGTCAAGGGTCGCATAAAAGAATAAAATAAAGAATTATTATCACTCCCAATTAAATGATTTCCTTAGTCTAGGTTCACTACCAATAATATCATAATGTATAGTGTACTATAATTAACTTTTTTCACTCTTTATTCTTTTCCTTATTATTTCATATGATATCATTCATTTCCTAATGTATTTTAGGGTTATATAATTCTTCTTCAACACATCACATTATGTAAACCACATATATGTATTGAAGAAGATACTAAAAAATTAGTAATATTATACTAGAATAGCTTGGGGAAAACAAATTTTTTTATAAACATCTTCTCATCATATTAGAATATGTCATCTAGAGAGAGTAAGTGGATGGTATCATTAAAGAAGTCATCATCTGATTATAGCTTAATTAACTAATTGGAATGAAATGGGTTTTATGTAATCATCATATGATAATTATTATAGTAAGTCATATTGAAATTTAAATAGAATAATAAGATCATATCTATAGTTAAATATATAAATCCATAAAGGATATTGGAATAGGTGAAAATTATATTTAAAATAACATTCAAAACTTTCTTTGAATAAATGTTAAAAATAGCATTTTCATTTGATATAAATTTTTCAAAAATTTAAATGAAATTTTTATTTAAAAATCATTGAAAAGGAACACAGAATCATATATAGGATGCGTAAAATAAACGAACATTCATAATGGTCGGGAAATGTTTTCAAACAATATTTTTGAAAAGGGAAAATTATTTTCACAATTTTGAAGGAATTCAAAAATGACTTGTTTTGGAATTTTTTTATTAAAACATTTCATTAAAAACAATTGTAAATTAATTAAAAGTTGATGAAAATGAAAGTTTTAAAACATTTAATGTAGATAATAAAACATCCATAAAATAACATTGAAGATCATGGACAAGAAATAAAAAAAATCAGCTAAAGCAGAAATAATGTTGAATTTTAATCAAGATCTTTTCCTAGATATTTTTAAGTAATAAATGAGTGAAAAGGTAATATTAAATATAAATTATTTTGATAAAAAAATTATAAGAAAATTAATTTTATTTTAAGGATAATATCTATGTAATTTCATTCAATGTAAATTTAGCATACACAATCTTGAAATGAAATGAGATTGTATCATAAACTATTACCTCAAGTACCATATTTCTTTATAAATGTTAAAATATCATGTATAATAATTATATATTTATTATAAAAAAAACTTCAAAACCATATTAAAACAAAAAAATATATTCAAAATTCATTCATAATTTAAAAATATTCATTTACTGATAATTTATTCATTAAAATGAATAATTAGGTAAAAATATGTATGTTTTACATGAATATTTCAATTCAATGGTTCAACTAATTTAACATTATCCAAAGTTTCATCATATAAATAATAATAATATTTAAATTACTATCATATTTATTGATGATATACACTTCTATAATCAATCATAAAAATCATTAATAGAAATGAATTACATCCCATCATGGAGATAATAGTCTGTACATACGCATGATTAATGTTTCCACTTTTTGATGATCGTAATGAAATAAAGGTAAATAATAATTCAAAAGTTAATATTAATTAATATATCATAAATAACATAAATATTCATTAAATCTATCATTATTACAAAAAATATAATTGTAAAGAAAAAAACATCATCGCTTCATGAATGTGGTAGTCCACATGTATACAGAAGCGACATTATAATTTCCCAATTGATGTAAAGTCAGTAGTTTGATATTATTACGTATTTATAGAAGAATAATTATGTCATAAATATCATATATAAACATTATATTCATTTCAATAACCATAAATTATTTATAGTTATGGAAAATGATTCCTCTCTTGGCCCTCGTCCTAGCTTCCTCTAGAGAAGTATCTAGGGTGCCCGCAGTCTCTTGGGAAAAGCGTTGGGATGGAGGACTGGGAATGGATCAATAGTTAACATATAGACCGATCGCTGGTTTATTGATAAAGAAGGTGTGCGGGCATCTTCCCCTACCCAACAGGCTTTGAAGATGCCACTGTCAGATGCATTTTTGACGATCAGGGGCTTGGGTGGTGCATGGAAAGGATACATGAATGGTTCAATGAAAGAGATACAAATATTATTCTGAGTATCCCATGTGTTCCAGATGTCGGGACTGGCCATCTCTTTTGGTTCCACGACATCTTCGGAGCCTATACAGTGAAATCTCACTACCGGCACGCTTTTGGTACTCATAACGACGTGAGGGAAGGGGGCGACCTGGAAATATATTTGGAAACTCAATGCCCCCCCCAAATTCGCCACTTTTGGTGGTAGGGGTGAATGGAATCCCTCCATACCATGATCCTTCTTGCCTTTCAACATATATCCAACGACAAGTTCTAACCCTTCTGCCCGACCGTCCCAGAAACCCCCATTTACACTATCATCCAATGTCTGGGGGAAAAAGAGATTTTGAGGAAATGGAACTCTTAAAGAAACTCCACACTGATCATAGGCTCTGACCTCCCCTCTCTCCTGATGCAATGGTGCTCCTCCTTCGCATCAGCTGAAGTGGGCTCTCTTTGCATCATGGCCTTGATCATTTGGGTCTGTCGCAAAGATGTCGTTTTCAATCATGTTCACAAAGCACCCAATTTCTAGATTGAACAGGACGCTTCCTGTTTGGTGTGCTGGCAGCACCACAATGGAAAACATTGTTCCTTTGAAACCCCATCCCTTTCCTTCCTTTGGATCCCGCCCCCAAAAGGGATTCTCAAGATTAATGTGGATGCAACACTCTCCATGGATGGTCCTGTTGCACATGGAATGTTGGCCTGGAACCATCTTGGTCAAATCATTGCAGCCAAACATGAGAGTCATCACGTTTTCTGGGAACAGGTGGTTGCTGAGGCTGCTTCAATCCTGGCTGGAATGAAGTTTTCTGTTGAACATGGATGGTACAAAATCATCATTGAATCAGACTGACTCAACATTATCAATGCCATCAACCTCAATGATGGCGGACTTAAGTCCTTTGGGTCCCTCATCAATAAAATATTCTACAGTCGTCACTGATTTTCTCTCCGAACCTTCTCCTTTACCAAAAGGGAAGGAAATAAGGCTTCCCATCAACTGGCGGTAGCTGGCCCCTTTGATGTCAACTAGCTCTGGCTGGACCATTTTACTTCTTGGCTTTGAGTCTGTACATTTTTTTATTTTCATCCTCAATGAACCTGTCTTTTATCAAAAAAAAGTTGTCCAATTACGATAATGGAATATATTTATATTGATGATAATATATTAGATAATGTTAAGAATGTATATTTTTTTTGTGGAAATTCTATGGGGAAACGTTTAAGAGGTTATAAGAAGTGGTTCCCTTCTATATGTGAGGGGAGGGACACACATGAAATTTCTTAAAAGATTTAAATAATATGATGTAAATTTATTCTTCATGTAGATACAAATGGATGTGAAATATGGTTTAGGATATTATAAAGTTTACATATCTTCAACTAATATTTGTAGAAATTTTTTATTTTAATTTTTACACTTATCTTTTAGTTGAACCAGCCCACTCCTCGATAAACACTTTTTAACCATAACTATTATAATTTTTCTATATTTTTACTAATCATTATGATTAAATTTTAATTTAACTGTATTATATTTTATTGATTATTATTATTCAAAATATTTAATCTATTTTAAAATATTTAATTTCTATAAGTGGCATAAATTAATGATAAAATATAATCATATAACGCAATGGAAATCATTTATTTTAAAATTCACATATATATATATATATGTATATATATATTTGGTGCTTGGGGTACAACTAAATTAAAACACACACACACTACACACATAGGCTATAAAGGTAGGCCATATCCCCCCCAAGGGGATATCCCATCCATCATGATTTATTTATTTAATAAATGGCTCATAGGCCCAGTGGGAATAAAGCCCATTACATGGAACGAAAGCATATTAAAGCATCATGCTTGCATCATCCTATCGGTGTCACCAAACCTGAGTCATGCCTACTTCATCGTCTTTGTCATTGTCTATGTCACAACCTACAATGTACTGAATAGTTCCTATACCCAACAAGGCTTCATCCCAGGACCTCTTTGATGCGAAGAAAAATTCTTTACCACTTGGGTACAGGCTCGTTGGTAAAACAATACATGTTTGATCATAGACATAGTTTACCATCATACCATACCATGTAAAAACTTTTAGATTAATGTTAAAATATCTGAATAAATATATATTCTATATAAATAACTAAAATAATTAATAAATTGTATTTATATTATTTTTTAAGAGAAAAACAGAACACAAACACAGAAAAATAGTTTTTTGAAAAGTAACTCATTTTACCTTAAAATTCATTTATTATCATTATTAGTAAATTAATAACCAATAAATTAATTTTTTACATTATAAATAATATTTTTAGGTGTTTAATGCTATGATATTATTTTTTAAATAAAAGAATAACCATTGAATAAAGCGTAAAAACAATGTTCATAAATAAAATATTTCAAGAAAGTTCTTTAGTTTAATTTTTTTTCCAAATTTATTAATAAATTATTTTTGAATTTATATTCATTTAAAATAATATATATTGATATTTATATTATAATGTATAAAAATTATTCACATATGTCTAGTGTTTCATGTAAATAAATTTACCAAACACTTCAAATTTATTAATGGATAATAAATCATAAAATATTAGCGTGTCACAATGGGAAATAAAATATTCCTTGAAAATTCATGAAAAAATATAGATTAATATTATTAATTAATAATATTCATGAATGTTCTCATTTTAATTCAATTTGTATTTGTTAAAAAACTTTGTTTTCACATTATAAAAAGTGTTAAATCTATGGTAAATGTTAAAATAATTCCTTTTTCAACCTGTTTTAATGAAATTTTAACATACATGAATAAAATTGAATATTTGTGATAAATGTTAAAGAACCTTCAATTGAAAAAAAAGAATTTAAAAAAATACTTTAAAACATCGTTTTAATGAAAAATATCTTACCTTATGTTTTTTCTATCATCATAAATTATCTATATCCTATGTAATGGAATTATATTAATTTTATAAATTTGATCATTATTTAGGTCATTCCATTGTAATTATTCTTTTTATTACCATGTTTTATTCTGTTACTAAATCAATTTTACTCATGTTAGGTGTCTTTTGAATATTTTTTTTTGAATTTAAAAAATGGAAATATTATGTTTAATATGGTCAAAAGGACCATGGCTCCCCCATATCTATAATTTATTTCATCTAAAAATTATTATGAATACATATAAAATTAATTATTTTAACAATCTATGTATTATGGAGATGAAACATTAACCACATATGCTTTATAGAGGTGATAATCACCATGTATGCATGAGCAAGGAATTCATTCTATAATAAATAAAGTGGTAAGAAATTAATTAATATCATTGTTGTTTATAATCATAATAAAATATTAAATATAATATATATTCATTTTTTCAACAATTTTAACCAAACATATGAGTTGGTCATGAAAAAAGAAACACATCGCTTATTGGTGGAGGCAATCCACACATACACATGAATGAAGTATAGTACTAAAAATATTTATGTATTTAAAATAAGAAGAAATATGATTTTGTTTGGTTAAAATTTTAAAATAACCAAAAATAATAGAATTGTAATGTTTCTTGAAACCCCCTCAAAAATTAAAATTAAATATTTATAATTAACAGTGGAATTATACTGGAAACGTTTGAGAAACTAGTAAACATTAAAAAATTATTCTCAATCGTTTAGAAACAAATCCCTAAAATACCATATAGAAATCAATAAAATGATTAACTTCCAAAACCATTATAATTAATTTTAGATATATTTGAATATGACATTGAATAACCATTAATGTACGATAAATAATTCCCTCAAAAAAAATTAATTAATATTCATATGGAATAATATGATTTTTTTGAAAGGAAGATAAATATTCTTAACTACATCATATTTTTATAGAGACTGAAATCCATCAAAGAATACGATTTTATTATAAAATTTTAATTTCCTTATAGAGAATTAAAAATAAAATATAGGATTGATATAATTTATGATGAAACAAACTTTAAGGGTAATATCCAAGGAATATAGTGTGTGACCCAATGAAAACGGTATTGAGTCAATGAAACCATTACTTTGGATTTTCATATGGTCAAATATTCCCTAGATTCTAGTATAATAATCATATACATAGTAAATACTATTTCATTACATTATTCATTGATATTTTTATTTATAAAATCCATTTATAAAAAAAATTACAATTTTTAATTTTTGACTGTTAAAATTAACATAAGAGTGTTTATCATTATGTTTCCCCTATATGATTTGATTTGGTGGTATAGTTACAAGAAAATTGTTCATGAATTAATCACCTTATAAAATTTAATTCTAAGATAAATAATGTTTTTTATATTTTTCTAGAATTACCTAATAATTACATGAAACCTATCATTATGGTACTCATGAAATAATTGAAAATTCTTGTCTTTAATGATTATTGAATTTACAGAAGAATTCAATTTATTTATAAATATATATTTGAAAGTTACCACTTCATTATAATTGGAACATATTAAATTCATAATTATGACATATTATTTCAATTATTTGTGTTTTATTAATCATTCATTCCTTCAACATTATAAAATCACTCATAGTGTTCATAAAACCACCCAAAATAAGAACGCGATATAATGGTTGAATGAGTAAGAACATGTTATTTTTGTATAAAATATAACATTAACAGAAGTATAATGGTTTCAAAAATAAATATTTAAATTAATAAATTAAATTCAATCAAATTTATATGATTAATATAAATTAAATAAAGTGAATATGATTTATTAGTTAATAAATGTCTCGAAATGCTTGTATTAAGTGGTAAAATTTTAAAATACATATTTTTTTATAGTATTATCAATATAATGGAAATATTATCTTTAAAACCCATATTAATATTATTAATATTATATTTATTTATTTATTTCACTTTTAGATTAATCCATGTAAGATAGTGATGAAAAATGAAATATGTTGTTTCATGGAGATGGTAGTTTGTGGGTAATATAAGAATCCGTTTCACATTCCAATGGAATTGGAGGAAGGTAGATAATGTTTATTTAATAACAATAATAATTTTTTATACAATAATTATACTTATTTAATGACATTATTATGGTCATATAATATTTGGAATAGGTATAATAATAAATAAACCTGAAATCACTCAATTAAAACAATTACATTTTATTTGGATATTAACTTTTCTACCTCTACATAAGATTTCATAGATTAGACTTATAGTGAGAAAATAACCTTTATTATGTTGTAAAACAGTTTAGGGATAGGTTAAACTATATTTTTTTAATTTATGATTATTTTTATTTGAGGACATATTGGGTGGTGAAGGGGTCCTTTTATATGTGGTAAATTGGTGTTTTTATAAGAATAGTTTTCTAACAAAAAGGGAATTCATTTAAATAGAATGTATATACAAGAAGGATAAAAATTAAAATGTATAATTAAAGGTATATCATGAACTTATACACCAATTTGGATATAATATTGTATGATATTGTTTTGGATTTAAAAGTTTATTTAATCATTTACTTGATTATTTCCATTACTATAGTGCCAAAATATTACATTGGTAAATTGGTTTTTTCACAAAATATTGAATTTTCCTTATTAAATAATTCTAACATGGCGATTATAAATACGAAAACCAATTTTGAAAATTTAATTCTGAAATTGGTGAAATGTAATTTTTATAAAATAACACATATTGAATTAAAAATAATTTATTGAAAAAATCATTTCAACAATAAAAATAAATTTTCACCAAAGTCATTAATAAACTTGATTCCCAAGAAATTGTTTGGTTTTTTGTAAAAAAATTATTCTTTCTTGAATTTAAAAGCTATCCAAAATTTAATGGTTCATTTTTAATAAATAAGTAAGGTAAATGAAGAAAAATGGTTTTTTATTAGAATAAAATACAACTTAGGTTCGAAAAACTAATTCCTTTACACCTTAAAGGTATATTTTCTCAAAAAAATTTCATATATTTTCATGAAATTCGTATATATAAAATTTCATTAAATTTAAGATTTTTTAGCTATATGTTTACTCTTAACTCAAAAATAATCAATTTTATAAACATTTAACAATTAAACCTATGACAATTTTTGTATGAAAAAATAAAAAAATGGAGTCATTTAAAAATAATTGATATTCTAATAGTAATAAAAATTAATATTAACATAATAATTCATAATTTATATAATGGTTTTTATAAAATGTGATTTTAAATATTAAATGATTATAAATTCTCAATTAATATAATCTATTACATAGAAAATAAAATTTTATATCATTCTAACCATGGTTCATAAAACCCCTCGTGAACTACCTATAATATATATATGGGTAAGAAAAGTATTAGGGGTTGTTTTGGGTGGTGATTCTTCTAGTATATATGTCATTTTGATTTCTATGTGCCTGAACTTATCTAGTGGGAAATTTATCTTAATCCATAATTTTTAAAGTACAACATGTGATTGATCATGGTAGGACCCTTGTAATTCTATATCCTTTCCAAGGTTATCAAAATTAGAATCATAATAAAGGCTGTTATTAATTGATTTTATGTCATATTTTTTATTCATGGATTTTACAATGTAGTTACTTCTATTTATAACCATTAATTCAATAGCTATATTAGTATCATAATTTTAGTTCCATGTTGTGTGTCAAACTAGTTAGTAAAGAGAACATTTTTTAAAGGGAAAATATATAGTAAAATTGTGGGAATTTCAATTCCCATGGGTATTTTATAATTTTATCCCACAAGTTCTCTTCACAATATTTCCAATTTTTGAAGAATATCACTAAATATTTCCATTTGTCACAACATCCAGAAAATATGATCTACATCATCAATATGAGATTCCATGACTAATATTTATTTCAGAATGTTTCACGCATCATCTTCTTTATCTCCTTATTCATCGACCAACTAGTCTAATCAACTTATTTATCGTTAATTATTTAAAACCCATAAGTTTATTTTACTTTATCACATGATTGATTTTATCTTCTTCTACTAGAGGTTCCATATATCTCAGTACTAATAGACACACTAATATAGTAGCAACACTCTCTTTATTCTATTTTATTTTATTTTCTCTCATCCATTTTCAAACTATGCATATGAATTCTATTGATTTTTGGGGTATTTTTTAATTTCAATAAGTAAAAATATATGTAAAAAATAACTACACGAACCATAATATTCTCCAACATGATGTAAATATCAAATTTTTCAATGGTTTTCACATGGGTGTGTCTACCACATCCACTACAAAAATTTCGATTTTCCCTTCTTTTATTATATTATCATTTTTATCTTGGAAAATAAGTCTCCCCCAAAAATCTTCCAATTGGCTAGATAATTTAAATTATTTTCTCATTTACATATTATCCATGGATAAATATATAATAAAAAATGTATTAAAATCATATAAAAAAGAATATTGTCGAATTTTCATTTCTTTTTGTGGCATGAGGTCCTCCCAGGAAAACAATACAGACATTAGTCATGAATATTTCAATTCCATATATTAACTTGACATAATATTATTATAACATCCTAAATAAATCCCAAATAACATTATGATATTTTATTCCACCTTAAATCAATACCTTCATCATCACATTTTATTCATCCCCAGATATTGAAATCTGGAATCCCCCAATTTATAATTCATTTTATTCCTATAAATTCATCTGAAATTTTTTCTTCATTTCCTCAGCTTTATGATCTACTTCTCAAATAAACCATCTTGAATGAAAATTAATTTTTTATATTTAAACATTAAATAAAACAACATGCATCATATAAATTTTATCTTCTATTTATATCATCGATATTAAATTTCACTGATTCTCATTTGAAATTCAAAATATAATTTTAATTTAATCTTCATGATTTCATATCTATTAAGTTTCCTAAAATCATACTTGTATCACGGATTATGTGATGTCTTATCCTGGGAGCCATAGAATGGTGCCCCGAGCTAGTTTTCCACATTCCCTCAAGCGCGCCTCATTGTACGCCAGAGGGTGACGAATAATAGTGAGGGTCCAGTAAATCAGTCTTGGGGATACTATATCCACTTTTTATCAGAATAAAACACTAATTGAAGCAAAAAATAATAACCAAGTGTGAAATCATATAAATAACTAGAGCAATACCATTGCATATGATAGTAAAAACTGTAAAATACAATACTCAAATAAAAGGTAAATTATGCCCTGAAAATTCTAGTGTCCAGTGTCTATGATGCAACAAAGAGTAAAGATATAATAACCCCAAAGCAGGTCCTAAACCACATCGGGTTCCCCCTCCCATGCTCCAATCCCAAACAGCAACCTATCCCAGGTCCTTGCCCTTATCCTATCTTGCAATGATAAAGTCTAATCAGGTTCTGATCTGGTTTCATATATAGGGTTTGAGTAGAACTTAGGAGGCCACCACCAACGGTGTCTAAAAAGATTCTAGTAAAAAGATAGTGCATGTAGTTTTATAAAGCAATAAATATAATGAAAAATTTAAACAATTATCACATTGTCATTTAATATTTAATCATAAAATTTGGAAAAATTCAATTGAAGTTTCCCATTGTTATCATTATTCATTATTATCATTCATTTGATGTTGAACGTCATGTTATGAACTACAATATCATTTGAATAATAATTAATTATAACAATTCATTTGGTGTTGAACTTCATTTCAATAACTACAATCTCATTTGAATCATCATTAATTATTATCATTCATTTGGTGTAGGTTGTCATACCTAACACCCTAAAATCTCATTGAGTTTAGGTCATCATGCCTAGGACTCATTTTCTCATTAGGTGTAGGTTTTCATTCCTAGAACTCCATAATCTAAAGCTTGGATAACTATTGCGGAGGAACATAATGTCGAAGTCCCAAATTCTAATCGGTCTAGAACGCCATCTCTTGTACCGCATAAATCTCATCCATTTAATCATTAATTAATTAACAAGAATTTTCCACATTATTATATTACTAATCCATTGATTAGTTAAACATTTCAATGTCCATTAGTTAAAAAAACAATTAACTGAGTAGTAACTCATTAATTCATTCATCAATTAATTAATCAATCGACACAATTATCCTTCCATAATTAATTATTCATATTTAATTATCTATATCAAATATAAACATGTGTTAATTATTTCTCACAATCAATTATCTTTGATCAACATCATGGCACATAATTAATTCTCATAGTTAATTGTCTTTGGTCAACATCATGGCACATAATTAATTCTCAAAATTAATTATCTTACATAGACAAACATCATTTTAGAATTAATATCCCCTAATTAATTATCATTACTCAACCAATTCAATATGTCAACTAAAATATCTCAACCCATAACAAATCTCTAGAATATCTATTTGGGAAACCCCCGATTCGTTTGATCTGTGATTCAATTATCAATTAAACACCACGGAAAACTCGATTCAATTAAACATTCCTAATTACTCTAATTTAGGAAATCAATTATCAAGAGAATCTAGAAAAATCATAAACCCACATCCACATATCAAATAATAGCTATATGAGATCAATTTAGACCACCTACCTCGGTTTATTCATGGAATTTAGCCCAATAGAAATCCCAAAAATTCAGGTGGAAGAATGTCATCGATCAACATTCAGATCTAAATCCATAAAAAAAATTAAGATCAAAGTCATCAATATCTTTCAAATCTAGATCTAAATCCAACATTCTATATCTAGATCTCAACCCATATGTTTAGATCCATGAAAATGGGGGAGATATTATATGAAAAGATCTATAAAATAGAAGAGAAATTATGAGAGAAACATCAAGATGAAATCTACATACTGGGACAAGAATGGATCTTTGATCCAGTATTTTGATCTCAATGGATGGCATTCGTATTTCCCTGGAATCCATATAGAAGGATTTAAGATCACCCAAAAATATCCAAGCCCAATAATATGTCAAACTAGAGAGGTTTTGGGGGTTTGTGTGTTTTTAAAACCAAGTTTTAGATTAAAATGCTTTGTGAACACAGTTTCACCTAGGAGGCTGCACAGTTAAGCCAAAATATGGGCCAACTATGCTGACCTCCAATATCTGCATGGTTAGCTTGTGCATGGTTTGGACAAACCATGATCAAACCATGAAAAATACCCTATAATCCCATGTTCCTTAAAAATTCACCCAAACACACCCCATGTCATACTCTAACCCAAAGGCACTTAATAACAAAAAAGTACCTAAAAACATGTCCAAGAATGCTCTAGAAAAGGCCAGGATCTTACAATATCTCCAACTTATAACAGCTCATCCTCGAGCTGCACTCCAAAATTTCTCTATAAATTTGATCCAAAAAGATTCTTCCATTGATCCCTCATGTCTATTTCTTTTTCCCAAGTTTCCTCTTGAACACATTCATGTTTTCATAACAGATGAACTAACGACACAGTCTTTCCCCATAACACTTTCTCACTGTGACCCATGACACATATTAGATGCTCCTCAAAGGATGCATCCATATTGAGATCAACTTCTTCCACATCAGTCACATGATAAGGGTCAGGGTGATACCACCATAGTTTTGACACATGGAAAACATCATTTATAGCGCTGAATTTCTATGGAAGTGCTAATCGGTACATCACTTGTCCGATTATCTCCAGCACCTCAAAAAGTCTTACAAACCTGTGCACCAACGTGCCCTTTCTTTGTATCTTGTGGTGATACAATTAGGTGACATTTGAAGGAATACACTATCACCCTCTTTAAAATCTATGGGTCATCTATTTCTATCTTCATAAGACTTATGCCTACTCTAAGTTGTAGCCATACATTTCTGAATCAGCTGCACCTGCTCAGATGTCTACTAAACGAGACTCAGCCCCAATAGCTTTGACTCACCCACCTCCAACCTATATAGCATTGATATATAATTTCTACCATAAAGTGCCTCATATTGTTCCATCTGTATAGTTTCTTGATAATTTTTGTTAGAGAAGAACTCCACTAAAGCAAAGTGCTTCTCCCAAACACCACCAAAGTCAAGCACACATTCTCACATTATATCCTCTAACACATGTATGGTATTCTCTGACTTCCCACCTGTATGTAGGTGTAAGGCCTTACATAACAAAAATTGTTCACCAAGTGCCTTATATAAGCCCTTCTATAAGGGTAAAGTAAATCATGAATGGGATCTGAAACTAAAGCATGTGTCACCCCATTAAAACAAATTATATCTCTCACGTACAGTTCTCCAAACTGCTCTATTATAAAGGTTTCTCAAATAGGAAAGAAGTGTTCTAACTTCATTAGTCAATCCATAATGACCCAAATAGAATCGTTCTTCATAAGATTCTTTGGATGTCCTACAACAGAATCCATCGTCATGTCATCCCACTTCCATTTTGAAATAGGTAACAGCTAAAATAGTCATATAGGTCCTTGATGCTCTTCTTTCACCAAATAATAGGTGAAAATCTTGTTATGAACCCTTCTATCTATTTTTTCATTCCGGGCCACCAAAAGTTTTGTCATAGGTCATGGAACTTTTTTTTTCACCCCAGGATGTACCACCCACTTTGAGGCATGAAATTATTACATGATTTCCTCTCGCATACTTGTAGTCACAACAACCCAATTTTTCATATAGATGGTCTCATCCTCATATAATATCAAGTCTGAAGGTATCTCTCCACCTTCATGGATTTACCTTAACCCTAGACACTTCATATCCTCGTACTAAAGGTCCCTGATCAATCTCAAAAGTGTATAATCCACTGCTACAGAAACCAGAGCCATCCTCTACTGACTCTCCTAAACTACCATATGAATTTCCTCTAGCACATTCATCATCTTATACTCTGCACTCAACTCATGTACCAACAGAGTCTGTGTTTTCCTACTCAAGGAATCATCCACATTATTCCCCTTTCCTAATGTATATGCCAGTTCAAAATAAATAGAATGCATATATTCTACCCATCTTCACTATAGAAGATTCAATATGTACTGTGAAAATATAAACATCAATATTTTTTTATCCGTAAAAACTGTAAACTTTTCACCCAAAAGATAGTTCCAAAAACACAAAAGAGCATAAACCACTACTTCCAACTCATGGTCATGCATAGTGTAATTATGTCTATGTGGCCTCAACTTTCGAGACCTATAAGCAACGACTCAATCCCATTGCATCAACATGGCTCCGAGTCTGATCCCATAAGCATCACAATACACCGTGTACTCCTCACCCAACTTAGGATAGAGAAAACTTGGTGTCGATGTTAAGCACATCTTCAAATCCTATAAATCATTCTCACATTCTCATATCCAATAAAACTTTATCCCTTTCTTTTTCAAACTTTTAAGTGGTGATTCGAATTGAGAAAATTCTTAGATGAACCTCCTATAATAACCAGCTAATCCCAAAAATCTTCGGATATCAAAAACATTCTTGGGATATTCCCAATAAACCACTGCCTGCACTTTTTCTAGGTCCACTACCACACCTTATTCAAAGATGATTTTCCCCAAAAAGCGTAACCTATCCATCAGAAACAGATATTTAGATAGCATGGCATATAGCTAATTCTCTCTTAGTGTACCCAGGATGATGTCAAGATATTGGGCATGATCGTCATGAGTTTTAGAGTACACCAAGATGTCGTTCACAAATACCACCACAAAATGATCTAAGTATGGATGAAAGATCATGTTAATTAAGGCCATAAACACTACTAGTGAATTTTTCAACCCAAACGACATTATGAAAAACTCATAAAGGAGATAACTACTTCTAAATACAGTTCTTGGTATATCAAAGGTCTGAAATCTCACCTCATGATACCCTAATCTCATATCGATCTTTGAGAACACACAAGCCCCCTTAAGCTTGTCAAAAAGATCCTAGATATGTGGAAGATGATATCAGTTCTTCATAGTCATTTTATTCAACTTCTGGTAATTGAAACACAATCCTAAACTCTCATCGTCCTTCTTTGAAAAAAATAGGTGATCCCCAAGGCGATGTACTTGTACGGATAAACCCTTTATCCTCCAAATCCTCCAAATTTATTTTGATCTCTTGAAGCTCAATTGGTTTCATTCTGTAATGTGAAATAGATACCAGCTTATCCCCCTGACATGAGATCAATAGTAAATTCCAGAACCCTCTCAGGTGTAAACTCGGAAATGTCTTTGGGAAATACATCCTAAAATAGTTCTACTGCTAGTGTAAGGACTCATTACTACCAATCCATTCATCCAACAAACGACTAGAAACTTGGGTCGTGAGCTCTCTCAATTGAAAAGAAATTGGCCCAGCTCTGGCTGCATGGATATCTCATTCTCCATGATGAACATACCAGTCACCCTCAGGATATAAAAGGTCACTCTCCTTTTGTAACAACATATGTGGTCTCGGTATGCGACTAGCTAGTCTATACCTATTATCTGGTCAAATATCATTTTATCAAGGACATAGATCTTCTAATGAAAATGATATTATCTAATATCTTGAGAACATCCCTTTTATAGACAGATATCCTTAGACCTTGTTCCAAATAGTGTATCTATATTCATCCCCCTGCTTACAGACTCCACATCCAAGATCAAACCATTCACAAGATTTTCAGATATAAAGGAATGAGATGCACCAGTGTGAAAACAAGGCACTAGCTAAAGTAGAAGAAATTAAAATAGTACTTCTCCATATCAATGGACCATACTCACTCTCCAAAATTGTAGGCTACACTGCATGTAACTGTCCTACACCTCTTCCTTGTGGTGTTGTATGACTCCTCTGAGTAGCACCACTCTGCTGATACAGACACTCATACCTTGAAGCCTCACATCCACTACCTCTACAGACTCTACCAGTAGAAAATTAGATAACATATCTATATGTTGTATAAGACCCCCTTCCCACACTCTGACTCTGATCAAATTCTCCCTCGGGTCCACCTTCTTCAGTAAAAGTAAGAGGGTACTATAGATGAAACTCTCTTTTTAACTCAGACATGCTTTTCTAAACCTGTCCTGAGTCTCTCTCCATGAATTTCAGGAAATGATCAATGTTCTCTCACAAAATCTCCCCTTCCTCCTTAACTTGCACCAATTGTGTCTCAAGTTCCCTATCTAGATGTTCATTCCACGACATACCCCTCTATCTATCCCTCAATATGCATCATAGAGGCATATCTCTACCAATAAAAATACACATATTAGGTATCATAACGCAACCTTAAATTATTTTCATAAGAGGATAAACTAACACACCACGTTTCAACATGTCCTTTCAAATTTGTTTCGCCACACGGTCAACACCAAGTCCTTATCACTACCCTTAACCATCATACTCCTAGGTCTTGGTTAACAAGGGTACATATATATTATCATTAATTAATTTAACCATTAATTAATCACATTATATCAAATTCATTCATTCAACAATTATTTAATTTATCATACTTATTTCATCAATCAAAGTTCTCATTACTCACTCATTTATTCTAATTTTACATAATTATATCAATCTCACAACAAGGAAAAATATTTCATGTTCAACAACTTAACCTTAACCCATTTTCTTTATGAGTTCCTAGAATGATGCATGTTACAGCAACCTTGAGTGCCAAGAATGATGCATGAAAACTCAAGTATCGTGCATTTTAAGGCCATGAATCAAAATTCAATAATTTTCAAAACATATATCACATCACACCACAAGTGTATCACCCAAGGTGAAATAATATCAAACTGTAATAACAAACAATAATCATAACAATCCCACCTTGAGTACTCATATTTTCCCCTATACATGGGTTTGAAATTCCCATTCAAGATCTCATTACCAGTGCTCTACACTTCCTAGTCTCCTATCTACCTTTCCCAAAACAGTAGGACCAACAAAGAATAATGAAAAGAAAACCCATATAATAACACTTTTTGATGTCCCGGCCTGGGATCCACTGAACAATGCCCTAATCTGGTTGGCAAAATTCCCTCAAGTGCACTTACTCGTATACCAGAGGATGCCGACTAGCATTGAGGGTATGATAAATCAGTCATGGGGAGACTATAAGTTCTTTTATAACAATAAAACACCAATGGAATCAAACAACAATAACAAAGTTCAGAAGTGTATAAATAACCCGAACAATACCATAGCATATGATAGTTAAAACTAAAAAATAAAATACTGAACTGAAAGGTAAATTGTGCTATGAAAATACAAGTGTCAAGTGTCTACGAGGAAAGTAAATGTAAAGACACAATGACTCCAAAGCGGGTCCCAAAAAAAGTCTCATTTCCTCTCCCATTCACTAATCCCAAATAAAATCCAATCGTAGTGCCTTTCCTTTATCCTTTACTACAACAACAATGTCTACTCGGGTGCCGATTAGGTGGCCAGAATTGGGTGTGAGTAAAACTTAGTATGCCACCACCAACAATGTCAAAAAATATTCTAGTCAAAAGATAGTGCATGATGTTTTATAAATCAACAAACACAATACATAATTTAAACAATTATCACATTGTTATTGAATCATTAATCATCACATTAGGCCAAATAAAATTCATGTTTCCCATTTGAATTATCATTCATTTGGTGTGGAACATCATCTCATGCCCCAAAATCTCATTTGAATCATCATTCATTATTATCATTCATTTGGTTTTGAATTTCATGTAATGAACCATAGTTTCATTTGAATCATGATTCATTATTATCATTCCTTTGGTGTAGGCCACCATGCCTAACACTCTAAAATATCATTGCGTGTAGTTCTTCATTCCTAGCACTCATTTTATCATTCGGTGTTAGTATCCATGCCTATCACCCCATAATCTCAATCTTAGATAACTATTAGGGAGGAACACCATATCCAAGTACCAACTTCTAATCACTCTAGAACAACATGTCTAGCACCAAAAAAATATAAACCATTTAATAATTCATTTATTCAAAATAATTTTCCACATTATTCCATTATTAATTCATCTATTATATAAACATTTCAAAGGACATTAGTTAAATCAAAAAATTACTAGTCACATTAATAATTAATTAATTCATCTATTAATTAATAAATCCATACAATTATATTTCCGTAATTAATTATTCACAATTAATTATCCACATCAAATCTCTAATTTTCAAAATTAATTCTCAAAATTAATTATCTTTGATCAACATCATGGCTTAAAATTAATTCTCAAAATTAATTATTTTTAGTCAACATCATGGCACATAATTAATTGTCGCAATTAATTATCTTACATAGCCAAACATCATTTAATAATATATCTCCCCAATTAATTATCTTTACAAAACAAATTCATTGTTTTAGTTATAGTATATCAAACCATAACAAATCTCCCAAATATATATTTGGGCAACACCCCATTCATTTGATCCATGATTCAGTTACTAATTAATCACCAAGGAAATCTCAATCCAATTCCATATTCCTAATTACTCCAATTTAGGAAATAAATTATCAATAGAGTCTAGAAAATCATAAACTCACATACACATATCAGATCACCTCTATGGGATTTCAATTTATACCACTTACCTCAGTTTATTGATAGAAGATAGACCAATGAAAATCCCCAAAACCCGAGTGGTACAATGTTTTCGATCAAGCTTAGGATCTAAATCCCTAAACAAAATTAAGATCAGTGTCATCATGATTTAAAATATTAGATCTAGACCTCAAACAATATGTTTAGATTCATGTAAATGGAGGATATCATCCACGATAAGTTCTATAAAAGATAAGAAAAAGGACGAGACAAAACATTGGGATGAAATCTATATATTGGGACAAGAATGGATCTTCGATTCGGGATTTTGATCTTGATGTTCGAAATTCAGATTTCCTTTTAATGCCTCTGAAATTCACTGAGATCACCCATAAATTGTCATGCTCGAGCCTATGTTGAACAATATAGGTTTTAGGGGTTCATGTGCTTTTAAAACAAATTTTCAGATTATACTGCTTCGCGTGCACAGTTTCACTTGGGAGGCCACATGGTTAGGCCAAATCGTGTGTCAACCATAAATTCTCTTATGTGGAAGTTCCTATGATATGGATTAAAAAGTGGGTGATAATCATGTGGACAGATCTGTGTATAAAGGTGTTCCTATAGCTAAAGATAATATTGAATATAGCCTTAAATCTGACATTTACAGATCCTTGTATTAGATACATGGTGTATTTGCATTCCATAGGAGTTGGGATGGGATTATTGTTTATATATATAGATAAGGTGGTTTCTCATGGTTCATTTCCATTGTACACCTCTAAGAGGAACAACCTAATGCATGATTTGGGGTAGGCATGTATAGTCGTTGAATTAATGTCTCGGTAATGGTATTTATTATGTTAGTGGTTTTTTTATTAAAAAAACACAATATATTGTGATATATCTTTCACTATGGGATTTTAACTTGAAGAGAGGTGTTGGGAAGAGTATTTGATGACAATTGAATTTGATATGAACTATGATCGAGGGAATGTTAAGGTTTTTTAGACACACTTAATAGGAAAACACCAAAGATGATATAGCATGGATAGTAACCTTAATAAAAGAAGTGGGATATTATGATTTCAAGGGTTGAGTTCATTGGTGATATACCATAGGATCATTGAATAACTAAATTTCCATCTTTGATGATCATGCCTTCTTTAGTGGACCATGTGACTGTGATCTAGGATTCATAACCTACGTGTGCGGTGATGTTGGAATTCATCGTGGAGGATGATTTTATTCTGGTATAGTTTGATGATGAGCATATAATGATCTATATTGATGCGATATTATTTGTTCCAACCTCCGTTCGAGAGGATCTCATGAGAGAGACTAATGTATTGAATTTGGTAGTGAATCCAAGTTTGATAAAGATACTTGATGTCTACAGATTTCATTTTTAGTGGCTAAGTATGAAGAGAGACATCAGTGTTTTTTTCATGACGCCTTACCTCCCATATGGTAAAATATGACAATCAAAATCATAGTGGGTTACTTCAGCCACTTAATTTTCATATGTTGAGTGGGATTATGTGATGATATACGTTATGATGGGGATACCCAGGACCCAGAGGAAACTTGATGCCACCTGGGTGGTAGTTGATTAGTTAATGAAATTATCACAATTCATTTTGATCCATTATTCTCACATTATGGATGATTTGTGAAAGATGTATATCCGAGATATTTTAAAACTAAATGAAGTACCTTCCAATATCATATTTTATTGGAAAATTAAATTTATATCTTGTTTGGAGTTTGTTTTATAGTATTATTTGGGGACTAAGATAAACCTAAGCACAACCTAACATCCTCAAACTGATAGATAGACTGATATGATGATTCATATCCTTGATAATATATGATTTTTGTGTTTATTGGACATTGTTGGATCATGGGATAATCATATAGGCATGATATATTTCATGAATAACAATTGTTTCTTGGATTATATTCACCGGAAGCCATTGAAGATCTTTATTGATGCTAATTCCGCCACTTTTTTGTTTCCATGATGCAAGTTAGATAGTTTTTATTGAAATGGTTATGTAATTGGAGACCTCATATATAGATTTCAAATAGTCATGATGTTGTTGGTTATAGATTATATCAGGTATAAATTGTATTCCGACTAGAGTATATGGCCTTTAGAGTTTACTATTACTGACAAAGTTTACATGTGAGAACCACCTTAGTTGGGAAATCATTATTTATGGAATAATGGAATGTTTTTGACATATTTTTTTGGACAATTTGTGATCAAATAACACAACATAGTAGTTTATTATCAACTAGATCAATCATTACATTATCAAGGCATGTGTGATGTTTTCCAAATTTCTCAAAATTGGAGGTATATGACAGATCTTTCACATCTGATCTCTAGTGAGGACATTGATATGATTGTAGACTTATATTTTTTTATCACCTAGTGTGGATTGATGATCATAGTGAAATGGTGTTTTGGGGGATGATTGTTCCACATGTTTGTTTCATATGGAAGCATTTATAGATCCAGGAGGAAACATGGTAGTGGGAGTCATATGTTCCAGCTCAGTGGCCTAACTTGTTCTGGTGGGATATCAAGATAAGATTTTTAAGGATGGTAATACATATATGGGGGTATTGTAAATCCTTATAAATTAGTTTCAAGTTTTTAAAAATACTTGTTTTAATTCCTCTCATTTGAAATTTTTTTGTGGTTTCATGCTTATGTAAATACTTATAGGAATTTAGAATCTTTAACAAGATTAAATGTCATTAGTAGGGTTTTTTCTAAAAAGGGAAACAAAATGGTTTTGGTGTAGACTATGGTGGTCCCTATATTTACATGGTTTGAAATTGTAAAGGGATCAAGAATGACTGGATAAACATTGGATAAGCTATGTTTCTTGGGGAACAACTATGTGAGACATGTAATGGATGACCTCATCATTTCCATAGTAGAGGATGTGGTATGAGAAGTGAATTACATTTATAGGCCACATCATAGCCTGGGCTATTTTAGTCCATGTGATCAAGAACACCACAACTATGGCTCGGTAATGGTAGAGGGTGGGGAAGATGTTATACAACGATTGAACCAAAATGTATGAGTTTCTTCTTAGATCAAATCCTTTTCAAATAGGAAAACATGTTGATAATAAATATTGGGTCTTTAATTTAGTTTTAATATTTTTATTACATCTATTAATCAATTAATAAATACTTATCTTGATAATCCCTATAATCGTGATGAATTACAGTTGGTCCTTGGATGTTCATGGAAAACCCTTCATGTACAGAGTAAATTTCTTCAATAATCATGATACTTCATGACCTCATTTCTCAATATTTCTTTAAGAATGAAAATATTCAAGATTATGGTTATTCTAATTAATTTAGACTATTAATATCCTCAAATATCTTCTCTTCCCAATTCCTTAGTGTGAAATAGATTATTCTTCCATCAATATGATATGAAACCAACTATTTATGATGGTGGTCGTCATTGGGTTAGTTGATGTAGATACTTTATAATGCCTTGTTGCTTTATGTTCATTATTATTGAACCAATTTAATTTCATATGAAATCAGTTATTTGAGATATTGGAAGTCAATAATTTTTAAGATTCTGTAAAAATGTGGAATGATTGATGATTCTCTTGATGAAACATGATGTTGACATTAACACACATGAGGTAGCAAGTTTCATTCCAAGTTATTTACATGTTTAGGACTATTAATTAGATTTTATAGTATTATTATTATATTATGTCACCATTCCTGAGTTTTATTTCATATGTGTTTAAGTCCTATGTGACCCATGATTGAGTATGATCATATGTTTATATAGTTGGCTACTAATTATCACTCTTGATATGTTAAAATTTTCAATGTGATTTATTTGGTTTTTATTTTATAGTTATTTTATTCAAGTTACTGTTGTTATGGGTTGACCAATCATGTATCCATGTTCCTATAGTGGAACCATGTCCAGATGATACATGTGATATGATAATAGGACCAAGATAGTTGATATCTTAGCATGGCCTTGTGGACTAACCTGGTGGCATGATGGGTTTCTATGACCTGAGCCAGGAGATCATTATTTAGTTTTATAGAATGAGTGTATTCATTATATCATGCTTGAGTTTGACCTCATGTGTTTGTGTATGAGACCATGAGAGAGATAGGTAATGATGTAATTATTTCTTGACCTATGACTCTTTGATATATAACTATTGGTAAATACATATAATGACATTGTAATCAAATTTATTTATGAATAAATTTCCAACATAAGGCCAAATTTTGTACATTTGGTGGTTTTTGGTGGCTTTGTAAGTGCATGATCACTCGATATATGATTGTGTTATGTGTTCATGTGTATTCAATTATTATCATAATATACACTATTATTTATATACAATTGTGTTAAGTATGCATTGGTGATTCCATGGATTGTTTATACTCACACCTTTCATGGGAATCATGGTTTTTGTGACAAATTTATTATCTAGGAGACAAAAAGAGAGAAAGGTCCTAGTGACAAGGATCTAAGAGACATGGAATAGTGATCAAAGGTTGTACAAGGATGGACTCTAAAGTTATGTCAGAGTGATCACATCTGTATACAGGAAGGACTTTTCTTCAGTCATTAGGTATCGGTAGTATAAGTGCAGATTTCACTAATGTATTTTGATGATATTTTTTATATTTAGCAGTAGTTTCTTTTCTAGTAATGTATATAGACATAAAATTGATATCATTGTGTTTCAGGCCAAGAATTCACAGAAATATTGATGATGTTGTCATTCACTACTCTTGACGATGTTATTCATTTTTTACCTCCCATTCTATAATCTCTAGATTTACAGTTGGTGAAAATAAATTTCACCTCGTGTTATCACTTTGTTTCTACATTTTCATTTAATAAATTTTTAGGGTATGATTTGGGTAACCAAATTATACTCTAATTATTTTGGTACCTCTCTTGGTCACAATTTTTTTGACATTCCACTCCCATTTTCCATGATTATATTTTGATGTATTATTATTTATAATTATGATATTGAGAGTATAGTCTCTCCAATGATAGAGTTAACACCCTCACTTCTGGTAAGAAACCTATTGTCTATGATGAGGAAGACATGAATCCTTATAGAACTCTATATCATATTTGATGATTTCGGATGGGGAATCAAATAAAAAAATATAACTAGTTTTATATTTGTTGTGAGGCAGATAGATTATAGGTTTCATACTAAATCATACTTGGATACCCACATTAATTTCCCCAACACTTATCACCTAGATATGATAAGTTATTTATTACATGTTAATAATTTTACATGACATTTCATATACATGATCAAGGATTGGTTTCCCATAAAACAAAAAATAAATAAACATTACATCATATCATGTCATATTACACCATTTGAGTACAATTTTTTATTCCTTAATGTTATAGAAAACATGGTCATATAAAACATTTCACATTATTACCTAGGGAAATGAGAAACAAAATTAATGTGAGAATTTGATGTAGGATAAGAGATATCATATAGTGGAAACTAACATATAATAATAATAGAACAAACAATATAGTGGGAATAAATAAATAAAATAAAAAAATTTAAATATTTATTATTGTTACAGAAAATAAATTATCACATGGATATCATTAAATGATGTCATAATGAATGAAATAATAATAATTCATACTTTAGACACAAAACTGTTTTTAAGAAACATGAAAATATTTCATTTATATTTGGTACGAACACTTTTGTTACAATATAGTTATTTTATCATGAGGAAAACTAATACACTATAGGGATATACAATTTGGATCCAAATGTGGAATCCTTGACCCCGGTATCCTATAGCTAGTGTCTACCTTATTACATTGGCATAATGCACAAATAATCACATACTAAAGGACTGAATAGTTTTGTAGTATTTGTAATTTATATACATATATGATTCCCATAATACATTTCAGAACACAAATTACAACATGTTTTTTTTCAAGAATAAAATTCTTCCCTCTATAATATTCTTTCATATCTTTTGTATTACACTTCATGGATTCTTTTGAATTAAAAAAATAATGGTGAGAACAAATGCGTAGTAAGGGTTAAGTACAGGTGAAGAAATCATGGATCAATCACTATAATCATTATAAAAGGTGAATAACTAAACAAACATTCAATGTATTCAATAAACTAATATGGAATTTAATCTAAATATTAAATCAATGTTAAAAACTCATGGATAATAATCAATATGGTAAGGCAAATAACTAAACACACATTCCATGTAATAAATAAACTAAAAAGGAAGTGTATCTAGTAAATATATAAATTTTAAAATATCATGAATAAAAAACAATATATAAAGGTAAGTATATGAAAACATATTTTTTTAATAAATAAAACTAATATCATAAATTGATATTGTATAATCAATATGTAAAGGTAAATAGCTAAAAACACATGAAATTTAATCAATAACTAAAAAGGAAATTCATTCATAGATAATATCATTTTAAAAATCTCATGGATATTAATAACTAAATTTTAAATGAAGGAAATTATTAATTATTAATTATAATGTATCAGGAATATGATTTCATCTACCATCAAGACCATTCAAAACATGGTTTAAAACAATAGGTAAAAACTCATTAAATGAAAGCTTACTGATTTGTATCATGTGACCTACCGATGAATTGAGGGACTATATAATATCAGGACTCACCCATCACTAGAGGCACAAAATATTCCTCATATATTATATAATCTATTTAATTTATATAAAGTTTTCCTTATCATCGAATACCCATATTGAGTAAAGAATACATATTTATCAAAATTTCTCTAGAAAAACTAATGAATTTAAATATAGAAAATTATATGTTGAAGTGATAAATAGTCTAATTAATAAACATATACATGACAAATAATTTGGATATTTATTGGATAATTAATATCTAATATTCAAATTAAAGTGAACATTTCAAGGGAATGATATTGACTACAAAAATGAATTACGGATGTGAATGTCAATACTCTCCATCAAAATTATCATAAACAATATAGGGGAATAATAAGAATGGTATCAATACAACATATACCTATTGGAATAAGAATAAATGGTTATTTTAGTTAATAAATATAAATACAATAAATATATCCTTAAAAATACTATTGAGGAAAATACCCAATTCATTTTGAAAATCCCTTTTCAAAACAGAAAATATTTTAAAAAACATTTTCTTTTAAAATATGTTTTTAAAAACTATGAATTCAGAAAAAAATTATTTTATTTGAAAATAAAAAATTTAATCTTATAAAATATTTCTTAAAACATTTGAGTGTTAATGATGTATAGAAATTTCATTCCTTTCGTAGACGTTAAAACAATTTTTAATTTTACTTTTTCTGTAAAACCCAAAGGGGAATTATTTTAAATAAAACATGATGTTTCCTTTCAAAACATTTCATAAAATATTTTTTTTTTAAAATTTCATAAATAAATCATTTGGATAAGGTTAAAAACGTTTTTTATTTTTTTATAAAATATGGTTTTAGATGATAACATATTTCCAAGAAAAGAAAGAAATGAAGTATGATTTTATTAAAAACAATTTTTTAATTATTATAAGTAAAAAATAGAGGTAAATGATATTATTAGTTTAAAATATCATGAATAATAAGTGTATAATAAATTAAAACGGGTTCATAATATAATGATCAAATAATTATCTTCCACTAAAATTCAAGAATAAAAAGTCTCAATTAGAATGAGAATATGAAATAAACCCTTATAATGAGAATAACATTGAAGTGAGAATTAATAAATGAATCAATTATTTGTAACTATTATAAATCCAAATAAAACTTGTATGAAGAAAACAAAATATAATCAATTATCACTATAAGAATAATCTTAGAATATTGATGACAATGATGAAGTAATATAACCATGTGAAAAGAAATTGAGTTATAAAATTCATTACAACTTGGTAATTTTTAATTGAAATCACATAGGATGAAATAATTAAAATTTAAACATAAAATACCATGAGATATTAATTAATCATGGTATAACATGTCAAATTGGTAGTATGTACATCATATAAAATTTATTAGGTTCATAACATTACAATATGTCTCAATAAAATGAAATTGAGACGAAATCCATTAAATCATGATTGCTTATTATTTAAAATAATTAAAAATCATGTATTGTGGTTTTAATAAAGTAATTAACTTATAAAATAACCATATTTATATTTATAATATCATATCTGATCTTTTTATAACATCTTTTCACCAGTTTGTTCATAATCATTCTTTATTTTTATTTTTTGGTGTTAATTGACTTTTTTATCATGAATGTTTTGTCATAAAAGATCATAATATTGCGCATACTATATATTTATATAATCTCTATAATAACTATTGACAAATTATTATCATATTTTTACACCAATTATTCTTTTATGAATAATCATGAAAGATGGTTTCGAGAAATAATGTATGTTCCGATCCTGGAGATGGTAGGTCATACGTACTCATGAGTAATGTTTACGTTATCCAATGATCATTATGGAAATAAGGTAAGTAAAATATTACATTTAAATAAATTTAATAATATCACAAATAATATATTATATACTTTTTTATATAAAGAATTTTATGTGGGTACGAAAAGTGAATCACATCACTTCGTGAAGGCGGTAGTCGACACATACACGAATGATGTTATCATATTTAACAAAGTGAAAAGGTTAGGGTGAATATTATACTATCAGAATGAAAAAAATTTCATGTATACTACATATATTTATTAACATTAACCTTATTACAATTCATATAAAGCATTAGTGAATGACAAATCAAATCTCTTGGCAAGGTGGTTGTTCGTTGTACACACGAGGGACGTTATCATATCCCAAACTATATGGAATGTCAAAAGTGTATAATTTATATAAATAAAAAATAGGTATTATATTTTTATACATGTAATATATATACTTTATATTTATCATCATTTCTAATTGTGAGTGGTGGTAATGGAAAAATTTATGATAATGGTTTATGAGGCAGTAGTTTGTCGTACCCAAAAATGATGACTTCATAACACTTTAATGGAAGTAGTGGTGGTTGAAAGTAATTAACTTATTATAATAAAATATAATTATATAGAATAAAATAAGGTTATTATATCATAAATATTTAATAATATATAAATAATGTGGAGAAATAAATAAAAAAAAATGTTTGTTGATGAACGTTACCCCTTCTTCGGGTATCCTCCTAATGTTATCACCAAAACCATCCTAGTTTGCATTTTTTCAGAAACAAAACAATTATTGTTTTATAGGAGGGAAGTTTCAATTTTATTTGATAATGTATTAAATGAAAAATTTGGTTTGAAGGTTTGAATCAGAGAGGAGAGTGGGTTTCCTTTTATATGTGAGGTGAGTGACACACATGTAATTTTTTAAAATATTCAATCATACCCAATTTTTTTTCATGACACAGCCTTTAAAAATATTTCATTACTAAACCTAGATGGTTTAAGGTAGAAATAATTCTTTAAAATGAGTGTTGTAAATGTTTTTAGGTCATATTTAACCTTTATCTTCATAGTTTAACCCCTAGTAAATCTATATTTACCCTATCCACGATAATTACTTTTTACTGTTTTCACAATCCATTATTTTCAAAAATTTAGTTGACCATATTATAAATTATAAATTTTTATTAATATAAAAATTGATTTATAAATTCAATCTATAGAAGAAGAAAAGTTTCATTTAAAATTAATCCCATGGATGTTCAGAGAGAGGGGGTTTTAACGAAAAAATGTTCAAAAGTTTACAAATCTTTTTATATAAAAAATCCATATGAAAATGATTAAAATGGAATAAATTTTATTAATTTTTATAAAATTTATATAATTTTAATTTAAAAAACAATTAGAAATACAATTTAACATTATAAATTATTTAAATGAAAAGGTATTTTTAAATTAATATTCAATATTTTTCACAATTAATAAAAACTGAAATGTTTTTGAAAAACAATAATACTTCACCCTAAGATAATTTCAATATTATGATTTAAAAAATAATTTTTTAAAAAAAGTAAATTTTATAAAGATGTTAAAATTTAATTTTTAATTATTTGTGAAAAGTGCAGCTAAACATTTATTTATAAAAATACTATTTTTCCAAAAACATTACTTTTTATTTTAAATTATTATTATTATATTTGTTTTCAATAGATAAAAATAATTTTAATAATTTATTTTATAAAATTAATACCTTTAATTAAAACATATATGTGATAACTATCATATAAAATAATTATAATAATTCACATATCGTTAAAACTTAGTGATGTGTGTAACGAAAGCTAAACTCGATGCTGTGTATAATTAATGTTATTGAATATATTGAAATTATTTGAAAATAAATAAATCATAATTGATTTGAGTTCTAAATTTCATTCTAACAAAAGTGACACATGTTGCATACTCTATCAAATATATTTTTATTCATTTATAATTTAAGAAGACTATAATATCTCCACTTTAAATAAATTTCTTCCTCGAAATATAAACTTGATCATGGTAATGAAGTGATTGAAATTTGAAAATTATTTTATTGAAAACATTCATTATAAAAAAATTTAACAAATATTCATCTTTATAGGATATATAAGTTTGTAAAAAGGTTAAATATAATAACCTATAAATATGTTTCTATATAGCAGAACATTAGTGAAAGGTGATGACATGAACTTGGAAGAAAAGTGTAAATAATAATTTAGGATGATTCAGGTAATTGATTAAAATAAAGTGAATGATCAATGTAAAGTTAAGTACCACACCATTATAAATCTAGGATCACTTAAAATACCATCTAATTTATCATTTATTCATGTAATATGACACATTTTTCTTTAATGATCATTTTCCTAATGTTGGGGAATTATTTTATTATCTATGAATATAATGAAATATACTTACTTGATATATTTTTATATCATAATCACAATTTAGTAATTTGATTTTTCTTTGAAAATTTTTCAATTTATCCCACTAATCCAAGAAATTAATATCCAAAAATGAAATATTTATGACCAAAGCTCTAAAATTCACTTTTAACGGATTATAAGATCCATAAATGAGCGACATGTCTTTCTTTCTGTCTATAACTATTTTAAAAATACAATTTGGGTAGAACATGTTTTCTAATCTAATAAATGAATCTATAAACCGAAAACATTGTACTAATGTTTCATCATTGAAATTTATATTTCGGAACATTCAACTAAAAACAATGACATATTAACCAAGACATCATGTAGGCCATTATTATGCACTTAG